>LR990368.1:13365192-13948501 GCA_905147345.3 Mythimna impura | reverse complement strand
TACTGTTTGAAATGTTATAATAAAATACCTCCACAAATATTAGAACTCAATGAAACAAAATTTAAATCTTGTATTAAACGCACACTATGCAGGCAGGCATATTATAAGTTGGAGGATTATATTCAAGATAAAAATGCTTGGCTCAATGCTGGTCCAGCTCCACTACCATCGGGGTGAACAAATTGATTATGGGATACAATGGGATAGAATGGGATAGAATGGGATAGAATGGGATAGAGTGGGATAGAATGGGATAGAGTGGGATAGAGTGGGATAGAGAGGGATAGAATGGGATAGGATAGGATAGGATAGGATAGAGTGGGATAGAATGGGATAGAGATGGATAGAATGGGATAGAATGGGATATTATGGGATAGAGTGGGATAGAGTGGGATAGAGTGGGATAGGATATCCTATCCTATCCTATCCTATCCTATCCTATCCTATCCTATCCCATTCTATCAAATTCTATCCCATTCTATCCTATCCTATCCTATCCTATCCCATTCTATCCCACTCTAACCCACTCTATCCCATTCTATCCCACACTATCCCACTCTTTCCCTCTCTATCCCACTCTATCCCACTCTATACCATTCTATCCCATTCTATCCCACTATATCCCACTCTGTCCCATTCTATCCCACTCTATCCCATTCTATCCCATTCTATCCCATTCTATCCCATTCTATCCCATTCTATCCCACTCTATCCCTCTCTATCCCACTCGATAGAGTCCATAGCAGACCGATAGCATTCTATCTAAATTCGTCGCCATCGCATGCTTTTAGTTTATTACAGGCGAACGTTGTAGCCTGTTCGACTGAATTTAACTTTAAGCATATAAACCCTATAACTGTAATAAAAGCTTTTAAACAAATCAAGGTTAAATTGACAGATTTGTGGGGTATGTCTATCAAAGTTTGTACCTCAATTATTGAGACTATAGCGCCGTACTTAGCTATAATATTTAATTTGTGTATAGATCAATGAGTTTTTCCGGATCTGATGAAATATAGTAAAGTGATACCACTTTTTAAATCTGGGGACAGTAAAGACACTAATAATTATAGGCCGGTGTCCGTGTTGCCGGTTTTTAGCAAGATATTTGAAAAGGTGATGTTAAATCAAATGCTTAATCATTTTAACACAAATAACATCTTACACGATAAACAGTATGGTTTCACCAAAGGACGTTGTACAACTGACGCTGGTGTCTCTTTACTAAAACACATTTTTAATGCGTGGGAAGAGGCACAGGATGCTATAGGTATCTTCTGTGACCTGTCTAAGGCGTTTGATTGTGTGGTTCATGAAACATTACTCCTGAAACTTGAGCATTACGGACTAGGCAAAACCGCTTTAAGCTTATTAAAATCTTATTTGATTGACAGACAGCAACAAGTTCAAATAAACGGTGTCAATTCGTCGGGATTAAATGTGAAAATTGGGGTACCCCAAGGTTCAATTTTAGGTCCTTTTTTATTTTTAGTTTATATTAATGATTTACCCTATTTGTTGCAAAATAAACTTAATATGGTGTTGTTTGCCGACGACACTTCTTTGATTTTTAAGATAAATAGAAGGACTAATAATCTTGACGACGAAAATAACGCACTATTGCAGGTCCAAAACTGGTTCACTGCTAATAATCTAGTTTTAAACGGAAAAAAACTAAATGCATAAGATTTTCCTTACCGAATGTCAAAAGTAGTGATTGTGACGTAATACTAAACGATGAAAAACTAGAATTTGTCGACAAAACTGTTTTCCTGGGGATAACGCTTGACTCTAGTCCTCATTTAACATCTCTTGCAGCACGGCTTAGCTCAGCTGCATATGCTGTTAGAAAAATCCGCCAATTTACGGATGTTGATACCGCTAGACTAGTCTATTTTAGTTATTTTCATAGTATCATGTCATACGGTATCTTACTATGGGGACGGGCTGCAGACATCGACTCAATCTTTATACTACAGAAAAGAGCCATCAGAGCTATTTACAATCTTCGCCGGTGCGATTCTCTAAGGGAACTGTTTAAGGATATTAATATCATGACGGTGTCTTGTCAATATATTTATGAAAACATCATGTACGTTAGAAAAAATCTTCATCTTTTTAGCAAAAGAGGCGATAGACATAATTATGTTACAAGAAATAGGGACCAATTAGTTCAACCAGGTTTCAGACTGGCTAAAGTAGCCTCTTTTTTCATGGGGTACTGTTTGAAATGTTATAATAAAATACCTCCACAAATATTAGAACTCAATGAAACAAAATTTAAATCTTGTATTAAACGCACACTATGCAGGCAGGCATATTATAAGTTGGAGGATTATATTCAAGATAAAAATGCTTGGCTCAATGCTGGACCAGCTCCACTACCATCGGGGTGAACAAATTGATTATGGGATAGAATGGGATAGAATGTGATAGAATGGGATAGAGTGGGATAGAGAGGGATAGAGTGGGATAGAATGGGATAAAGTGGGATAGAGGGGGATAGAGAGGGATAGAATGGGATAGGATAGGATAGGATAGGATAGGATAGTAAGAATGGGATAGAATGGGATAGTATGGGATAGAGTGGGATAGAGTGGGATAGAGTGGGATAGAATGGGATAGTATGGGATAGAGTGGGATAGAGTAGGATAGAGTGGTTTAGAGTGGGATAGGATATCCTTTCCTATCCTATCCCATTGTATCCCACTCTATCCCACTCTATCCCATTCTATCCCATTCTATCCCACTCTATCCCCCTCTATCCCACTCTATCGCATTCTTTCCCTTTCTATTACACTCTATCCCTCTCTATCCCACTCTATCGCATTCTATCGCATTCTATCCCATTCTATCCCATTCTAACCCATTCTATCCCATACTATCCCACTCTATCCCACTCTATCCTATCCTATCCTATCCTATCCTATCCTATCCTGTCCTATCCTATCCTATCCTATCCTATCCTATCCTATCCTATCCTATCCTATCCTATCCTATCCTATCCTATCCTATCCCACTGTATCCCACTCTATCCCACTCTATCCCATTCTTACCCATTCTATCCCACTCTATCCCCCTCTATCCCACTCTATCGCATTCTTTCCCTTTCTATTACACTCTATCCCATTCTATCCCATTCTATCCTATCCTATCCCATTCTATCCCATTCTATCCCATTCTATCCCATTCTATCCCACTCTATCCCACTCTATCCCATTCTATCCCACTCTATCCCACTCTATCCCATTCTATCCTATCCCATTCTATCCCATTCTATCCCATTCTATCCCATTCTATCCTATCCTATCCCACTCTATCCAATTCTATCCCATTCTATCCTATCCCATCCTATCCTATCCTATCCTATCCTATCCTATCCTATCCTATCCTATCCTATTCTATCCAATCCAATCCAATCCACTCCAATCCTATCCTATCCTATCCAATCCAATCCTATCCTATCCTATCCTATCCTATCCTATCCTATCCTATCCTATCCAATCCTATCCAATCCAATCCAATCCAATCTAATCCAATCCAATCCAATCCAATCCAATCTAATCCAATCCAATTCAATACAATCCAATCCTATCCTATCCTATCCTATCCTATCCTATCCTATCCTATCCTATCCTATCCTATCCTATCCTATCCTTTCCTATCCTATCCTATCCAATCAAATCCAATCCAATCCTATCCTATCCAATCCAATCCAATACAATCCAATCCAATCCAATCCAATCCAATCCAATCCAATCCAATCCAATCCAATCCAATCCAATCCAATCCAATCCAATCTATCCTATCCTATCCTATCCTATCCTATCCTATCCTATCCTATCCTATCCTATCCTATCCTATCCTATCCTATCCTATCCTATCCTATCCTATCCTATCCTATCCTATCCTATCCTATCCTATACTATCCAATCAAATCCAATTCAATCCTATCCTATCCAATCCAATCCAATCCAATCCAATCCAATCCAATCCAATCCAATCCAATTCAATACAATCCAATCCACTCCAATCCAATCCAATTCTATCCTATCCTATCCTATCCTTTCCTATCCTATCCTATCCTATCCTATCCTATCCTATCCTATCCTATCCTATCCTATCCTATCCTATCCTATCCTATCCTATCCTATCCTATCCTATCCTTTCCTATCCTATCCTATCCAATCAAATCCAATCCAATCCTATCCTATCCAATCCAATCCAATCCAATACAATCCAATCCAATCCAATCCAATCCAATCCAATCCAATCCAATTCTATCCTATCCTATCCTATCCTATCCTATCCTATCCTATCCTATCCTATCCTATCCTATCCTATCCTATACTATCCAATCAAATCCAATCCAATCCAATCCAATCCAATCCAATCCAATCCAATCCAATCCAATCCAATCCAATCCAATCCAATCCAATCCAATCCAATTCAATACAATCCAATCCACTCCAATCCAATCCAATTCTATCCTATCCTATCCTATCCTTTCCTATCCTATCCTATCCTATCCTATCCTATCCTATCCTATCCTATCCTATCCTATCCTATCCTATCCTATCCTATCCTATCCTATCCTATCCTATCCTATCCTATCCTATCCTATCCTACCTATCCTATCCTATCCTATCCTTTCCTATCCTATCCTATCCTTTCCTATCCTATCCTATCCAATCAAATCCAATCCAATCCTATCCTATCCAATCCAATCCAATCCAATCCAATCCAATCCAATCCAATCCAATTCTATCCTATCCTATCCTATCCTATCCTATCCTATCCTATCCTATCCTATCCTATCCTATCCTATCCTATCCTATCCTATCCTATCCTATCCTATCCTATCCTATCCTATCCTATCCTATGCTATACTATCCAATCCTATCCTATCCTATCCTATCCTATCCTATCCTATCCTATCCTATCCTATCCTATCCTATCCTATCCTATCCTATCCTATCCTATCCTATCCTATCCTATCCTATCCTATCCTATCCTATCCTATCCTATCCTATCCTATCCTATCCTATCCTTTCCTATCCTATCCTATCCAATCAAATCCAATCCAATCCTATCCAATCCAATCCAATCCAATCCAATTCAATCCAATCCAATCCAATCCAATTCTATCCTATCCTATCCTATCCTATCCTATCCTATCCTATCCTATCCTATCCTATCCTATCCTATCCTATCCTATCCTATCCTATCCTATCCTATCCTATCCTATCCTATACTATCCAATCCTATCCTATCCTATCCAATCCAATCCTATCCTATCTATCCTATCCTATCCTATCCTATCCTATCCTATCCTATCCTATCCTATCCTATCCTATCCTATCCTATCCTATCCTATCCTATCCTATCCTATCCTATCCTATCCTATCCTATCCTATCCTATCCTATCCTATCCTATCCTATCCTATCCTATCCTATCCTATCCTATCCTATCCTATCCTATCCTATCCTATCCTATCCTATCCAATCCAATCCAATCCAATCCAATCCAATCCAATCCAATCAAATACGATCCTATCCTATCCCATTCTATCCCATTCTATCCCATTCTATCCCACTCTATCCCATTCTATCCCACTCTATCCCGTTCTATCCCATTCTATCCCACTCTATCCCATTCTATCCCATTCTATCCTATTCTATCCCACTTTATCCCATTCTATCCCTTTCTATCCTATCCTATCCTATCCTATCCTATCCTATCCTATCCAATCCAATCCAATCCAATCCAATCCAATCCAATCCAATCCAATCCAATCCAATCCAATCCAATCCAATTCAATACAATCCAATCCAATCCAATCCTATCCTATCCTATCCTATCCTATCCTATCCTATCCTATCCCATTCTATCCTAACCCATCCTATCCAATCCAATCCAATCCAATCCAATCCTATCAAATCCAATCCAATCCAATCCAATCCAATCCTATCAAATCCAATCCAATCCAATCCAATCCAATCCAATCCAATCCAATCCAATCCAATCCAATCCTATCCTACCCTATCCTATCCTATCCTATCCTATCCTATCCTATCCTATCCTATCCTATCCTATCCTATCCTATCCTATCCTATCCTATCCTATCCCATTCTATCCCATTCTATCCTATCCCATTCTATCCCATTCTATCCTATCCCATTCTATCCCTTTCTATCCTATCCCATCCTATCCTATCCTATCCTATCCTATCCTATCCTATCCTATTCTATCCTATCCTATCCTATCCTATCCTATCCTATCCAATCCAATCCAATCCAATCCAATCCAATCCAATCCAATCCAATCCAATCCTATCCTATCCTATCCTATCCTATCCCATTCTATCCCATTCTATTACACTCTATCCCATTCTATCCCATTCTATTACACTCTATCCCATTCTATCCCATTCTATCCCTTTCTATCCTATCCTATCCCATTCTATCCCACTCTATCCCACTCTATCCCATTCTATCCCACTCTATCCCACTCTATCCCATTCTATCCCACTCTATCCCACTCTATCCCATTCTATCCCACTCTATCCCACTCTATCCCACTCTATCCCATCCTATCCCACTCTATCCCATTCTATCTCATTCTATCCTATCCTATCCCATTCTATCCCATTCTATCCCATTCTATCCTATCCTATCCCACTCTATCCCATTCTATCCCATTCTATCCTATCCTATCCTATCCTATCCTATCCTATCTTATCCTATCCTATCCTATCCTATTCTATCCAATCCAATCCAATCCAATCCAATCCAATCCAATCCAATTCTATCCTATCCTATCCTATCCTATTCAAGGAGCTGTGACCCCTTGAGGGACTGTAGTCCTTTCCATTTTTTAGTCTGTGACACATGACTGGAACATTTTGCCTGCTTTGGTCTTCCCGTCCGATTATAATTTAGGTGTCTTCAAGGCTAGAGTCAATAGGCTTTTAATAGACTAGTGCGCTTCACCATCAACGATTGCATCACTGCCAAGTGGGATCGCAGTTAAGAACTAGTAAGTATAAATAATTAAATAAAAATTATGAGCATCTGCTCAAATTGTGCTACGGGCACGTCGTGATGTTGCCGCTTTATATAAAAGTATTTGTCACCTTATTTATTTATTTTTTTATTTAATTTAATTTTCTTTTTTTTTAATTAGAATTCATATGTATTTTTATTTCCTTTTTCTATCCAAATCTTTTCTGTAGACTGCACCGTTCTCCGTCTTTATTCTCGTCTTTCCTATCCTATCCTATCCTATCCTATCCTATCCTATCCTATCCTATCCTATCCTATCCTATCCTATCCTATCCTATCCTATCCTATCCTATCCAATCCAATCCAATCCAATCCAATCCAATACAATCCAATCACAATCAGCATTTGGAGACACCGAGCTGCCAGATAAACAGGTGTAAATGATTTAACCTTTTGACGTGCGTAATTAGAGACACAATAGTAAGACAATGGCTTGCGGACGCCGGCTACCGCCTGAGCGTTAATGAATTAATTGCAATTTAATTACAGAGCAGGTTCGTATTTAGTGTTTACACCGCTGGGGTTGCCAGCAATATTGATATATTAAATTTATTTGTAAATAAATTAAATTTTAAAAAATTCTGGTTTTGCTCACCCTACCCAATTTCTTCGATTTCACAGTATATGACGTGACGTCACAACATGGTAATCGATCCTATTCCTATTTGGAACGCATTGTAATAATCAGATCGCGTTAGTTAAGTTTTCCTGGTGAATTTTATTGCACCGATTGGGTTGTTGCTAGATATATATATGAATATCTATGACCCGAATACGGACATGTAAGTTAAATAAGAAAAGGGCATTGCGTAAAACCATCCCCACCTACCATCAGATTTGAAACAGGTGTCATTCGAAGCCTTCTAGTTGAATAAAGTTTTTTTTTAATATGGCGACATACCTCAAAAGTATGGGGTTTAGGTTTTATAAGAAAAATAATTTTATCCTAACTTAACCCAATTGTTTTAGATCTTATTGCTCGCCTACGTCATAAAAGGAAACCTTATGCAAAATTCCACGCTCACTAGGAGCGTGGAATTTACCCAATAGTTTTGGCTGTGCGTTGATAAGTCAGTCAGTCTCTCCTTTTAATATATTTAAACTGAAGTGAGACATCTATTGGGGAGTAGCGAAACTAAGTAGAGTTGTTGTTTGTCAAATAATGTCAACAAATGGCAGTACACTGATCAAATATCTATAAGAGCACAACTGAATTTCTTAATGATGCAGGAAAACTCTTGTATCAGTTATTTTTAATTATGCCCAATTTGATACAGAGAGAAACAAAAGTATTACAATTTTAAAATTACAGAGCCATCTATTGGGAAGTGGCGCAACTATTGCGTTGCTTATTGTTGGCAGGTGACGTGGATAGATGGCAGCATATGAATCAATAGAGGACCGTATTGCCTCAAGCAGAGCTGTATAGTTCAGAAAGGCCTAAGTCCTGTGTAGGAATTGAGAGGCAAAGCCTACTGAAATGAATCAGGGACAAATTCACATATTTTTATGTACCTATTTGCTGGAAGACATTAATAAGTTTTAGAAGCTAATTATGTAAGTACCTACCTAGTGTTAGGTTTTGATATGCAATCAGATTATTTACTCTCGTTTTTGTAACCAAGAATATTATTTAATTTATTTTGTATTCGATTATTCATTGCAATCAACTAATTGTGCTAACAACACCGAAATGTATGTTTGTACAAATGTATTTTAGCAACACAATTTGTCTCTTGCATTATTAAAACGATAAGAAATATGTAACAACATCATTTAAAAAACCTTTTAACAAAAAAAAAACTCTAATTTCGGAAGTCATTGTTTTTGGTATTGTTTTTTAGGGTTCCGTACCTCAAAAGGAAAAACGGAACCCTTATAAGATCACTTTGTAGTCCGTCCGTCTGTCTGTCTGTCTGTCTGTCTGTCTGTCTGTCAAGACTCTTTATCTCAAGAACGCGTGGAGGTATCAAGTTGAAATTAAAACCTTGTAGGTACTCAGGTCTGCCTGTCTGATCATAGGGTACTTCCCGTTGACCCAGAATCCTGAAATTTGGCATAAAGCAAGGTCTTATAGCACAAATATAAGAACAACTCTGAAAACTGTAAATTTGTAGTTAAGTAACAAAAACAAAACTTTTTTTGCGATTCGGAAAAATCTTCGTAATTCAATCGGGAATTGAACTGTTTTCATAGGTAAGTTTGTACGGAACCCTCAGTGCGCGAGTACGACTCGCACTTGTCCAGTTTTTTTTCGTTAACTTAGAAGTTTTATTTTTTCACAGCTTCAAAGGACCGCACACCTGAGTATATGGTTTTAATTTCAACTCGATACCTCCACGCGTTCCCGAGATAAAGAGTCTTGACAGACAAACAGACGGACAACAAAGTGATCCTATAAGGGCTCCGTCTTTCCTTTTGATTTAAAGATTCAAAGAAGGAATGTGCAAGAAACTCCATGGACACTCTTTTCAATCATGTTATGAGTTACAAATATCTCTGTTACATGTTTCTTGTCGCTACTATTATGTGTGTGCTTAAAGTCACTCAAAGGGCAATGGAAAGGGCTATGCTCGGAGTTTCCTTGCGTGATCGCTTCAGAAATGAAGATATCCGCAGGAGAACCAAGGTTACAGACATAGCCCGAAGAATCGCCAAACTTAAGTGGCAGTGGGCTGGGCACATTGCTCTCAGAACAGATGGTCGATGGGGACGAAAGGTTCTGGAATGGCGACCACGTACCGGAAGACGCAGCGTTGGAACGCCTACCACAATGTGGTCCGATGACCTGGTGAGGGTCGCGGGAATCCGTTGGATGCGAGACGCACAGGACCGGTCATTGTGGCGACAATTGGGGGAGGCCTATGTCCAACAGTGGACGTCTTTCGGCTGAAATGATGATGATGATGACTATTATGTGAGAACAATGACGTACAGAACCCTAAAAAAAAACATAAAAATCGGTCAAGCCATTTTGGAGGAGTTCGTTAACAAACACTGTAACACTAGATTTTTATATATTAGATATGTAATTTGTTGTATAACAAAACAGTTCTTCACACAAGCTCTTTATGCCAAGGGTTAACAACCCTACTCTTTTTTAACCGACTTCAAAAAGGAGGAGGTTATATGTTCGGCTAAATGTATGTTTTTTTTTTTATGTATGTTCACCGATTTCTCAGTCAATTGTGGACCGATTTTAATTTTTTTGATTGAAAGGTTGTGCTTTCGAGTTGGCCCCATAGAAATATTGTTATAATCGGATCATGAACTTCGAAGATATGGAACAGAACTCCTCATAGAATCACAGCAGAACCGTCGTAACAAGTATAATTTCTTTGTTTTATGGCTGCCTGAAAGAAGAGGGGGAATATATCGAACTGATCTGATGATGAACCCTAAAGTTAGGCACCGGAACTCTGTAATAAATTAATGTAATCTAACCGTGTTTGGGATTATTAGAATTGTCATGAGATGCACTCTGGCTATAAGGTATTTAAATTTGGCTGAGGGGTACTTTTTAGTGGTGGTACCATAACTAAAAAGTGTAAAATAAAAAACTTTTTACAAAAAAAAAACAACCGACTTCAAAGTATAAAAAAAACACTGAAAACTGCAAAATAACTTTAATTTCGGAAGTCGGTGTTAAAAACCGAAGACACAAAACTATTATAGAAACACCGACTTCCGAAATTAAAGTTATTTTGCAGTTTTCAGTGTTTTTTTTTTTTACTTTGAAGTCGGTTGATTTTTTTTTGTAAAAAGATTTTTATTACGGCTCAGTACGTGAAGTGTAACCAACGGAACTTGCTCGTACTACTGTCTGTCAGCAGGCAGTGTCGAGCCCTATGGGGAATAATTATACTTATCTGTTTTGAATCGCTATCCTCAGAATTAAAAATTATCTAACAGGTAAACACAGCCGTGGTTACTTGTTAGATAAGTTTTAATCCTTACCTTCCAAATGACGCAGGTCCTCACCGGACATGGTAAGTTCGGGAGATTCCCGCACCGGATTCGTGCGGATTTCTTCCACACGCCCGGGTGTCACCATTGCGTGGACCGCCTGGAGGACACGGTGCAGGTGTGCCCCGCTTAGGCCGTGCACCTCGTGGGGGTGATCGGCAGCAATGACCTCTCGCGCCGGGCCTTGGTACAGGCCATGGTCCGGAGTGAGAAGGAATGGCAGGTGGCTCTCCTATGAAGCAGTAAAGCTAGCGAAGGAGCCAGCTGCACGCGTGTGGTATTTCCAGCAACAGTAGGCGTGGACTTGCGGACGACAAGCAATGAGCAATTTATTTAAGGTATGCGCAACATTTGACGTAAATAAAGTCTTTTTCATTCTCTCTTTTTTCTATTAATGTGTAGCTCACCATCCGGCTGTCTGATAACCGTCCGAACCGAGCCCAAGTAGTTGACAGCACGAGGTGTTCCACGCGCGCCTCAAAGAGATGTCAGCAAAACTGTAGGGGCCCAGCACGGCCAATGCCTACCGAATATAAGTAGTCCGAAAGGAAACCCCAGGGTCCTGGAACACAATTCAAAAAATTAAGATAGACTAAAATCCACTCAGGTTTTAGTCAGTAAATGTCCGACATGCCCTCCTACTCCACCCTAGAGCGAGAGAAATAATTGTTTAAGTTTCCACCTAAAAAAATCCTATCTATAAAATAAACCTTATCTAATAAGTAAAAAAAGTGGTTTCTTACGTTAAAAGGGTGGTCAATTACCTCAGCGTTAATTAATTGATAAAATTAACATATTTAACAGTAAATTAAGAAAGAAACTCTCAAGCCAACGGAACTCTGTGACAAAAACAAGTTAATTTAAATGAATTAAAGTTAAATGTCGTAAAAACGGCATTGGGAAAATAACTGTATTTGCCAAAATTACTCAAACTGTTGAGCAATTTTCATTAATGTTATCGATAAAATTGTTTATTTAAAAAAAAATATTTGACATATTATTAACTTCTATGAATAAATACATTATTTTTTGTTGATAAAATTATCAATTTTCTTAATGAATCTCATTAATATTTTTGGCTACCTTATTATTTTTGTGTTGTCATCCTGTCAAATAAATCATTTTGTTAAACATTATTGGCATAATTAGATATGCTAATAAACTTAGATGTTTCGAAAATAATTATGTTAAAGTGGTGTGGCGTATTGCATTTTCGATTGAATGAACTATTTGTTATCTAGGATTGCAATTTTTTTAACATAGGGTGTTTGGTGCATCGTGTGCCGAATTGAAATGGTCGACAGGAGGGGTCATCTGACCTTTCAGACCCCTAAACACATGCCCGGCGGATTTTTTTTCATCGACTTTTTATTGTTTTGTGAAAATAAGACCCAAAGGAGACAATTTATTTTGTTTGGGGAATAGGCCCACCACAAATTGTGGCATATAGCAATGATATGCACGTTAGTTTATTCCTTATAATCTCTAGATTACATTGGTAATATTAGCAAAACTTTAAGTAACTGGAGTACCGTGAAATACGACAGTCAAAACATGACTCTCATAATAACCTAAAATCTCACAAGAGCGATTGTCTAATGAGTGGATAGGTCTCCTTGGTATTTTAAGTTAAAATAGTGCACTGTTCAGTAATATACAGTATAAAACAAAGTCACGTCTGTACTACGTGACAGACTTTGATGTGATTTACACGATTTGATAGACTTATTCATGAAAATGCGTAGATGTATTCATTTCGAAATAGCGCGGCTTTTGCCGGCCATTGACTGTAGATATAAAATAATAAGGTGATGTGTTTTATGCTGGTTGTGTAAGGAGAAAAAAAAACCACATTATAGGTACATCACAAGTATTTATTACTGTTCATCATCATCATTTTCAAAGTCATCTCTTAAAAGCAGTATTTCATCTAAAAAAGATGCAGGTGGCTCAACCTCACCTTGATGCCGCGCCCAAGATAAAAACCACACTATACAGTCACATCACATATGCACAGCAGCCAACAGTGCGTCTGCCCACTAAACAATTACAACAGTATCCAGCAAGAGCAGTATTCAACATGCCGTTGAAATTGTGCTGCACAATTGATACAACGGCTTTGTGGATTATGCATGTACCTACAAGATGCCATTTTCATAAAATCTTTCGAATAAAAATACGAAAAGAACAGAAGAAAAATGCAACTATCTAGTAATCGGAAACAATAATAATGTTGTCTGTAGCGGTGGGCGTTTCAACGACGAACAGTTTTCAAAGACCGTTTTTTGTTCTGCAACGTAACCGTTTTCCATCCTGCGACCAAACAGTCTTCGTTGCACAAACCAGTCTTCGAATTACTGTATGCGAATTGTTATCTTACTGTTAAGAAAATAAGGTCGAAAATCCATTGCTTCAACTATCACACTCGTCGCGTCGTCGTTCTTAAAACCAGTTATTGCAATGAAAAATGAATTTAATAGTTATAGTCATAAAGTTCATTTTTCATTGTTATTAACTGGTTTTGAAATGACGACGCGACGAGTACAGAATTTATTACCGTCCTCAAACTAGTTGCGACAACGAACGTTTTCTGCAACTACTTCACTCAACGATAGTTTCGTCTTCAAACCAGTTGCGACGACGACCGTTTTCTGAAACCGTTTTTGTCGTCGCCAAAACGGTTACGTCTCGTCCGTCTAAAATTCGACAACGACCCACCACTAGTTGTCTGTCAGTATCAAACTGATTGAAACTGGACCACAGAGAATCTGCAACGGGCTATTAATTACGTTTCGTTCCACGGTGATTTTTAAAGTACGTTACTTGATATTTGTGTTAACCGTTAATAACAGCATTAAAAACAAGTTCGCTGAACCAATTAATTATTATCTATTGAAACGCATTTAAATCCGATGTCACCGCAGCGCACTGTAGTAACATATTTTTTTTCACGTTAAAATAAACTTGAAAACGCTCCTAAACAAGCATTTTTTGCCGTAACACTTTTTTACTATTATTTCATTATTCCGGTTAGATTTCTATATAATTTTTGGTCTGTTAATTATAATAAGATGATCACTTTTTCCATGTGTAATATGATTAATAAACGTAACCGTTTAATAGTGGGCCCAAAAAAAATTGTCTCCTTTTTCATTCAAATAAAAATTTAAAAAAATATATAAGGCGTAGACCTGAATTTTAATTTATTTAGATGTGTACATTAGAGTACTTTTAAATTTAAAATTAGTGACATTAGCTATCTAGTTTTTTTTTTTAATTTTTTCGCAAAGGGTCGGACTTAAATTAAAAAGCTGTCCATGTTACAGTTACAGCTATTTACATGGCTATAAAAAAAAAAACCAAAAGCGACCGGAATCTTCCAGCTCCCTCAAAAATTCTCTTGTTTATCCTCTTGCTAGTGGTGTGCCACATACCATAAAAATCTTTTTATAACTTTATGAATTTGCTAGAATTGTGAATCGATCCTTATCTACTAATTTTGTGTTTGCTTTTTAGGTCTCGTAGTTGCAAACGCAACTGCTGAGTGTGGAGTTTGATTCAAACATCTATCTCAACATTCTCATCTCCGCTACATGCAATCTTTTTTAAGGGTTCCGTACCTCAAAAAGAAAAAACGAAGCCCTTATAGGATCACTTTGTTGTCCGTCCGTGTCTGTCTGTTTGTCTGTCAAGACCCTTTATCTCGGGAATGCGTGGATGTATCGAGTTGTAATTAAAACCATATAGTCAGGTCTCCGGTCCTTTAAAGCTATGAAAAAATTTAACTTCTAAATTAAAGGGAAAACGGTCATCCGTTTATGTCGCAAAAAACGTACATTTCGACACTCTCAAGGGAATCAAAATTTATAGGGTACTTTCCGTTGACCTAGAAACCTGAAATTTTACAAGAAGCAAGGTCTCATAGCACAATTCACGATTCGTGAATTTAACTTTTTTTCATAGGTAATGTACGGAACACTCAGTGCGCGAGTCCAACTCGCACTTGCCCGTTTTTTTTTCAGTTGTCACTACTGCTGAACTTGATTCAAAGTGAAAGCGCCAGGGTTTGTCTAACTTTATCGAACGGCTATTTTATGAAAAAGTCATTGGATCCAATAGTTTAGTAGGTTTAGACAAAATGAGTGGGTTTTTTAAGTGGGAAATCATCCAACGACTACTCACGCTCTAGGGTGGAGTGAGAGTGTCTGACTTTTACTGGCTAAAAGGCATCCCTATGTTCCTTCTTTGACTTGCGTTCCAGGACCCCAGGTTTCCCTTTCGGAAGCTAACCCATGGCCCCAGTAGGCTTCGGCCATGCTGGGCCCCTACGGTTTTGGTAACATCTCTTTGAGACGCGCGTGGACGTCGACGACTTAGACTCGGTCCGGACGGTTACCGTATGGCCGGAAGGCGAGCTACTCATTGTTCGTCGTCCGCAAGCCCACGAACTGAGAGGATTGTATTAATGATTTTTATTCCGTAACCTGATTGCGTGAACCATTGCGTGGGCGATGGCGCCACTAGGTACCTACATAGTACACTCTTGAAGTAAGTCTTTTTCTATTCGATAAGTGCAAGGCCTAACTGTAATGTTTGTGAATAGGAATCAATGTGGGTGTTGATAGAGAAGATTGTTAGAAACTAGTTCGAGACGTGTGAATCTAGCATTCAAATAGAAAAAACATCTTGAGGCGATCCGGCGGTGGCAGCCTCTCACTCCGGGCCTTGGTTCAGGACCTATACCATGACGTTTAAAGTAAGATTGTTTTATTCTTATTTCCAGTGTGGGTAAGAGATGGCGCTAGACAACCTGTATAGCTCTGTCTCTTACCCACACTGAAATAAGAATGAAACAATCTTACTTTGAACGTCATGGTAACCCCGCTGGGCATGGTCCGGAGCAAAAGGGAATCGCAGGACGATTCACTACCACCAAGGTGTACAGATTGATTAGTTTTTTTTTTTTTTTTGCAACTCTAAAATATTTTATGTATTGTATAATGTAGAAGCATTTTTTTCAAAGTTTGTAAATGTGAGTACCATGGAGCATTTTGATGGTTTTTAGGTTACTATTGGACTTGTTTGACATAAATGAGCATGGCAATTGAGAGTTTGTCATGCTCACTCAAATGTGTCACTGATTCGGTTCCCTTCAAAATGGTTGAGCTGAGTCGTGCTAATATTCGCGTCATGTCCAAGAACGGGCGCTGTCAGTTGATACTGGTCATCTCTTAGCTGCCAGTTGCTGACTATTTTAATATCTATATTTAGTTTTTATTTTTACTTTTTTTACATTGTTCTAACATGATAGCGACAAAAAACATGTAACAGAGATATTTGTAATTACAAAACATGATTGAAAAGAGTGTCCATGGAGTTTCTATGTCGACTTTGCGGTCCCATAGCAGCAATTTTATTTTTATAAAAAATATTGGAACTATTAAAGGTTTTTGCTATTACCAGAGCCTTTTAAAAAACAAGCTTTATTATTCTATCTAACTTTCAAATATTTCCGGGAAGTAATCTCGTAGATATACTTGGAGGTAGGCGGAACAGAGAGTAAAGTCCCGCAAACCTCTGTTGAAAAGGGAGGATCTTCCGACCAGCGGGTGTTGTCTGGTGGGCAACTGCCCGATAGATGATTTCGGGCTGTTCTATATTTTCTAAACGCGCGGAGAACTTTAATTGCGCGACGCAGGATTAGTTCTTATTTGACGCCATAGATGTCGCTACATATACGTTTGAAATTTATTGTAAGTTAGGGTCAGTCCCATGTTTTTTTTTATCGTGCCAACTACTTTATAATTATCATGTTTTGATTTTTTTACCCAATGGTTGGTCATATGGCCAATTTTAATATAATAATTTTTCATGGTGTTCTCTTTTATATTTGTGGATTTCCAGAGGTTCAAAAAAAAAAATACAACCTCGCCTTAAAAAGCGAACTATTTCACAAAACCCGGCCGTGTTACAAAAATGCGAAGCTATGTATGCGCTTGCGCAAAGACACTCCAATTCAACTAAAGTGATATGTAAATTATTTAGATAAAGACGTTCCACAACAGTGTAGTATTAAGTACTACATTAGTATTTTGAAATGGACGGAGCTTGTGGGTACGGTTGGGTGGACAAGCCATTTGAGTACAATTAAAAAAAAAATAAAAAAAAAATACAAGAACAATTGGACACTTGACACAATTTTTTTTATTGTCTGTCATCATCATCATCATTTCAGCCGAAGGACGTCCACTGTTGAACATAGGCCTTCCCCAAGTACCGCCACAACGAACGGTCCTGTGCTTCTCGCATCCATCGCAATCCCGCGACTCTCACCAGGTCATCGGTCCATCTTGTGGGATGTCTTCCAACGGTGCGTTTCCCGGTGCGCGGTCACCATTCTAGAACCTTTCGGCCCCATCGACCATCCATTGAGATTTTGCGTTGTCAGTGTACAAATATCAGAAGAAATAGGTACTAATTAGACATAATAATACATACAATACCAAATAATATACTAATAAATATCACATATATACCTATATAGAGAATCGCGAGAGTCGCGGGAGTGCGGTGGATGCGAGACGCACAGGATCGGTCGTTGTGGAGACGCTTGGGGGAGGCCTATGTCCAGCAGTGGACGTCTTTCGGCTGATATGATGATGATGATGATGATGATAGAGAATCAGGAGATAGAGGAGTCAGGAGAAGAAAAAATCAATCAAATCTCGCCCAATTTTCTTTTTTTGACGTTTACGGATTCGTCATCATCATCATTTCTGCCGAAAGTCGTCCACTGTTGGACATAGGCCTCCCCCAAGTGTTGCCACAATGAACGCTCCTGAGCGTCTCGCATCCATCGGATTCCCGCAACCCTTACCAGGTCATCGGTCCACCTTGTAGGGGACCTTCCCATGCTACATCTTCCAGTACGTGGTCGCCATTCCAGCACCTTTTGGACCCAACGGCCATCCGTTCTGTGAGCAATTTGCCCTGCCCGTTGTCACTTAAGTTTGGCGATTCTTCGTGCTATGTCGGTTACGGATTACACATGATCAAACAATTTCTCCCGCGCTGGGTGAAGCGAGAGTGAGTGACAGACTTTTTCTGGTTAAAACCCATCATTGTTTATTCAATTCGCCGTCCGGCCGTCCGGTAATTACCCGGGCCGAGCCCAGTCGTCAACAGCGCATAGTGATCCACGCGCTCCTCATCAAGAGATGTCAACAAACAGTAGGTGCTCAGAAGAGCCGATGCCCGCTAGCTAGGACCGCGGGGAATATCTGAAAAGGAAACCCGTAGTCCTAGAACCCAAAGGGCCACTGAAGGACCCAGATGTGGTTTTAGTCAGTAAAAGTCTGACATGCCTTCTCACTCCACCCAGACCGCGAGAAGTCATTTGATGATTTCCACTCTTAAAAAAAAAACACGGAAGATTAAAATGCAAATATTAAGTTACTATCATTAATTCGTATCACTTTTGGGCCCATCAGTACATTCCTCTGCAAAGGTCACGTTAAAAATATGCATTCAATATTAAAAAAATAAACTGTCAGACTCGGAGCCAAAGAATAATATTCTTGCAGAGGCTTAACTCGATAATTTCGTTTCGTTTCGTTTCGTCGTTGTCGTTCGTTTCGTTTCGAGATTGAAAATAGATATATCTTTTCATTTTTTTTATAATTGCTGTCATCATCTATCTAGCCTTTTCCCAACTGGCTTTGGGTCAGATTCCAGTCTAACTGGATGCGGCTTAATACCTGTGTTTCACATAGAGCGACTACTTACCAGACTTACACAACCCAGTTACTGGGCAACACGATACTCATTGGATAGACTGATGGTCAGATTTTGTAGCTTCTAGACTACTGTAACGACTATCAAAGATCTACGAATGACAACCGGGACCAACAGTTTTACGGGGTGTCAGTAATGTGATAGGTAAACTTAGAAAAGTACATTTGAATTGAAAAATTCACAATGGTACTTGCCTTTTGCTATAAGTACCTACGTGTTAAACAAAAATTAACTTATTAGAAAAACCACCACATATTCTATTGTTTGCTGATGATACGTCGTTAATTTTTAAGATCAATAGACGTTCCACAAACCTTGATGACGTAAACAATGCTCTACAGCAATTCCAAAACTAGTTTACTGTTAATAATTTAGTAAAAAAAACTAGTGCATACGATTTGCGTTACCGAATGTTAAAAGTAATTACTCCGACATAGTATTGAACAAGGAGAAACTCGAATTCGTCGAGGATACGGTTTTCCTAGGGATCGCGCTTGACTCAAGGCTACAATGGGGTCCTCATTTAACATATCTGGCAGGTCAGCTTATGCTGTCAGAAAAATCCGTATCCGTCCAGCGATAGACGTGTATAACTGTCCATAAAAAGCCTCGATCTCTCCCAGAAGCTCCGATTTGGCGGATATGACTCTGCCATCGTCGGTCTTCAGTTTCGTGAGCTGGCTTTGCCCAATAGACAGATCTCGTGCAAATACTTTAGAGCCCTTATTCCGCTCAATCGCATCCTTAATCCTTGCGGTATTAAAGCGGCGAAGGTCACGTTTCAGGGACTTCGAGATTTGTCTATTGAGCTGCCGGTATATGCGCGCATCGTCTGAAGACTGCAGAATCATCTCACGCCTCTTCTTCATTAGCTCGAGGGTCGGATCGGAGAGCTTCTTGTTTTTATTTGTACGGTGAGTCTTGAAAAACTTAGACCCGACCGTATGGACAGTTTCCACGAATCCATCGTTATATTCATCCACGGAGCTTCCTAGGCACTCGAAACGATTGTGGAGTTCGAGCTGAAAGCTCTCGGGGTTTTGGATCTGGATCTGTGCTGGACGG
This sequence comes from Mythimna impura, assembly GCA_905147345.3. NCBI lineage: Eukaryota > Metazoa > Arthropoda > Insecta > Lepidoptera > Noctuidae > Mythimna > Mythimna impura. The sequence goes on along the minus strand of LR990368.1, from coordinate 13,928,611 downwards.
AGCGTAGACTTCATCATTCGAGACCTTTCAAGCTTAATGTTAATATTCAATGTGCCTCTTACGACGCGGTGATCACTTCCAGTTTTCACCGCGTTGATCACAGAGACATCATTGAATATTTGCTTTTTCGTCGACAGGATGAAGTCAATCTCATTTCTAGTTGCACCGTCAGGACTTTGCCAGGTCCACCTTCTATGCTCACGCTTTTTGAAGAAGGAATTCATCATATAGAGGTCCTCCTTCTCCATAAAGCTAGCCAGTAGGTGTCCCCGGTGATTCCGACGTCCAAATCCAAATTGCCCCACTCGCAGCTCGTCACCGTCTCGTTTGCCCAGTTTCGCGTTAAAGTCCCCCATGACCACGGTGAAGTGAGTCTTAGAACCATGCATGGCTCTTGATATATCCTCATACATGGATTCTACTTCGTCGTCGGGATGTGTCGAGGTCGGGGCGTAGACCTGTATGACCTTCAGCGAATATCTTGATGATATTCTGAGTATAAGGTACGCCACCCTGGTCGACACACTCTCGATCTTCACCACATTGTTCACAAGGGACTTGTGGACGATAAACCGGACACCACCCTGGGACTGCTGGTCACCCTCCCGGAAATAGAGCAGGTTACCGGATTTGAGAATTATCGTATCCTCCCCCTGTCTTCGGACTTCAGACAATCCCACAATACTCCATCGCAACCTGCTCAATTCCTCCTCCAGTTCGGTGATCTTCTCGTCAGTCCTCAGTGTACGCGTGTTAAAAGTTGCCAGGTCGAGTCGTTTCATAGATGGGTAGCCAAATCTCTTCCGGAGATTCTTCGCACCCCTTGCCTCGTCGTGGCCTTGACCGCTACCGGAGTCAAGGGTAGACGGGCTGCCGGGCACTAGGGGCCATTTTTTGTTTCTGTTTATCATGTTGGGGGGGGTTGCCATAATCGCCACGCTTGGCAGACGGGTTGGCGATCGCAGTTTGGTTGTTGTAATGTACAGAGGATGCTGCTGCCCATTCTCTGGTATGTCCCTTAGTCGCCTCTTACGACACCCTCGGGAAGAGATGGGATGGTGTTATTCTTAACGTCCGAACACCATACGGAACACGTCCGAACACCATACGGAACCAAGTATACATGTGGCTTTTAGTAACTAAAAAAGCAAAACCACTCTCCTCTCCTCAAAAAAAAAACTGGCCAAATGCGAGTCGGACTCGCGCACGAAGGGTTCCGTACCGTCTGAAGCAAAAACGACAAAAAAACAAGTTTGTTTTATGGGAGCCCTACTTAAATATTTGTTTTATTCTTTTTTTAGTATTTGTTATTATAACGGCAACAGAAATACATCATCTGAGAAAATTTGAACTGTCTAGCTTCTTCTTCTTATCGATTCGATGGTAAACTCGTCAAACTGTTTGGGCCCAATAGGTGGCTACATTAATAGCAGCATCGGTAGCACTCATCAAATCCTCCAAAGTGCAGGTGTATGTTCAAAACATGAGCCACATACTAGAATGCCCCAACTGTCTAGCTATCACGGTTCATGAGATGCAGCCTGGTGACAGACAGACAGACACACGGACGGTGAGCGAAATCTTAGTAATAGGGTCCCGTTTTACCTTTTCGGTACGGAACTCTAAAAAAGAAACATATGTGGTCGGGAAATGGCGAATCATATAAGTTTTGAGGTCTCTGTAGAACTATTTACTCTAGTACATCGGTCGTAAAATAACAATAGTATCATTTTATATGCAAAGGTCGCGTTTAACAATGATAAATCATCTACAACGTATCGTTGTGATGGGTTCCCGGTTATAATAGGTCGCAGGGACATTGTTTTTAACTTTAGTTGTCGTGAAAGGTAACTTTGAAGATGTCAAATTGTCAAATGAGTTCGTGTTCTTCTTGAGTACAACAACGCGTTCAGGGGTCTTTTTATTTTAGGTGGGAAATCATCTAATGACTTCTCTTGCTCCTGGGCGGATCGTGAGGGCGTGTCATACTTTTACTGACTAGAACCCACTCCTATTTTCCTTCGTTGCCTTCATTCCAGGGCCTCGCGGTTCACTTTCACATAACCCATGGCTCCAGTAGGCTTTTACCCTGCTGGGCAACTGAAAGCCAACGAAGGAACAGGAGTGGGTTTTTAGTCAGTAAAAGTCTGACACGCCCTCGGGCTCCGCCCAAGAGCGGGGGATGTCAATGGATGTTTTTTTCCACCTACAAAAAAAAAACACAGAGTGAACTATCTTTTATAAACAATAGTCATTGAATACTGTTTTTCTATGTAAATATAATTAGATTCATATTTCCACTTTACCAAATAAAAGATGTATGTTGCAGAGCTGTTTATAATACGGAAATGAACTCAAATCACAAGTGTGATTGTCAGCAGAGGCTGAGGTCTGCCCGTGGATGGGTGACTCCTTTCTGACTAGGAAAGTACATTAAACTCTTAATCCTGGTTGTTCTTCTTAGATCTTCAACTGTCGGAATGGTTAGAAATGTTTATCACGTTCTTAAATACCCACTAAACACTGTCTAGGGATTCCGGCCGTCCGGTAACCGTCCAGACCGAGCTCGAGTCATCGACGGCGCGTAGTGTTCCGCGCGCGCTTCAAAGAGATGTCAGCAAAACCGTAGGGACCCAGCAAGGTCGAAGCCTACTGGGGCCATGGGTTGTGCGAAAGAGAACCCCAGGGCCCTAGAACAAAGGTAAAGAAGGAACATAGGAGTGTGTTGTCAGTAAAATTCTGACACGCCTTCGCGCTCCGCCCTAGAGCGAAAGAATTTATTGGATGATTTCACACTTAAAAACACTATGGATATTTTAGGTTTAGTACGAGTATCATAATTTGAAAAGTACTGGTCATATAAAAATAGTACATTATGATAATAGTATGTAATGTTGGTGATTACCGCTGAGGCTGTATTTAGACTCGAGCCAAAAACAAGATGGCCCTGCCCACATGCGGCCTGCATGGCACATTGCTCGCAGAACAGATGGTCGATGGGGACGAAAGGTTCTAGAGTGACGACCATTTACCGGATGACGCAGCGTTGGAAGTCCTCCCAAAAGGTAGACCAATGGCCTGGTGAGGGTCGCGGGAATCCGATGGACGCACAGGACCGATCATTATGGCGACACTTGGGGGATGCCTATGTTCAAGAGTGGACGTATTTCGGCTGAAATGATGACTAAAAAATTATCTTGATTCAACACAATTTATTTTAACTTAACTTACCTCAATTCAGGTTCTAATGCTAGAGATTAACAAGTTCCCAACTTCGAATACTCATTTCAGAAACCGAAGAGTTTCCAATAGAAATATCTGTTAGATAACTTACGAAATAACTTGAAACTAAAACTTTAAAGTGTTGATGTCGTTTTATTTATGTCGCGATCATAAACTATGCTTATCTGTCTCTTTGTTGCCATTTTTAGTAAAAAACACTTAAAACATATCAGTTTTAAATGCATATAGATATTTGATTTAAATTTTACGAGTTATTTATAAAAGTTAATAGATTTTAATTCATTGTATATAGCCCGAAGAATTGCCAAACTTAAATGGCAGTGGACAGGGCACATTGCTCGCAGAACAGCCCCCCTAGCCAAGTTACGGCCGTTTCGTTTCGATTCTCTTGCGTCGAACGCCTCGAGTAGGCCACGCCTCCGATTCCTTTGTTTTGACCACATGACTGAGCGTTGAAATGACGTCAGAACAAAGGAATTGGAGGCGTGGCCTACTCGAGGCATTCGACGCATAGAAATATATTACATCTATGGTTCGACGCAAGAGAATCGAAACGAAACGGTCGTAACTTGGCTAGGGGGGCAAATGGTCGATGGGGCCGAAAGGAGATAGGTACTAGAATGACGACTGTGTACCGGAAGACGCAGCGTTGACAAGGTGGACCGATGACCTGGTGAAGGTTGCGGGAATCCGATGGATGCGAGATACACAGGATCGGTTGTTGTGGAGTCAATTCTGGATGGCCTAAATGATGATGATAGTACTTACATTTTTTAAATATTAGTGCATAGTAATATAAAAACATTTAAAAATATATACTATCCCTACTACAAAAATAATAACCCATTGAGGTCGAGAACAGGGTCCAAGCTACCGGCACGCCGGCGCGCGGCGGTCTGGGCTTCAGAGAAAAGAACCTCACTAGACGTAACCAAGCAATGCATATATATGGTCTGGAATTATATGTTACTAGTTGACCCGGCGAACTTCGTACCGCCTAACAGTCAATGAATGTAGTATATCTTTCGATATACAGTCAAATGGGGTGAATAGAAACATAACTTCAAAGGGTTTTCACGATATTTGAATATTTTTTGCAGCATTTAACTATATCAATTTATTAATGAATTGTTATTCTAAAAAGTCGATGCTTTGTTAGAAGCCGATAATATGGTATCAAAGTGAAAATTCAAACCAAAGTTTTGTTTCGATTCATCCCTGCGTTTTACGGCAGTCAATCGATTTTTTTTTTATTTATGTTCAAGATCGCAGCACTTATACATTTTTTTTTAATACTAAAAACCACAAAAGCCTTTACTGGCTTATATATGGCTAGTGAGTTCGGATAAATTACAAATAAGTTAGGTAGTAAGTTTTACATTTTAAAGATATTATAAATAAGTTAGTATGACTAAACTAATTCATTCAGTTGCAAAAAATGCTTTTTTAATTCACATTTTGATTTTTTAGGGTTGCAGAGGTATTTATTTTGTATGTCCACAGGAAGTTCGTTAATTATTTTTGGCAGTATGTACGTGTATGTTCTCATACCATATATGTTGTTCCATCTAGGCAAGGTAAAGGTGTTCATGTTCACTAACGTTCTTAGTTTTGGATGACGTGTATTCTTATTTAAATTATTTATGTTAATTATTTCGTCTTTTAGTATAAAAAGTTTAACCATGTTGTGAACTGGCAATATGTTGCAATAATGAAACAGTTCTGAGTAATCGTCTTTGTATTTTGTTTTAATTTTAAGTGGTACTATATTTTTGAGAATTCGTTGTTGTAATTTGTAAATTTTGTCTAAATGTGTTTTATAAGTTCTCCCGTAGCTACTGAGACCATAGCCAATTATGGAGTCAGCTAGAGCTAGGTATAAGCCTTAAGGTTTTATATGGCATTTTATGTTTAAGTACAATTATTCGACCCAGGATAGATCTTAGTCTATGACATAGATAGTTAATGTGGGGGACCCAGTTGAATTTGTCATCAATTATAAGACCAATATACTTGTGTTCTTTGACGAACTCTAATGTTTCACAACTACAACTACTGGCATATACTGCGTGCAGACAGCCATGGTTATGGGCTTTGATGGAAGGTGTGTAGGTGGCTTTATTATGTGAAGAATGTATGTGCATGGCTTTGGTTTTGTCACCATTTATGACGAGACCAACGTCGTGCGACCACTTGCACAGTAAGTCAAAGTTCGTTTGAAGAAGACGCTCGGCCCTTTCAGCATCTTTATCAGCCACCACGATGCAGGTGTCGTCGGCAAACTGGTATACAGAGCCTTCTTCTATGGTATTGCACATATCGTTGACATAGAGTAGGTATTCAGTAGGCCCGAATATTGACCCCTGTGCCGTGCCTTTAGTTGTTAATTTCATGTCGCTATACGAGTTTCCTAGCTTGACAGTCGTATATCTATTGCTGTGGTAGCTCATAAACCACTGGAGAAGGGGACCCCTTATACCACTGCATTCTAATTTCTGTGAGAGTGTATTATAATTAAGCGTGTCGAAAGCTTTACTAAAATCAATAAAAATTATTAGAACATGTTTTTTTTTCATTAAGGTATGAGTTAATTTCGTTACTGAATTGACACAATAATTGAGCGGCGCTTCGGTTTTTCTGAAATCCAAATTGCTTTTGGTTTATTATATTGTTCTCACTTAAAAAGTGGTTTATTTTATCACCAATACAACGCTCAACTATTTTGTCAATACTTGACAAAATTGTGATAGGTCTATAATTATTGTAGTCTTTTATGGATCCTTTTTTATGAACTGGGCGAATAGTACCTATTTTCAGTTTATCAGGGTAAGTACATGTTTTTAAACTAGTATTAATAAGATGTGTAATGACTGGACATATTTTCTGTGATACACATTTTAAGTCGGAAACTCGTATCTCGTCATAGCCAGGACTTTTATTTATATTTAGGTTATTTATAATTTTATAGATTTTATCATGTGATATATTGTTAATTCGCAGGGACATACCGCAATCACTAGAGTATGTCAGCGGGTCTAGTATGGTGGCATCACAGGGCTTTGTTATACTGTCGACGTTTTGTTGGAATTCATTTGAAAATGTATCGGCTAAGTCTTTTTCCTTACGATTAAATGCCCTGAAAACGACTTCCTCTATTGACTTTGTAATGTTCCCACATAATGAATTAACAATACTCCATATTTTTTTCGAATTCCGAAAGTTTTTACTAATTTCAGTCTTATAGTATTTATTTTTAATATAATTTATATATTTATTTGTTTTATTTCGATATTTATTGTATATTATTCTGTTTATGAAGTTAGTTGGTTCATTTTTCCAAATTTTATAAAGTTCATTTCTTCTTTTGCTCATAAATTTTACTTTATTGTTAACCCATTCACACTTTTTAAGTTTATAAATGTTACTTTTATTTATAGTTATTCTACATTCCTTATAAATCTGCTTAAATTTATCCAAAATAAAATCTAGTATGTGTTCAGGGCATTGATAATCGAGTGCAGGTGACCAGTCGACGCTCATTAGCCTCTCACTCACACGCTTATTATCTAAACGAGTGACAGTACACGGTGAGATGGTCGACGCATGAGCCGGTATCACACACGCGCAGCCTATTATATAATGGTCAGCTGGCGCCGTGTTTATAACAGCAGTGTGTGCGACGCTGCCACACACTCTCCGCAAAAAAACATGATCAATGCATGACCGAGTAATAATCATTTGTTTATGTGGTCTATAGACAGCACAAATGTCTATATTATAATTATAGTCTGTTTTAAGTGTGCCCATAATTGATTCAAAAAAGTTTGTATTTAGCATTTGTTTTTCAAAATAATGGTTGTTGTGGACATACAAGATAATTCCCCCACCCCTTTTGTTTGATCTTAGCGATGAATATATTGAATAGTTTGGCATACTAAACAGTTGTAAACAATTGTTTTTAATATTTACTTCCGTTAGTACAATTAAATCAATACGACGCCTACTACTCCTTATAATGAATTCTATTTGAGCAAAGTTTAACACCATAGAACGAATATTTACATGTAACACAGTCAAATAAAGTCGTTGTGATGCAAGCGAGTCAATGTACTCATTCCAGGTTATGAAATTACCTTCATTAATGTAACTAACATCCATAAAGAGATGAGTAACAGTTTATATTTTAATTTGGCATTCAATAAAGGAAAAGAAAGTAAAAATCCTAAGAAATATGACATACCTAGTTCAGGTGTTTACCTGTTTCCATTTTTCGACGTCTTTCTCCGATCTAATTGTTTGGATTTTAGATTTTTCGTCTTTTCTTATGAGCACTGCGCCCCGCTTGCACCACACGAATTTATACAGATCGTCTTTTTTGAGCTCAGTTTTAGCCTTCCACAGATTGCTATGAAACAAAGCCTAAGTAATATATAAAGTTATACACAATTTTAATGTGTAAAAGTTATTTACACTGCTTTTGTACATTTTACGTGATGCGCGCACAACTCAAAACTTCTACAGATTTATTATATGTATAGATATAGATTAGCTGTATATTTTTTCACATTCAGAATTTTTGAGGGTGGGAAATTATCAAATTACTTCTCCCGCTCTGGGTGCAGCAAGAGAAAGTGTCAGTCTTTTACTGACTTAAAATCCATCCGGGTTACTTCAGTGACTCTTGGCGTTCCAGGGCCGCGGTTACTAAAAATCCCGCACCCTTATTTCTGAGCAGGCTCGCGGACGGCGAGCAATAGGTAGCTCGCCGTCCGACCGTCCGGTAACCGTCCTGACCGAGCCTAAATCGTCGACGGCGCGTAGTGTTCCACGCGCACCTCAAGGAGATGTCAGCTACCGTAGGGGCCCAGTAGGGTCGAAGCCTACTGGGGCCAAGGGTCTGATTCTGAAAGGAAGACTCGACCCTGGGATAAAAGGCAACGAAGAAACAGGAGTGGGTTTTTAGTCAGCAAAAGTCTGACACTATCTCCCGCACCGCCCAAGAGCGAGGGATGTCATTGGATGATTTTCCTACAGAAAAAAAAAGCCTTATTTCTGTAAACCGACCCTTACGTTGTTGAAACTTCAACGGTCCGGACTAAGCGTTTCGCTTCGTCGTTTATACCGCGTACATCGAAGGACTGGAACAATTTGCCTGCTGCGGTCTTCCCGTCCAACTATAATTTAGGTGTCTTCAAGGCTAGAGTGAATAGGCTCTTAATAAACTAGTGCGCCTCACCATCAATGATTGCATCGCTGCTTACCATCAGGTGGGATCGCAGTCAAGCACTGGTTTATATGAATTAAAATATATATATATATATATACTCGTAATTTCTGAGTAGCTTGTTGTACGACTGCTTGTTGCTGTCGTCGAAGCAGGAACATCACGATGGCACGACATTGCCACTTCGTCGACATAGCTTTGTATGTAAGCTGTGAGCAGGCGTACACATAACGTATAATAATAAGAGTATGGAACGGGTGCTAAACAAGAAACTTCTGGCATACCTAGAAGCTAATGACATCCTCAGTGACCGGCAATACGGTTTTCGCCAAAATCGGTCCACTGGGGACCTTCTAGCGTATGCCATTCACATCTGGAGCGAAGCCATCGAGAAGCATGGGGAAGCGCTTGCCGTCTCCCTTGATATCTCGAAGGCTTTCGATAGGGTCTGGCACGAAAGCCTCATTGCTAAGCTTCCTTCCTTCGGTCTACCCACTGGTCTGTGTGATTGGATCGCAGACTTCTTGAGGGATCGATCCATCCGAGTGGTCGTTGATGGCTGCTCGTCCGGTCAAATGGATATTAATGCCGGGGTCCCTCAGGGGTCGGTACTCTCGGCAACACTGTTTTTGCTGCACATAAATGACTTACTTAAACCCGGTATCTTTGGGTATGCAGACGACAGCACTGTTGCCGAGAGATATGTGGCTGACGCACGCGCTAGTGGGTCACAGATCCAGTCATCCCGAGAGGCTATGGTTGAACGCTTGAACTCGTCCTTGAAGGCGGTCTCCGATTGGGGCGATGCCAATCTGGTCAAGTTCAATGCAACTAAAACCCAAGCGTGTCTTTTTTCCGCTAAACGGAGTCAATTCCACCCGACTCCATCTTTCCGAGGTGTGACCGTGCCAATAACCGACCATCTTGATCTTCTTGGCGTAACGCTGACGTCAACTCTCAACTTTGGGCCATACATCGAAGCAAAGGCTCAACTGGCAGCAAAAAAGCTGGGAATCCTCGCGAAGGTCAGACGGTACTTCACGCCGGAACAGCTGCTAAAACTTTATCAAGCGCAAGTTCGATCGTGTATGGAGTACTGCTCTCATCTTTGGGACGGGTCTGCCAAATACCAGCTTGATGCGCTAGAGTCAATTGAGAGGCGAGCCAAGAGGATCATTGGCAATGATGCACTTGTTGAGTCGAAGCTCCAAAGCCTTGGACATCGCCGCCGAGTTGCTGGCCTGTCGGTTTTCTATCGTTTACATTTCGGGGAGTGTGCACTGGAATTGCACAATCTAATTCCGCCAAGTCCGTTCCATCATCGGACCACTAGACGTACGGCGTTGCGCCACCGGTACATGGTGGACATCCCACCCATACGCACAAAACGTTTTAAGAACACATTATGCGTACAGCCAAGGAGTGGAATTCCTTGCCGGAGTCTGTGTTTCCTGATAGCTACAACTTAGGGGTCTTTAAGTCAAGAGTGAATAGGCTACTTCTAGGCAAGCGTGCTCCATCGTCGACCACATCATCGCTTACCATCAGGTGAGATGGTGGTCAAACGCGAGCCTATCATTAATAAAAAAAAAAAAAAAAAAAAAAAAAAAAAAACGCGTCTATGAAGCTACGCGTCCGTGGATAGTAGCGTTAATTCTTAATAATATTTCACAACTATCACACAACGCCGTCTAGTCCCAAGCTAAACAGAGCTTGTGTTATGAGTACTAGACAGCTGATAAACATACTTATATATTTCTAAATACACACATATACAGGGTTATTTGTAAAACACCAACAACCTTGCAGGACTGTATTACTAACATCAAGTTTTGTTCTATGAATTTTTACAAAACATAATACATTTAAAAACAAACCTTCAATATTTCGTTGTTCTATCTAACATATTTCAACTCTGTATTTTGCTGTACCCACCTACGCCTCCCGCGCACGATCCCCGCTCCCCTCCGCTATTGTACTATCGCTTGCTTCGCATAGCCTTCGTAACATTTAGAACGTTCAATTTAAATATTTTTATTTTTGTATAAAAATCTGGTGAACCAATGTATGATGAATTTTTAAAAGTCATAGAACAAAAGTTGTTGTTTATGATGTTCTTAACAAAGTCCTAAGAGGTTGCCGGTGTTTTACAAATAACCCTGTATAGATAAATGACACTCAGACACAGAACAAACAATCGTGCTCATCACACAAACATTTATCCTGGGTGGGAATTGAACCCACGACATCCAGCATAGCAATCAGGGCCACTAACCACTAGCCCAACAGGCCAGTCAATACTTAACATTTCTATGAACACTACCACATAATTAATTCATTGTTTACATATCAGTTAATACAACAAAAAACTTCGTACAATAGGTAAAAACAAATATTTAGGAATATACTCGTAAACTTGGTCGGAATTCGTCGGAAAATAAACACACAATGGGTCATAAAATGTTTAGAGATCGTAGTTTTTCACAGCTTGATAATTATGGGTTGATAATTACTTACATATACTTAGGAAAATACTGAGTGAATCATAGACCATATTTTAGTAAGAAAACCCAAAAAATAAATAGTCAAATAGTAATATTTAAGGCTGAACTAGTCGCGGGCTCGAACTCGCTGATGGGTGAGGCCAAAAATTGCGATGTCTCATCTGATATTGTGTCCGACAGCGATAATATCAAGTATGAGCAGTTAGACGCCAAAATATATGCACATCATATCGATACCTTTGGGTAGAAAGGTCGTACAAACCATTTTGGCCAAATTGAGTTATATATACCATTTTTTTCAGAATTTTTTTCTCTATCGATCTGTTTATACGAAATGCAGAAATTCGCACAAAAATTGTTAATACGACCCAGAAATTTTTGGTCATAGCCTCTTAAAAAAAGTAAATTTTCAATGTAAAAGCCGAATGTTTTTTGTTTTGTAGTTTGTTATGATGTAATGACCATAATAATATATTAACTCAGGGCGTAAAAATAGCCGTTAATTGTAAATGGTTTATACGCCCTAACGTGTTAAATGCATTACCTAAACATAGTTTAAATTCGACGTCGTAAATCCAAAGGCAGTTCGCGACGTTGGTGTATAAACCATGTTCATTGCAAGAAGCACTTTACGACCAACACACAGGGCTCGCATTTAGCGCGAAGCGGTAAGCAGAAGAGCGAGCAAGATAGACAGATACCGGCGCATTTGTTTACTTGGATGCGAGTTTGCGCACTGAGCGTTTCGTCACAAGTTTCGTTCTGGATCCGTATAAACGACTCAACAATTTTATAGGAAATGGTTTATACACCCTTCAAGCTATGATATTTTATAATAGACTAGCAAGTACGAAGTAACAAAAATTATAAACAATCTTCGTCATCTTGCAGGAAATGGTTTTTACGACCTTCTTAGCTTAAAATATTTTCTTTTATTCCCTCAAACGACATGCTACTAATATTAGACCTGCATTTACAACTCACGTTTTTTTTAAGGGATGGCTTAAAAACCCTTTAATCGCAAAATAAAATCGTGACCCGAGCAAATAGTAAAACAACGCATATTGTTATAAAAATAATGTTCAATATTGTATGGCATAAAATTTTGTAAAATAATACAATAAACATTTTTAAGGACTCGACACGAAAATTTTTATTGCAAAATGATTTAAACCTTTATAGTATTTTATCGGATAGTGACGTTATAGAAGACAGTCACTCTGAACGACCTGCAAAACGTGCCAACAAACCACAAACAATAATTATGGATTCAACCACCAGTAATAGTGATAATACTTTTAGCACGTCTATGAATACGTCTTCACTATCCCATCCTTATTATGACAACGATGCTATACCGTTTAATAGTCCTGTAAAAGCTGACACAAATAAAAAAAATAACATAATTTCAAACATAATTATTAAAAAATCAAGTACAAAAAGTAACAAAGAAAATGTATTATCTTCTATAACTATTGTAAATAATTCCCCAGATAAAAATGTCACCTTATCAATGTGAATGAAAACAATGCCCCAGTGGATGTCGATACTGACCTTAATGCCGTTATACCTTCGATATTCGTTGTCAGAGACACAGAACCAAATACACTAGCTCCATTAATTGTATGTGACCATAATGTAGCGACACCTTTGAAATACTATGTTGATGCTGCAGACCCAGATTAGTCTACTCCAGCTTATCTAGATACTCACCTGGATACTTCTTTGTACAATGTTGATGCTGCAAGTTCAGGCTTATCTCCTACAGTTGACATTAATACTGACCTAAGTTCGATGAACAAAAATGATCCCGTTTTACCCACTCTGCACGTAACGTCCTTAACATTGCAAGTACTTCAGGTTACAATGCCGCTGCAGACCCTGTTTCCTTCTGCAGATAATAATATACAAACTAACCTATATACTGATACTTCTTCGATAAAGAACGCTAACGCTGCAAGTTCATGTTTGTCTGCTAAAAAAGCTAAAAAGCGTCCAGTACGTGCCATGCATAAAAATATTTTAGATTTCTTGTCTGATGACGATACTGGTGACTATTCTGCAGGGAGTTCAGACGACTGGGCTCCAGAAAATATAAGTGAATCAAGTGATTAAGATTTAAAAAAAGTTGAAGAAATTTAAAAAACAAGAAACAGATTTAATTAAAAGAGAAAAAATATTAAAAGTCAGCAAAAGAAAGTTAGGAAAAATTAAAAAGGAAAATGGAAAAGAATATGAAACTGAAAAAGGAAAGGTTGTACAGGAGAAGAAGATGCAAAGTAACCCTTGTAATCCCGACAAATGCAAAAGAGGTTACTACAATATAACGGAGGAGAGACGAGCTACTTTATTCAATTTCTATTGGAATTTGGACTCGCAACGTCGAAAGGATTGGTTGGTACGAAGTTCACACGTTGTGCCTTGTGCAAGAAAAAGAACTGAGTAATTAACAATTTTAAGCAGAAGAACCCTTACTTAGGGATATTACGTCAATTATGAGTACAAATTTATATCATAAATAAGTTACTTTTTAATACATAAGTTAGTTACGTTTAGTGCTTGATCTTTTTTTTTTATTTAGTTGAAATTCAATAAATTACTTAGTATTAAGGCTTAATTCAATAATTTATTGAATTAAGTACATTTAAATATGTACAAAAAAAAAAAAAAAAAAGATCAAGTCATAATTTGGTAAATGATTAAAATGCCTGATTACTTTAATTTAGAAGAAGTTTAAGTAAAATTATTCAATTTTTGTTTTTTATGACTAAGTAGATTTTTTAATTTCACTTTTCAGGTTAAGTTGTTATAATTATTTTTTCAATTTAAAAATGTTAAACCTGATAAGTACGTTGGACCATTATTGAAATAATAGTGAATGTTGATTAGAAGGTATTATAATACTTAATAAATTTAGATTTCGTATTTCAGGTAGTTTTATTTTATTTGAATCGACCATTATTGGGTATTAGAATAATAATAATTGAGTTCCTACTGATTGTTTATTAGTCAGAATTCAATTGATCTATGATTATAAATGGTTTTTAATACAAAAAAAATACATACATGGGTTTTTACGACAGTAAATGTAACTATAAGCTTACCAAAAATGGAAAATACGACTTCTACAGTTTTTTGAAAGTACATTTTCATGGGGTGTATTAACCAAGAATTGATTTTTTCTTAGACGTAAATCCAAGCTAACTTTAAAACTAAAGAAGATAGATAGGTTTTGATGATTTAACCTTTTTTATTTGCAAATTGTAAGAAGCTTTCTCATAGATCATTTTTTATAACTTCAAAAACCAAAAAGTTATGAATTTTTATGTAAAAAAAAAATAGTTTTTCTGCTCTCCTGAAAAGTCGGGTTTTGGTTTATACGACTTTTCTACCCAAAGGTATCGATATAGTTCGCATGCACACAAACACCGTTCCGAACTGAAATGAAATTAGACAGTGCGTAAAATCTGAGAGTAGTGCTTTGGAAAATCGCATAAATCTAATACAAATAAATTGTATAGAACTCTTCGATAATAAAAGTTTGTCGGTACCGACTTAGTTTTCGAGATTTAATACGATTTTTGTTACTTTTTTACACTTAAAGTTGCGTTAAAATCATCAAAAAACAGAAACATTGTAACGGAAATTATTTTTGTTTTTCTGTTTCCGTACAGACAAAACTAAGTATAAGATAAAACCATATCATGTTTTACTTTGGATGTACAATGTCAAACTGTGGAGTAAAACCCCCCCAAAGTTTGTATGGAAAAAGTGTCACCTAGTGACACGTGCGCACGCACACCTAGTGGCCGTTTTGCATGAATGTGTCGCATAATTTAACTTTTTTGTGTAATTTGTCATATATGTGTTACGGCTAAAGGTGGGTGTGAACATAAACTTAAGATTAGCCGGCTAAACTTAGGTTTATCTTCGAGAAGCAGCTAAAGTTCGATATCATGTTAGTTTGTGTTGTGATATTCCATCTTTAGCCGGCTAATGTGCACATTAACTGAAGCTAAACGGCTAAAAATGTATTCGATGGACGCGCCGGGCCGATGACAAGATCAACTAGTTGTTGTCTGGTTGCCATGACTGTAATGTAACTTCAATGTAATAATTTTGCGTATTTCTGCTCCTGTTATGAACAAATGGTTCCTTGTTATTTTATTTTAATGATTAGGTAGATATTGTTTTAAGTAATTAATATTTTGTAATTGTAATAATTGTAATTTTGAATAACTACATAGGTACAGTGACCCAGCAAAAGTGCTTAGATACCTTAACGCCTATTTTCCCATGCACGTCTCTAACGTGCAAGGGAAAAAGTTCGTTCAAGTTTTCGAAAATTAAACTAGATGGCGTTGGTTTCTTCACAGCTAAGTGGCGAGCAAAGGCAATCTCACAAAGTATAAACTTGACTTTTAGTTTAACAAATAATAAACACATGCGTCATCATTGTCGTCAACAACTGATTGTAGTTCATAATTTCATCAACTTAGCATAAGTCAAGATGGCCTAGTGGTATAGAGCACACAGATTGAAGCGAAATCCCACGCAATTGTTGACTTTTTGTAAGTTCTTACCCGATTGGAAGTTATGGATTAGCATTAGATATATTAAATTATTCTTTAACTTGTTCACACATTTCTTAGAGTTAGAAAGGGATCACAAAAAATCTAAATAAAGAATTAGATTTCTGCGAGGTAGACATAAGTTTTAACTTGACCGAAATGAACTGTCGTTTGGTTGTAGTTGTTGGTTAGTGACGTGTGGTTAACAGTATTGTAATATTCGCAAAATGCAGGCTAATATTAGTATTGAAGTGAGGGCGACTATCATTGGGCTGCATAAAAGTGGTCTTAATAAAACACAAATATCGGAAGAAACCGGACTGAATGTGAGTATAATAGCTATTAATGAATTGTAACTTTATTATAAATTAATCTTCTAATTAAAATGTATGCCATTTATGAATCCATCCATCGTATCTTTATGAGGCTTAAAAGAGAAATACATAAATCGTTGGGTTTATTGGATTGGTTATTGGATTTATAAATGCAGTTTTATTTTAAAATTATATTCAATAATTATGATTGTTAACATTTTATATAATGAAAATGAAGTCAAGTAGGTATAGCTGCCTCATATATTTTTTTTGTTTTAGAAAAATACTGTAAGCCTTTGGATAAAAAGATATGAGCAAGAAGGTAGCTTTGCTAGTCGAAAGAGAAGTGGGAGACCGAAGCTTATTAGCGAGGCGCAGCGACGACATATGGTGGACGTATACGAAACGAATAGTTTCGCACCAACGAGACATTTTGCGGAATTATATGACACCTCGATGGATACTGTTCGCCGTGCACTTCACGCTGAAGGCGTGCATCACAGAAAACCTGCTAAAAAGCCGTACTTGACAGAGAGGCATAAACAAGAACGATTACGTTTCGCACGTGATTATTTAGATTTTGACTGGAATACTGCGGTATTTTCAGATGAAAAAACATTTAAATCCAGTCAAAAGGGCAGGCTTCACTTATGGCGCAAGAATAACACTCGCTGGTGTGATAACAACATTATTCCTAACACCGAATCAGGTCGAATCACAATTAATATGTGGGGATGGATGAGTGTAGCAGGACCAGGAGAACTGGCTTTCATTCCTCCACGCGCAAACAGTTCAACTTATGTGGAAGTGTTAGACTCAATTATGCTACCTACTGTGCGCAACATTTACCCAGCTGATGAGTTAGCACAATTTCCGTTTGTCCAGGACAATTGTCCTATTCACCGAGCGAGTACTGTGCGTGAGTGGTTTCACAATCACCCGGAAGTAATTGTTATTCCATGGCCAGCGCGATCACCCGACCTCAACCCCATAGAAAATCTATGAGGTTTGATGGTGCAAAGGTGGGACTCGCGGAATGAGAGGTCTACGGACCAATTAAAAACCCATTGCATGGAGGTGTGGGAAGTTTTAGAGGGAGCAAAATATGCGGTAATATTGTTGGGTCCATGCGCAAACGTCTACTTGACTGTATCGAAAATAATGGGGGTTATACAAAATATTAAGTTTTAGTAAAATCAGTCGGTGTAATTAAATATTTAGTAGGCCATTTTATTTTAACATATCCATGATTATTCGATAACAAACACTGTATTATATTGTGTTTACTTTCGTTTAAAACAGCTATATCTTTTAACTTGTGCCATCGCCTTATCTTAAGAATGCAGTGAACTCGCTATCAATTTTCTTGACAATAATCATGATTCTATTTCGTTTTTTATTCTTCTACCCACACTGTTCTAATATAATAGTTCAATTTATTTTTTCATCTAATTGACGATTATCTTGTGAGAACTAAAGTTCTTTTAACCGAAATTGAGGTTTAGTTTCAATCTTCTTTTCGTCAAGAAAATGAACAATTAAGCTATGACCTCAATACATTCATTGTGACGTTACATAAAAATAAAATGTTTACAAAGTTTAAATCATATATCACTTTTCAATAAATAACTGGATATAAACAATTATATTTTATTTTATTAAAATTTTAATATCCTTTCATTGTTACGTTATTCATATTATGAATGGTCTAAGTGGGTATACATCCAACAAACAATCTTACACGTAACATAGATAACGGTTACAAGATAATTCTTTTGTCTAGTTAACAATTCGACGTCACAATTCTCATAAATGTTTAATTTGTAAATATAAAGAATATTTTTTTTTTATTAAACACATCTTTTTATTTCCACCTTACAACATCGAAAAGATGTAACAACTAAATAATTGAAAATTACGAATGTGTTCTTCTTGTGGTTAATAGATCATATTCGTAATTTGCAACTATTTAGTGCAAAAAATGCAATAGTATTTTTCATAGAAATATAAAAAACAACTATATTAATATAGATTGGGAATTTTCAAAGTAAGAAATAACCACAACGGATCGACCATGATTTGAACTCGGGCTACGTTGTTTGCGAATCCAACACTTAGTTCATACGGCTACCATGCCGTATAGCCGCATGCATAGCACATGACATATTTGAGTGAATTTTATCAATGCAATGGTAAGAACAAGTCGCCTCTGTGACTGTGTGATGCGTATTCAATGGCACAGAAAAATAATAATGATGTTTTAAGCTCAGTGCGACGACAGTTCCTTAGTGTGTGTTATCTGTGGAATGTGGATACTCATACACGCGCACACATACGCACGGAAGTATCGTGCTCGCTCGGTTCGTAGCAATGTAATCTTTAGCGTTCTTATGGACTTTTGCGGCATCACTGTAAATCCATATTCAACCTACCCTCTCAAGTTTGAAAACTAACACATAGATAATCAAATATTTATAAATTGATAACCAATTTTAATATCTTCATCTCTTTAAAAGAAATTATAAATTATTTCAATGTTTGAAGAAACAAAAAGAAAGTACAAAAATAAGCATTAATTAAGCATTAATCATTTGAAGCACAGCGGCGCCATCTATTAACAGTATAATGTAATGTTGTCGATAGCAACATTTCAATCTGGTTTTACGCTAGATGGCGTTATTTCTCGCTTCACACGATTTTATTTCTGTACTTCCTATGCACTTTTGCAGCAGACTTTACATAAAAGTATGTGTAATGAGGGTGAATATTTTTTAATAAAAGTTTTCGTGTCAAAATAGTAAACATTATTACATTGTTTCTTTTTTCATTTCCTTTTACATTTTTAGCCAAGGGCCTGCAGTTGCACTTAAGTTTAGCCGGCTAAAGATAGAAGAAACTAACATTAACACCTCCTCGAAGATAAACCTAAGTTTAGCCGGCTAATCTTAAGTTTATGTTCACACCCACCTTTAGCCGTAACATATGTATGTTATTATTATTATTGTTTTAAGTTATGTGTCATGTTTGTGCAAATAAACTGTTTTTCTTTCTTTCTTTCTTTTCTTTCTTTCTAGTGTAACCTTAAGTTGCGGTATTTCCAAGTTGATGATGCTCGCGGAATCTTCTCATCCAACATGCTACACTGTCTCAAGAGAAAAGTCTATCCCTCGAATTCCATTTCAAGTATTTGGGTGGCCTGTTGGTCTAGTGGTTAGTGGCCTTGACTGCTATGGCGGAGAATCGAACCCACAACGGGTTCGATTCCCTCCCAAGACAAACAACAGTTCACTTTTGGAAAATACGGTTTTCACAACATACTGAAATACGTGTTTTTTTTTTTAAACCTTTGAACGTTTTTGAAAAAAATATTCGTCATTCAGAATCTTGATTGCAAGGGTTCTATTGTTATACTTTTTTGACTTTTTAGTTTTTGAGTAAATTATGAAGTGTCAAAGTTCATGCAAAATAGCAGATTTTCAGAGGTCTTCACTGGATTAGTTTTACACAAATTTATAAATTGATAGCAATAGAAGCCTAGATAATATCCACAGGGTACTGTGTTTCCAAAATATCTAATTAAAAATGTGTAATAACGTCATAATCGCGTAAGAGCGTTGTATGAAAAACAGTGAAATGTGTGTCGAGTTGCATCCCCATAAATAAAACAAATTAAATCAAAACAATTATTTCAAATAAACCATTTACAGTAACTTTTGAAATAAACAATTTAAAAGTGACGCTACTTGCATATTGCAAAGCAAAGAACTCTGTAAAGAAAAACAAACAAGAAACTATGAAACGTCTTATAAATCATGTTATGAGGTACAAAATCCTGGTTACATTTTTCTTGGCGCTTAATGTCAACAAAAGGGCAATAGAGAGAGTTTTGATCAGTTTCCTTGCGTGTTTCAATCAGAAATAAAGATATCCCCAAAAGAACTAAGGTAAAGGATATAATCCGAAGAATCGCCAAACTTAAGTGGCAGTGGGCAGAGAGCCAGCGATTTCTCCTGCGCGAGAGTAGAAAAAAAACTGGGCGAGTCGGACTCGCGCCTTGAGGGTTCCGTACAAACTTACCTATGAAAACAGTTCGAATCCCGAATTGAGTTGCGAAGATTTTTTCCGAATTGTAACCAAATTTTTTTTTTTATGACGTAACTACAAACTTACAGTTTTCAGATTTATTCCTATAACTATACTATAAGACCTTGCTTCATTCTAAATTTCAGGATTCTAGGTCAATGGGAAGTACCCTATGAATTTTGATTCCCTTAAGAATGTCGAAATACACGTTTTTTGCGATATAAACGGCCGTATCTTTTTTTTTTCGTTAACTCGGAAGTTTGACTTTTCACAGCTTCAAGGGACCGCAAACCTTAGTATATGGTTTTAATTTCAACTCGATACCTCCACGCGTTCCCGAGATAAAGGGTTCCGTTTTTTCCTTTTGAGGTACGGAACCCTAAAAATGATGTCGAGTGCAGCTGTTCTTACTTTAGCTAACAATAGCTTTCATCAACAGTATTACTTAATACCACGTAAGCATAAGCGGCCGTATCTTTTTTTTTCGTGAACTTACAAGTTTGATTTTAGGCAGACACTTGCGTTGTTACCTTATTAGGCTATAATAGCGCGATTTCCTCGAATACCCTCCCATCCCACACAAGTATCATTCTATGACACAGATCTGACTCATTTTCATCTCTTCTAGCTATTAAACAATTATATATTTTTTTCATTAAACCTGTTAATTACTTCAACGATAAGGGTTCGACGAACGTATTAAAGTGCCCGCTTGGTGTTTTCAGGGTCAATTGGTTCCGTACCTCAAAAGAAAAAAAACCGGGCAAGTGCGAGTTGGACTCGCGCACTCAGGGATCCGTACAGACTTACCTATGAAAACAGGTCAAATCCCGAATAAAATTACGAAGATTTTTCCGAATTACAAAAAAAAAAGTTTTTTTCTTGCGTTAACAACAAATTTACAGTTTTCAATTTTTTTCCTATACTTGTGCTATGAGACCTTGCTTCATGCCAAATTTCAAGATTCTAGGTCAACGGGAAGTACCTTATGAATTTTGATTCCCTTGAGAGTGTCGAAATACACATTTTTTGCGATATAAGTGGCCGTACCTTTTTTTTTGTGAACTTACAAGTTTGATTTTTTCACAGCTTCAAGGGACCGCAAACTTGAGTGTATGGTTTTAATTTCAACTCTATACCTCTACGCGTTCTTGATATAAAAGGTCTTGACAGACAGACAGACAGACGGACAACAAATCACTTTGTTGTCCGTCCGTCTGTCTGTCTGTCTATGGGGAACGCGTGGAGGTATTGAGTTGAAATTAAAACCGTATACTCATATTTGCGGTCTCTTGAAGCTGCGAAAAAATCAAATTTTTAAGTTAACGAAAAAAGTTATGGCCGTTTATGTCTCAAAAAACGTATATTTCGACTCTCGAGGAAATCAAAATTCATAGGATACTTCCCGTTGATCCAGAATCCTGTAATTTTGCATAAAGCAAGGTCTTAAAGCACGGGTATAGGAATCAATCTGAAAACTGTAAATTAGTTGGTACGTCGCAACAACGAAAAAATTTGCGATTCGGAAAAATCTTCGAGACTCCATTCGGAAATTGAACTCTTTACATAGGTAAGTTTGTACGGAACCCTCAGGGCGCGAATCCAAATTGTACTACACAACCTAGGGATCTTTAAGTCTCTTGACTTTTCACTCTTGCGAATACGTTCGAAAATTTTAAAAAGTCATAAAAGTATAACAATAGAAGCCTTGCCTTCAAGATTCTGAATGATGAATTTTTTTCAAAAACTTTTAAGGTTTTAAAAAAAATGTATTTCCTGGAACAAATTTTGTAAAATATTCGAGTAAATCACAGAATTACGGAATGCCAACAGAGTTTTCAGGCGTTATCTTTCTTTTTTCGCATTGCCTTAGCGTCAAACATCGCGTTAGATTGCGTTACATGAAGTAACAAGCTTTTAAACCATGCTCGATGTTAACGATAGGCGAGTGAATTTCTTTGGTATCGTTCGTCGAGTCGTGATCTCTTTATTAGACATAATACTGTCAAATGCTTGCAGTAATTGGTCACGTCCACTCAAATCTGTGTGGTTCTTTATTTAAAAGACCATCTCAGACACTAATCTGCTTGGTTCTCATAAGATTTGACCACTATGAGTACATGTTTGTTTGTATGGACTTTAAAGAGACTTTGACCTCTGTGTTTGTTTCGCTGTTTTTTCTCGTAAAAGGCAATATGGAAAAAAATACGTGTAAAAGGTGTTATTAGTAGCCTATTTGCAAAATAATTATCATTTATCATTGTTTGAAAGAGTTCCAATACAGGTGTGATAAATCATTAAATAACTGATCGGGTGGAACGAGAGGGAGGGTCAGACTTTTACTGACTAAAACCCACCCATTTTCTTTCAGTTGCATTTTGCGTTACTCGGTGTGTCTTTTGAACAATCTCACAGTCGATGTTGCTCAGACGGCGAGCAATGGGTAGGTCGCCGTCCCACCATCCAGTTACCGTCCGGACCGAGCCAGAGTCGTCGACGGCGCGTAGTGTTCCACGCGCTCCTCAAGAAGATGTCAGCAAAACCGTAGGGACCCAGCAGGGTCGAAGCCTACTGGGGCCATGGGTTGTGCGAAAGAGAACCCCGGGGCTGAACGAAAGAACGAAGGCAAAGAAGGAACAGGGGTGTGTTTTAGTCAGTAAAAGTCTGACAAACCCTCTCGCTCCGCCCAAGGGCGAGAGATGACATTGGATGATTTCCTACCTAAAAAAAAGTCGATGTTGGTAACTTCTTAGTTACTAACATCTGCTGACTGCTGACTGCTGTATATAATATCTCTGCCTACCTCGTGGAGGTTTACAGTCATAATACTACGTTATAAACATCATGGTAGATTAAAACTAAGGGCCCATTTTCTCTAACGCGGAGCTGAGCGAAGTGGAGAGGAGCGGAACGTGAATTGGCCAATCATAGTGCTCGAAATCTCCACTCCGCATCAGTGGAAACAGTTTAAGTGGATCGGAGTAGAGCTGAACGGGCTTTCAAATAAAACATATGAACACGCGGCCGCGAGCTGGACAGAACCCTCGCCACCGAGACCAGCTGCCCCGTCTCCTGCTCGAGCAGCCCCCGCTGAGCCTGTAGTCCAAAATTTCCTTAATAATAATCATCTTTGTTCGATCCAGCCCGTCCCTTGCTGCCCTCCCCCAGCATCGCACTAAGCAGAGGTCCGTACCCCACAGAAGGTGCCCTTAACGTGTAGTCGCTTAGTTTTAAGTTTAGTTAAGTAAGCCCTGGCTGGTGGCTTTATTTATTTAATTAAGGCCCCCACAGGTAAGTCCGGTTAAGCAGTCGACAACCTCATAGGTGGGCCTGCGAGAGGCCACACACAAAAAAAAATCCCGGGTAAGTGCGATTCGGACTCGCGCATTGAAGGTTCCGTACAAACGTACCTAAAAAATAGTTCAATTCTCGAATTGAGATACGGCGATTTTTCCGAATCGAAAAAAACGTTTTTTTTTTGTGACATTTTTTTTATTTTTATTGTTAATAGGTTCGCGCTTGACCGAATTAAGAGTTTTCAGATTTTTTCCTATATTTGTGTTATGAGACCTTGCTTCATGCCAAATTTCAGGATTCTAGGTCAACGGGAAGTACCCTATGAATTTTGATTCCCTTGAGAGTGCAGAAGATATTTTTTGCGACATAAACGGCCGTATCTTTTTTTTCGTTAACTTAGAAGTTTAATTTGTTCACAGCTTCAAGGGACCGCAGACCTGAATATAATAATAGAGTTTTAATTTCAACTCGATACCTCTACGCACTTCCGAGATAAAGTGTCTTGACAGATAGATAGACAGACAGATCTGTCTGTCTGTCTATCTATCTGTCAAGAAAACAAAGTGATCCTATAAGGGTTCCGTATTTTTCTTTTGAGTTGCGGAACCCAAAAAAAACCCCAAAACAGAGTCGAGCAGGCCGTGGTGCCGAGCGGAAGGTGGCTCAACTACTCCACCCACTTTTCATTGTTCTTTTCCGCTCTACTCCACCCAGCTCCGCTTTAGTGGAAACACACCCTAAGTCACGTGTACAGATGACCACGTTTTTGACATTTAGCTAATAGCTCCAATATACAGGATGTAGTCGGAAAGCCAGACGGTATAATTTTCATATGCCTTTTATGGTCTCAGTTAAATCAAAATGATACCTAGATCATTTATCTTTAAATTGGATAAAAACTGGAATTAAAATTGGTCATAAAATTTACACAATTGATTGGTTCCTCTTATTTTAGAAAGAAAAAACAAACAAAAAATACATTTGGAGATAGGCGGAACAGAGTGTAAAGTCCCGCAAACCTCCGTTGAAAAGGGAGGATCCTCTGGCCAGACGGATGTTATGTCTGGTGAGCAACTGCCCGATAGATGATTTCGGACTGTTCTATATGTTCAAATCGCGCGGAGAAGTTCAATTGGACGATTCAGGATTAGTTCTTATGTGACGCCATAGATGTTAAAAAGCTACGTACCCATACAATTGTGCGTTCCGTACCTCAAAAGGAAAAAACGGAACCCGATCACTTTGTTGTCCGTCTATCTGTCTGTCTGTCAAGACCATATAGGTACTCAAGTACGCGGTCCCTTGAAGCTATGAAAAAATCACCCTTCTGAGTCAACGAAAAAAAAGGATACGGCGGTTTATGTCGCAAAAAACGTATATTCCGACACTCTCAAGGAAATCAAAATTGATAGGGTATTTACCGTTGACCCAGAATCTTGAAATTTGGCATAAAGGAATGTCTTAGCACAAGTATAGGAATAAATCTAAAAACAGTAAATTAGTTGTTACGTCACAAAAAAAAAACATTTTTGTGATTCGGAAAAATCTTCGAGACTCCATTCGGGAATTGAACTATTTACGTAGGTAAGTTTGTACGGAACCCTCAGTGCGCGAGTCCGTCTCGCATTTGCCCAGTTTTTTTTTTAATTGTATAAACTAGAACTTGACTGCGATCCCACCTAATGGTAAGCAGTGATGCAATCGTTGATGCAGAAGCGCACTAGTTTATTAAGAGCCAATTCACAAGCCTTAAAGACACCTAAATTATAAACAGACGGGAAGACCGCAGCAGGCATATTGTCCAGTTCTTCGATGTACGCGGTATAAACGACGAGGCGAAACGCTTAGTTCGGACCGTAGAGGTGTTAACAACGTAAGGGTGGTTTTCGCCGTACGTCAGGTTGTCCGATGGTAGAAAGACGATAGCGGAATCAAGTCATGTAACCTCCTGTGAATAGGTTACTTCTAGGCAAGCGTGCTCCATCGTCGACCACATCATCGCTTATCCTCAAAGGTCAACGATGGCTGGATCAAGGGCTTGATTCAGAAAGGGGTAATTCTAGACACGGTTGTATTGCTAGGAGGTTCCCTTCTCTGGAGCCTTGACCGCCGCCGGTAGCTTGGACCCTGTTCCCGATAGCGGTGGGATATTTTTTTTTAAATGATTTAAGCAGGATTATGGGTGTAAAAAGAATAGACCGAATACGGAATACGTCACGTCTTTTTCGCTAGAGGATAGCCAAACGTTATTTTTGTGCCGAATCTATATTATAAAAAGAGAAACACCACTCACAAAACTATAACACTACAAACTTAAAATTTGGCAGGTAGGTTCCTTATAGGATGTAGACATCCGCTAAGAACGGATTTTCCAAAATTCACCCCCTAAGGGGATGAAACGGGGGTCCAAAGTGTTAGCGATTTTTATGATTAGTTACATACATTATGATTGTTTTCTGTATTAGCAACATTAAAATGTATTTATTTTGCACTGACAACTGGAACGTTATGCGATTTGACAGCTCAGCACTATGACAGTTGACAGAGGTTATAAAATAACGCGCTGCGCTGTCCTGACACATTCCATTCCAGTTTTCGGGGTAAGCAACATCTCAGAGTAAGTGCTACTATCTATCTATCTATTGTGGTCTGGTTTCCGCACTTAGTCCTTGGCGGACCATTGTGCGTGAGCCATAGCGGCCTTCACTCCAACCAGCCCACTTCACTCCAGAAACAGATCAGTCTTTTCAGTTTGCTCAGGGCATCTACGAGTGAATTCGGTGCTCCCAAGGTTCGTGTTCTTATTTCGTTGACGGCTGTGCACTCGAGGAGCACGTGCGCGACAGTTTCCTCTGACTCCATACATCCTCTGCATAGAGGACTATCCGTGATATTCATTACGAAGAAGTGTTTGTTCAGTGAACAGTGTCCGGTGATGGTCCCTGCCACCAGACGAAGGCTACCTCTGTCCAAACGCAAAAGGTTACTGGTTAGGGTTTTATTCAAGTATGGCATGGCTTCTTTGGCCTGCCTGCAACCCGGTGCCAGGGACCACCACCTTTCCGCTTGTGCATTAGTGTGCTCACGTAGCCAAACACGCAGCTGACCAAAGGGTATTGGCACGATGGGTTCGGGTCCGAAGACCACCGTGTCAGACCCCCGCCTTGCCAGCTCATCAGCTGCGTCGTTGCCCAGTGAGCCGCTGTGTCCTTTTATCCATTGCAGTGTCACAGTGTTATTGTTTGGCACTGTAACGCGTTCCAGTGCAAAGTGGCATTCTTGTATGAGTTTCGAGGTTGTTGTGGTTTTCCCCAGTGATTGTAGTACTGAGGCACTGTCGGAGATTATGCGGATATGAGTGTCCATAACTCCCCTGGCTTCTATGGCGTGGGCCGCTAGAATGATGCCAACACATTCTGCCTGATAGACAGAGTTGAGTGTTCCTAGCGGTTTGGATATCCTTATATTAAGGTCGTTGGAGAAGACTCCGACTCCTGTTCCGGTATTCGTTTTTGATCCGTCAGTGTATATTCTCAGTTCCTTTGGGCCCGAGTAGTCGTACGATTCTTCTGTGAGTTGGATGCTGTAGTGTTTATTGAAGTGCAGTGCCTTAGGGGCTTTATCGTTGGGGGCCGTCATCATGGGCTCTCGTTTCACAGCGTATTCCATAATACGTGTATGTTTGATTCGAGAGTCTGTTCTCAGTGTACCCGATAAGTTAAGTCTGAAAACAGCCAGGGCTGCCTCCTCCCGCACTATGAGATGCAGTGGAGGCAGTCCTATCATCGCTTGTAAGGCAGCAGTGGGTGCCGTTCTCATGCT
The DNA here is from genome assembly GCA_905147345.3 of Mythimna impura. Taxonomy (NCBI): domain Eukaryota; kingdom Metazoa; phylum Arthropoda; class Insecta; order Lepidoptera; family Noctuidae; genus Mythimna; species Mythimna impura. The sequence continues at coordinate 13,901,553 of LR990368.1, read as the reverse complement.
ACTGGTGATTGCTACGCAGGCCAGCCGCTGCAATTTTTCGAGTTCTTTTTGGGCTGTGCTCAAGTCGGTTCTGGGCCACCAGACTAAGGAGCCATATGTGATGATTGGTCTGATGACTGTGGTATATAGCCAGTGGGTCACTTTTGGGCTAATGCCCCAGTTTCGTCCCAACATGCGTCTGCATTGCCACATGGATATACTGGCTTTTTTAGTAGTGTAGTCCATGTGTTTTGCCCAGTTCAACTGTTTGTCCAGGTAGACGCCCAGGTATTTGGCTTCAGTTGAAAGGCTTAGGGTAGTTCCAAAGAAGCATGGTAGGTTCAGTACTGGTAGCTTCCTTTTTTTTGTAAATAAAACCAGTTCGGTTTTGGTGGGGTTCACTGCTAGTTGGTATTCTTTACACCAATCCTCTACTATTTTCAAGGCCTGGCTCATAAGGTTGCATAGTGTGTTTTCATGAGTGCCGTTTACTATTATGGTTATGTCGTCGGCATACCCCACGGTAAAGTAACCTTTATCGTTGAGTCTCTTGACGAGGCTATCTGCGACTAGGTTCCATAGCAGAGGTGAGAGGACGCCCCCTTGGGGGCAGCCCTTTGCTACAGTAGCCCTTGTTGTGCTATTTATGGTGACTTGTACTGCTCTTAGTTTGAGCATGTTCGTGATCCATTCACTTAAGGTCGGGTCGACGCCGTGTCTCTCAAGGGCTTTGTTGATACTTTGAAACATGGTTTTGTCGAAAGCACCTTCAATGTCGATAAAGGCAGCTAACGAGGAACATTTGTGATGTACTGCGCATTCTATTTTGGATACCACACTGTGTAGCGCGGATTCTGTTGACTTGCCCGTAGAGTAGGCGTGTTGCTGCTTGTGTAGTGGTCTCTGTAAAAGAGGGCCATCCCGGATGTATCTGTCACAGAGTCTCTCTAGGGTCTTCAGAAGGAAAGATGTCAGGCTTATGGGTCTATACGCTTTCGGTTGTGTGTAGTCAGTCTTGCCGGGTTTGGGAATGAAGATAACCTTCACTTCGCGCCACGCTAGTGGTACATACCTGAGTGCTATGCATGCTCGGTATATTGCCAGCAGCCATGGTGTCAGAGAGCTATCACCCCATTGAAGTAGGGCTGGGAAAATACCATCCAGTCCTGCGGACTTGTAAGGCTGGAAGGTTCTAATTGCCCAGAGTATGCGGTCTTCCGTCACTATGTTCTGTGCTCTGGACCAGTCCAAATTGGTGGGAGCTGTTGGTACTGGTTCGTATCCCCACGACCTGTCCTCAAGGAGGTTCAAAGTCCGGGAAGTGCGTTTCCAGTAGGAGGTTACTGGTCTCAAGATCTGTTCGTGTATAGCTGTGATCTGGCTTTTTCAGTGCACCGAGTGTGCGATCCTGTTCCTTCGATAAGATTTTCCTTCCTCGTACGGTTTCATTGTTAGATTCTATGTTCTCACAGAAATTCCGCCATGCAGTTTTCTTGGCGGTTCTGATTTCTTTCTTGTATGTGTATTGGGTTTCTTTGTATATTTCCCAGTCCTCTGGGAGCCTTGTATTTTTAGCTCTGTTGAACTGTTTGCGTAGGGTGTCCCTAAGTTTACCAAGGTCTGCGTTCCACCAGGGGGTTCCCTTGCTCTTGGTGTGTGGAGATCTTGGTTTACAGTGGGTGTGGTATGCCTCAAGTATGTTGTCCGTGATTTTTGTCACCGTGTTATCTAATTGCTCGGGATTTGTTATACTAGTCGTGTCAGTTTGTCCCCTATTTAAAAGAGATGCTAGAAGACATTTATATTCGGGCACGTTTGTTCGGCGTGGATTACGCCGCGGTTCGGGTTTTCCAGTGTCGGTTGCTAAGGTGAAGCATATACTTCTGTGATCAGAGCAGGAAGGTTCATCGGAGACGCGCCAATTCGATATGAGATTTGTCGCGCCTTCTGTGGATAATGTTAGGTCTATAATCGTCTGTCCTCGGGACGTGACCCAAGTGGGTTCCGCGCCTCGGTTTACGATATTAAGGTTAGTGGAGAACAAATAAGTAGATAGTGTCTCACCTCTGGTGTTTGATACTTCACTTCCCCATAAGGGGTGATGCGCGTTTGAGTCGGTGCAGATGATCAGGTCCATGTTGGCGCTCTCGCAGTACTGGACCAGGTCTGTCACTTCTTTTGGGGGGCAGTTCCCGTCGTCGCCTGGCATGTACGACGAGGCTAGTACTAGTTCTGGGACATCGTTATTGCACCGGAGCCTGATTGCCGACGATGCTCCATTTTGTCAAAGCGCACCAACACAGGTCTGGTTTTATCTTGTGGGGAACCAAGTCTGTGGCACACATTAAGGTACTCCAGTTTAAAGTCTCCGATATGCAGCTGCTTAGAGATTATACGTAGCACAGTGTCACTCATCTTTTCACCGGACTTTTCAGGAATACCATGAAACATTAAGACTTTTCTTCTCATTGAAGTTTCATGACTGTCCAAACTCAGTGACAAATACTCTATCTGTGTCTTTAAGTGAGATAGCGTTTTATAGACAAAAGACTTGAACTCAGAGAAATCCTTTGAAAGAGAAGCAAGGTCAGAGTGAGTGGTACCTGTTCCAGTTGTAGCTCGCTGCAGCTTATCTTCATAGTCACTCATGCGGGAGCCAAACAACTTTTCTAGTTCCGCCATGCTGTGCACAAGCTTGCTGTCCATAATAATGTAGAAATAGAAGTGATAGATAAATCTTGGGGTATGTATATACAAGTTCGTGGTTTTTCTGTGTTTTGAGTACTGGATATTACTTTACCTCTAGTGCTTCCAAATCCACATATCTTGTTTTTCCTGACCCACGGCTCTTGGAACAGTGCGATTGTTCGGGGTTTCATCTCCAGCACCCTGCGTAAGCTAGCCGTAGCAGTTTGGCTGTGTTGGAGGTTTATTTGGTGTATCGGGATGGGATTGGGTGTGGTTGTCAACGGCCCGGGGGCGGAGTTAGGAGGAGACGGATCCATCGGAAAGTTCACCTCCCTCCTCCGTCCCGCGCCAGTCGTCGCTGGGAGAGGATGCGAGCAGCTGCGTCGTCCATCCGGGTGATGCAGGGGCAAGGTCGGTTTTGGCATCAGCCATCGCTGCTCGGGCCATCTCCTCTTCCAGTTGAGTCATTTCAGTCTCGGTCGGTGTCGGGTTCGGGGTCTCCGTACTGTCTGTTCTGACGTCAGTGGGATGTATCCTGGGGTAAAAGCGGACGTATATCGACCCAAGTAGGTACGCTATGCGCCGCTCTCGACCCAGGACCTTTTCAACTTCGTCGGCCGGAATTCCCAGGGTCAAATATGTCCCGTGGTTATCCCCACCAACGCTTGTTGCCCGGTACAGTGACCACCTACCAATGTCGAACCAAGCATTCTGACGAATCAGAAGGCTCTGGAGCCGCGCTATGTCCCCATTATACCTGGGAACGAATAGCGCGGCTCGGACACGGGTAGGTATGTCAGACTGTCGCATGACGGTCAGTGTCAAGTCGGTGTCTGGGAGTATTATTTTGGGTACATTTTGGATCAGCCAAGTCAGGGAGTTCTCGTCCTCACACCACATCTGCACAGTGCCATCCGTCACCCGAGGGTATCCACGGAAGGCCGGGAGCGATGTGAGATCGGACTCCATGAGCAGTCTTTCGAGTTCCGTCTTTATACGAGTCGCCTCTTCATGTGTCAAGTCTCTGGAGGGGGGAGTGAAGCAGATTGCTACGGCGAGCCGCGCCGGAATGTCCTTCGTGGCCCGCGCGTAGGTTTTCTGCTCCCCTGGAGCAGTCTGAGTCGGTGAAGCCGTATCATCCGGGCGCACCTTCTTCACCGCCCCCGAGCCGCTTGGTCCGGGTTGTGGTTTGGAGGTGCCCGGTGTAGCACGCTCAGTAGGTATCCGAACCGGGCGCGGGCGCCCAGCCCGTTTCCCCCTCGTCTTTGAGGTCTGTGCGTCTGTCAGATCCTGGTTCAGACTGTCAGTTCCGGCGAATCTCCGCTCGCGTGTTTCCGCGTCCGGCCCTTTTTCGTTCCGGGTTTCCCCTTCGCGTACTTCGGGCTGGTCGCGTACTCCTCCTGTTTCCGCGTCCGGCTTTTTTTCGTTCAGGGTTTCCCCATCCCGTACTTCAAGCTGGTCGCGTACTTTAGGTGTGGCAACCGTTTGCACATCGCGCTGGCCGAGGCCTTCGCGGATTTTGCGCATCCGGCTGCACAGTTCCCTCTCCCTGGCGCAGATTTTTTCGTGCTTGGTAACAAGTTTACGTACTTCATCTGCCGGGATTGGGGCGGGATCACCTGAGCCGTCAGCCTTCCCCGAACGTTGTTCTGGGTCAGCGTCCTTCAGTTTTGCCTCGGTTTTCCGGCGCTGGCGCGCTAATGCTCGCAGCTCCTTACCGAGGCTGGTCAGATGGGCCTCGTCAGTGTCATTGTCAGGGTTGTGTGTCACGCTCTTCCGCACGATGCTCTGTTGCCAGGCACTCGTGGAAGGGGCAGTCTGTGTCGGTCTGGTGGTCACGTCAGTGACGTCTGGGTCAATATTCATCGGCGAGCGAACTACAGCCGGAGTCAGGGTATCATCAGGCGCGTGAACCGCAGCCTGGGTTGTCTCAGGGTCTGGTGCTATTAAAGCAAACGGCCGCGCAGAAGGCGCGGCACCAATAGGCAGGTTAATGCCCCCTCCCAGAATACGCTGGGGGCTGACCGATAAATCGGCATGGGATTCCCCGGCTTGGCCGGGACCCACCTGGGTAGTTTCTTTCTTAAACTGCTTCATGATTATGGGTTGGGTGGGCTTTTGGAATTTAGAGGTTACCCTTCCTCTGGACCGACGGGATATAAGGATGAAAGGAGGGAGGGATCTGGGCATGGGGGATCATGGGATTGGGGTGCTGGGTTATCCCTAGGCCTAGGGTTTGGCTTTGGGAAACTTCTCTTGTCCGGAGTCTCGCACGAGACACTTCGTCTAGGGAACCGACCTCAGGCAGTCAGGAGGCGGTCCCCCAGCCGGAGCTGGGCTATCCGCAACCTGCCCACCCGCTCGGTTGCATGAGAAGAAGTGCCTGGCGGTCTGTGCCGACCCGCCACGTGGGCACGTGTGCCACCGTGTCGGATCGACGCAGCCAGCCCCGAGTTTAGTGTGTGTGTGTGTGCACACACACACTAAACTCGTGCTACTATATACTTACGTTAGGCGTGAGTCTACTATATACTTACGTGCTACTATATAAGTGCTACTATATAATTATTATTATTTTAAATGGTATTGATTTATGATAATTGTAATAATTGTGTGCTGTCAAGGCAAAAGTATAGAGGGTGTGTTACCCGTTTTGGTCGTTTTATTTAAAACCTTCCCGCTACACTATATCTAGGTACACTAAATAAGTTTCTTATGCAATCTTTCTCTAAAGTTAACACATTAGCTAACAATTCAGAAGTGGGATAAACGAGTCGTTTATTTAAATGCATTCGTTTATCCCGCCCACAAGCATTTTTTTTCCTAAACTGCAACTTCTACTTTTGCTTTGAAAGTACCTACGTATGTAGGCACCGTTACAATGTTGTTGATAAAATAGTACCTATCTAAGCGGGCATAGTGATGTGTACTTTAAAATGGTGAACTTTAAAATATTCAGGCTTATCGCTTTTGTTGTACTACCTTATTCAATATGAGTTTCTTCTGACACCACCCGTGCCTTGCCAGGGCTACACCCTGGAGGTACTACCACACCACTAGGTACACGTGCCTTGCCAGGGCTACACTCTAGAGGTACTACCACACCACCACACGTGCCTTGCCAGGGCTACACCCTGGAGGTACTACCACACCACCACACGTGCCTTGCCAGGGCTACACCCTGGAGGTACTACCACACCACCACACGTGCCTTGCCAGGGCTACACTCTGGAGGTACTACCACACCACCACACGTACCTTGCCAGGGCTACACTCTGGAGGTACTACCACACCACCACACGTGCCTTGCCAGGGCTACACTCTGGAGGTACTACCACACCACCACATGTGCCTTGCCAGGGCTACACTCTGGAGGTACTACCACACCACCACACGTGCCTTGCCAGGGCTACACCCTGGAGGTACTACCACACCACCACACGTATGTTAATCTATTGAGTACGTAAGGACAACTCAGGGTGTGTTCAGATGGATTAGGGACCGGTTTTGGATCACTGTTAAATGACCGTAGCAAACATATCTACCAACTTATGAATCGTTGTTACCATGACCTGCGTTCTGAGCTTACTTATAAAGTAAATGAGCAGACCAGTAATACTTTTGATTAGGAATAATCTAAATGCAACTAAAGAGGACAGTTAATAGTATTGACACTTATTGAAATTAAAATTAGGTAAATTAATATTACATGGATTGCCTTTTGACAGATAGTCTGACATTTATTACATTTGCCTCCTAGCTTTTGCCCGCGGCATCGCCCACGTACATATTAATATAGCCTAGGTCACTCAGGGATACAGTGGCTTTCTATGTGTGAATGCAATCGGACCAGTACTTTCAGATTCAATCAATATTTTGATACCTTTAGATTCCAAGTTATAGATTTTTAAAGTGAGCGTGCGATGACCGATCATTTGACCCTTGATTTCATAGTGCAGCGCTCGCTCAGTCCGTTCCCACTGCCTTGCGTTATTAGATATTCTGTGCTTGCGTTTCACTATAACTTATAAATTTATTATTTTTCCTAAATGTCTAATATTCATACTAGAAAATCATGCGTTGTGCCAAAATGTACAGATTTACATTTCAACAGCAAAGAAAACATTATTTGTCACTAAATAATGAGTAACCATTCTCATGTATTTTAGGTAGGTTATCTGATTGTCCCTTTTTCGAATCCTTGTATGATAAAATAAAACGAAATACTGCGCGAGTAAACAGTTCTACTTCAGCTGGCGAATTGCGGCTGAGCGGAGCGTAGTAAAATGACGTCACACGCGGTCACGTGACTTTACCGAGTTTTATGCAAACATTGAATGCAAATATAACTTCTTGGTATTTTCAAATAAAACAAGGGTGTATCTGTATACAGCTTTATTTTTGGTATATGCGAAAGCTGAATATAGTTTGTTCAGAATTAGTAACTGAATCGATTCCAACAATTTTTACACCAATGTATAAAGTTGGACACCACCGACACTAAGTACAACACAGGTCATAGCGGGCATTGGGCACACCAGCGCACAGCTGGGTGCGGGAGCAAAACAACCCCTCAGTCACCTGGATGGCCCGGTGACCATGTATTTTTCGGACAACCAAGTAACATAACAAGCTTATAACTTTGTGATTTTACATGATAAAGTTATGAAATTTAGTACATAGTTTCTTTACATAAAAATGCTACCCAGGTGTATCAGGCTTCACATATGCTGGAACTGGCGTTGTATATGCTTTACTGTTTACTACAGTTTAAAGTGATTTTACATACCTACTAGTATTACCCATTTAACTGAAACCAGGTGACGAAGAGTATTATCTAGTATGCCTAATGATGCTGAAATAGATTCTTTGCTCTTAGAAGCGGCAGAAGGGTAGGCTAATAATAACATTTTATTACATCACCAGAGTAAATCGCTTTACTGGAAAAACTCTACATGTAGAAATATTAATAGTCAAATCTTGTTTCCGTGAAACTCCTTTTAATATGTATAGGTATTCTGTAAAACATGAGCTTGTAGTTGGTACAAATCGGAATAGTAAGTACAGTAAAACATTATGGTAAAACATTATGTATGGTGAAGGCCTATATAATTTGCCATAGGTAGTGGTGCGAAGAAAATACAATTGCATATTATCCAATTGAACACAAGTAGTTGCCAAATACATAGTTTAACATAGTTAAAAAAGAAACTGTTTTTGACAAAATGACATTTTTGTCTAATGAAGGACACACAGTACGAAGAAATCTAGCAAGTAATTAAATTACTATACAAAAAAAAGTGTAAGGAAAGTTTCAGCACTTTGTTTAATATTATAGGTGCCAGGCGTATGATACATATATGCATCAACGCTGTTGGCTCAATTGAAACAGTGACAATAAATAATAATACTCATAGTTAAATAAGCAAGGCAGAATAAAAATATTATATTTAATAAAATATGGTTGGCAGTTGTCGATAGTGTTGAGTCCAAATATTACCCTAATGCATCTTTGTAGTTGATTAAATAGTTTTTATTTTGTAAAGTGATGTGGGTATCAATGGAAATGGAGAAGTGACACAAGTAATTACACAATATTTTTATGTGGTGCTACACCAAGGGGCTCGTATACTCTATAGGTTAAAAGAAGTTCCGTTACAAAATACAACACCAAATGAGACACGAGAGCGCACAGTGCCATGTTATGCTGTTGGGATAGCTTCATTATTGACAACTGCTAGGTTTAGACAAAGCTCTTGTTCAATTATTAATATCTATCAATTGTGCTATACCCTACATAGCACAATTGAAGCACCAAGAGTGTGTTTGTTCTTGGTTTAAAACAAAGAAATTAAATATATACAACCAATAGACAGGACATAGCGAACAAAATCGTGATCCGATACTTATTACCTAGTGGTCATAAGTCGCTCAGTCTAGTATGACGCCCCTACACGTCAAGTCGTGTTTGTATCCGCTCTATGCACTAAAAGAAAATCATTTTCTGAGAAAATATGCCGAACTGCCCATTACGCTATTGCAAATCTTGTTATGATAAAATGACTGAACCTAACTTCGGTTTATTTTCGTAAATATTTTTTGTATTTACGAATTAATTAATTAAAATTCAATAATTTTTCTAGATAGTTCTAGAACATTTGCTGATTTTGTGATAACGCCATCTATTGCTGAAAAGCTTAACCTTACCTTTATCACACACTGAGGCTCTACCACGAGCTCATAACGTGATCCATTTTACGACCTGTAAAGGGCTTAGGGCTTTAAAGGGGTGAAGCTATATAGGGTGTATGGCTCCATCACTCATTTTCGGTCGTACGACTGACATTTTAACATTATCATGGTAAGGCCCCTGGCCACCTACCGAGCGATAGTTAAATAATTATAAATTTTGACATATTTAATTCGCGTGTTTGCTATTCAAAGCCAGATGGCGTTTTTCGTCATTTTCTAAGACATTTGTTCTGATAGCCGCTCTATTATAATTATCTCTTTAAATCTCTTTGGTTTAAAAGGAGTACATACTGAGTATGTACTGTGTACTTTCAAGGGAATAGCCACACGCAATTTATTTTTTAAGTATACCTACCTACACTGATGAAAAGTTGTGATTTTATATACAGTTTAACAGGAAAACACCGTAGCTCATGTTGTTCAATAAACCATGTTTCTGAACGAAACATTGTAGAATTTAACATTATTTTCATGCTCGGAAGTCATTGTTCATAAAATGGCATTTGTGGACAAATTAATGTTGACTAGGCGTGTAAATCTTTACTGAACCGACTCACTGTTCCGAAATATTTTAGGGTTCCGAAAGATTGGAACATCAGTAATGTTTTAAATTTTAATGCATCATATGGAATAATTGGAACACTGAGACACTCTTTACTTTAAGTGACCAGCAGTCTTTTAAAAATTCAAATTATAATGTAAATGGCGTACATATAATTAATGACCTGAACTAAAAACCTCTGCTTTAAATTATTCTCAAATCAAAATTCAATTAAATAAAACATTTAGTGTATATGACGCAACTTAACAGATCACGACTCAGTGTGTATATTTTGAGCCGTTGTTCCAAATGTTCAGTTTGTATTTTGTGAACCGATGTTTCAAATGATCCGTTTGTATCTTTTGAGCCAATGTTCCAAATAATTAATGTTCCAATCGCAAAGATGACACACTTTTTTTCACGCCTAATATTGACCTACAATAAAAGTGGTGACATGACAGCAGTGTCATGTCACTGACGTAACACTGCCGTCAAACAAACGTTTCATGAATTTTACCGAACTTGGATACTTGCCTTTTGAGATTAGTTTGAAACTTCATAACGGTTTTATTAACCGACTTCAAAAAAAAGGAGGAGGTTATCAATTCGGTTGTATTTTTTTTTTTTTTTTTTTTTATCATTATTTTTTTTTTTATGTTTGTTACCTCAGAACTCCGTCGTTTATGGACCGATTTGCAAATATTTTTTTTCCCTTTATAAGATATGCTTCCAGATTGGTCCCATTTTTTTCAAAATCCAGTTCTGATGATGGAATCCATGAGGAATCGAGGGAACTCCTCAAAAATTATAGGCAACCCTATGGTAATTTTAGTATTTTCATCAAGAACTTAAGCATTTACAGTCAAAAAGTAACATTTGATGAAGTGGAACTGATGAAGAAGACCAGAAATGGTCAACGGAACTTCATACTCAAATAGATATCACAATGAAGATATACATTAAGCGACTATGACAATACAAATAAATGAATGATTCTGAATAGTTACGTTGAAAATGGTAAGTATCATCGAAGTGATCTGATGATGATGATGGAGCCGGAAGGTAGGCACTGGAACTCCGTAATTAATCAATGTAACCTAGCCGTGTTTGGACTTATTAGAATTGTCATGAGATGCACTTTGGCTATACGGTACTATCGAACTGATCTGATGATGAAGCCGGAAGGTAGGCACAGGAACTCCGTAATTAATCAATGTATCCTAGCCGTGTTTGGGCTTATTAGAATTGTCGTGAGATGCTCTTTGGCTATAAGGTACTATCGAACTGATCTGATGATGGAGCCGGAAGGAGGAAGGTAGACACAGGAACTTTATAATAAAACAATGTAACCTAGCAGTATTTGGGTTAATTGGAATTGTCATGAGAAATAAGCACTCTGTTTATAAGTGTATCGCAACTAAAAAGTGTGAAATAAAAACTTTTTAGAAAAAAAAAATAACCGACTTCACTAAAAAAATACACTAAAAGGATCAAAATAACTTTAATTTCGGAAGTCGGTGTTAAATAAGAAACAAACAATACCGAGAAACACCGACTTCCAAAATTAAAGTTATTTTGATCCTTTTAGTGTATTTTTTTAGTGAAGTCGGTTATTTTTTTTTTCTAAAAAGTTTTTATCTTCTATATAAAGTTAGAAGACCAAATAAATAAGATTGACTTATATAACTATATGATTCGAAATGGATTTAGTGAAAGTATATTTTCAATACCTTCTGCGTAATAAATTTTCGTATGAGATTGTAATTCGTGCAGAGACATCTGAGGACATGATAGCTAATCTTCGTAAATAACTCGAATGTCTGATTTGAACTTTAAATGTGAATTCTATTTAATGACTCCCAGAGCACTTCCAAATTATATTCATGAATTACTAATTTTAGTGTACCAACTTAGGGGATAGCATTGATTGAATTATAGGAAGTAATTTTCATGGAAAATCAGATGGTGCGGCAAAAAGTAGTTGCTAAAGTCAGTAAGCCTTTTGTAGGCATTTTTGATTTGTTTTTAGAGATTTGTCTTATCAGGGGGATGTACCTAAATATCTGTAAATGTTGAGTATTTTAGGTATGGTAAAGAGTTATTGTGGATAAATATAATACAATAAGTCCCAATTTGTTCACTAGGGACATGGAGGGATACAATGATTTATTTATTTGAAATAAAATGGTAACATCCAAAAGATGTCTCACTGTAACTTATTTAGTATAGAATGTCTATGAATATTTTGATTACCAGAGGTTATTTTTACGGAAGTGTACCTGACTTCCAACATCTAAAATTATGTTAACGAAATAAGTGATTAACGTAAAACCTATTATTCTTACATTAAGAGAAAGTAGTCTAGACTGAATTTGCCTTGAGTATCTTAGAAGTGATGGTATTTACAGCGTACGTACTGGTAATTAATAGTTGGTAATTTTAATGAATGAAATAAAATAGACGAAACAATTTCATAGTTCGTGATCTTGCATTTTGATTAGTTATTGTATCGAAATTTGGAGTTTCAATAAAAACTAATCAGAGCCAAAAGAGTAAATTAAATATATACCCTCACGTTTTAGTCGGGTCAGTGATTACAACTGATATCAAATGTAAACAAACAGTCATTGTTGGTCAATGATTCACAAATAACGGGTGAAATTTTGTGGTTGAGGTAAATCATTGATGTTATTGTGACATGCACTTGAAACTTATCATGTACCTGGCCTGAGTGGCCATATCAAAATCAAAAGGGTATTTACAGAAACTATTGAGGGATCTGTTTAGGACCATTGAGGGATCTGTTCAGGGCCATTGAGAGGCCTGTTCAGGACCATTGAGAGGCCTGTTCAGGACCATTGAGAGGCCTGTTCAGGACCATTGAGAGGCCTGTTTTTCATTAGAGGCAGGACATTTGAGGGGCCTGTTTGTTTTTCATTAGAGGCAGGACATTTGAGGGGCCTGTTTGTTTTTCATTAGAGGCAGGATATTTGAGGGGCCTGTACGTTTGTCATTACATGATAGCGACAAGAAATAAGTAACATAGATTTGTAACTTGACTTCTTGACATTTCAAAAGTGCCTGTAAATTGTTTATTTAACATAAAATGCTTTGAATCTTTGAATCAGTAGAGGCAGGACATTTTAGAGACCTGTTTTTGAATGACTGTTTAAAGAATAAGATAATGATTTGTAAGAATAATAATAATAATATATATTTATTGAGCAACAAAGTAAAATCATGTATACACAATTGCTTATAAGCTACTTTTACATAACAACTAAATAATGCAATCAATTGTGTCTAAATAGTAATTGGTAAATTGATAATTATGTTTAGTCTCGTTCCTAGGTACAGCAACCAGTGTATGAATAATCTAAAGTTTTATTCGCTACTGTAATAGATATCCGTTTGCTTTATTGCTGTTATTCTTTTTTTCTTCTCTCATTATTTTGTGTATAACACCAATTTCTTTATTCTTTCACATACGAGGTCGTATTTGTAATACGGATGGCCGACTGTTAGCGATTTTTATGATTAGTTACAAACATTATGATTGTTTTCTGTATTAGCAACATTAAAATGTATTTATTTTGCACTGACAACTGGAACGTTATGCGATTTGACAGCTCAGCGCTATGACAGTTGACAGAGGTTATAAAATAACGCGCTGCGCTGTCCTGACACATTCCATTCCAGTTTTCGGGGTAAGCAACATCTCAGAGTAAGTGCTACTATATAATTATTATTATTTTAAATGGTATTGATTTATGATATTTGTAATAATTGTGTGCTGTCAAGGCAAAAGTATAGAGGGTGTGTTACCCGTTTTGGTCGTTTTATTTAAAACCTTCCCGCTACACTATATCTAGGTACACTAAATAAGTTTCTTATGCAATCTTTCTCTAAAGTTAACACATTAGCTAACCAAAAGTTTGTATGGAGAAACCGACTTTCACGCGGGCGAAGCCGCTGACAGAAGCTAGTAAATCTATATTAATATTCTTTTTTTCTTTCAGATAATAAAAGCATAATCGCAATAATTGATGAACAAAAAAACGCATAATTGATGTTTAGTTAACATCTCATCATCATCATCATCATTTCAGCCGAAAGACGTCCACTGCTGGACATAGGCCTCACCCAAGCGTCGCCACAACGAACGGTCCTGTGCGTCTCGCATCCATCGGACTCCCGCAACCGTTACCAAGTCATCGGTCCACCTTGTAGGAGGCCTTCCAACGCTACGTCTTCCGGTACGTGGTCGCCATTCCAGAACCTTTCGGCCCCAACGGCCATCTGTTCTGCGAGCAATGTGCCCTGCCCATTGCCACTTTAGTTTAGCGATTCTTCGTGCTATGTCGGCAACCTTGGTTCTCCTGCGGATATCCTCAATTCCTCATTCCTGATTTCATCACGCAAGGAAACTCCGAGCATAGCCCATAGTTAACATCTATTTTTATTTAATTCCATTTATTGATTTTTTTAAACGGATTCATTAAAAAGATTCTTGAAAGATCATGTACTTACTACAGTTTTTGCGACTAAACATCTATTTTTAGGGTTCCGTGCCTCAAAAGGAAAAAAAATAGGAAAAGAAAAAATGGAACCCTTATAGGATCACTTTGTTGTCCGTCCGTCTGTCTGCCTGTCTGTCAAGACCCTTTATCTCGGGAATGCGGAAAGGTATCGAGTTGAAATTAAAACCATATATACTCAAGTCTGCGGTCCATTGAAGCTGTGAGCTGAGTCAACGAAAAAAAAAGATACGGCCGTTTATGTCGCAAAAAACGTGTATTTCGACACTCTCAAAGGAATCAAAATTCATAGGGTACTTCCCGTTGGCCTAGAATCCTGAAATTTGGCATAAAGCAAGGTCTCACAGCACAAGAAAAAAATCTGAAAACTGTAAATTTGTAATTACGTCCCCAAAAAAAACTTTTTTTGCGATTCGGAATAATCTTCGTAACTCAATTCGGGAATTGAACTGTTTACATAGGTAAATATGTACGGAAAGAGCAGTCTTTTTTTTCAAGTTGAGATCGCTTTAATTAAACAACTCTCTCCGTTTTAGGTGGAGCGAGAAGGAGTATCAGACTTTTACTGGAAAAACCTGCCTGTGTTCCTTCAGTAGACCTTTGTGTTCCAGGGCCACGAAACTCTATCGAACATTCTCGCAGCCAGTAACAGCTTGTATACAGCTCGACGTCTTCGTAAGAAATGTGTTAAAATTTTCATTTTTTAGACTGTATTAAGAATAAATTATATTATTTTATAATATCGAAACGGTTCAAGAAAGAATGTCGCATATAAACAAAAAATATATCATCGTCTCCCACGCTTTAGTAGACCCATCTACTAAAGCGTGGGAGACGATGATATTGAATTGAATGAAATTCAATTCAATCCAATCCAATCCAATCCAATGCAATCCAATCCAATCCAATCCAATGCAATCCAATCCAATCCAATCCAATCCAATCCAATCCAATCCAATCCAATCCAATCCAATCCAATCCAATTCAATCCAATCCAATCCAATCCAATTCAATCCAATCCAATCCAATCCAATCCAATCCAATCCAATCCAATCCAATCCAATCCTATCCTATCCTATCCTATCCTATCCAATCCTATCCTATCCTATCCTATCCTATCCAATCCTATCCAATCCTATCCTATCCTATCCTATCCTATCCTATCCTATCCTATCCAATCCTATCCTATCCTATCCTATCCAATCCAATCCAATCCTATCCAATCCTATCCTATCCTATCCTATCCTATCCTATCCTATCCTATCCTATCCTATCCAATCCTATCCAATCCTATCCTATCCTATCCTATCCTATCCTATCCTATCCTATCCCATGCTATCCCATTCTATTCCATTCTATCCCATTCTATCCCTCTCTATCCCATTCTATCCTATCCTATCCTACCCTATCCTATCCTACCCTATCCTATCCTATCCTATCCTATCCCATGCTATCCTATCCCATGCTATCCTATCCTATCCTATCCTATCTTATCCTATCCTATCCTATCCTATCCTATCCTATCCTATCCTATCCCATGCTATCCCATTCTATCCCATTCTATCCCATTCTATCCCACTCTATCCCACTCTATCCCACTCTATCCCACTCTATCCCACTCTATCCCTCTCTATCCCACTCTATCCCTCTCTATCCCATTCTATCCTATCCTATCCTACCCTATCGTATCCTATCCCATGCTATCCTATCCTATCCTATCCTATCCTATCCTATCCTATCCTATCCTATCCTATCCTATCCTATCCTATCCTATCCTATCCTATCTTATCCTATCCTATCCTATCCTATCCTATGCTATCCCATTCTATCCCATTCTATCCCACTCTATCCCACTCTATCCCACTCTATCCCACTCTATCCCACTCTATCCCACTCTTTTCCACTCTATCCTATCCTGTCCTATCCTATCCTATCCTATCCCACTCTATCCCACTCTATCCCACTCTATCCCACTCTATCCCTCTCTATCCCACTCTATCCCCCTTTATCCCGCTCTATCCCATTCTATCCCATTCTATCCCACTCTATCCCACCCTATCCCATTCTATCCTATCCTATCCCATCCTATCCTATCCTATCCTATCCTATCCCATTCTATCCCATTCTATCCTATCCTATCCTATCCTATCCTATCCTATCCTATCCTATCATATCCTATCCTATCCCATTCTATCCCATTCAAATTCAAAGCATTTTATTTCAAATAAACCATTTACAGGCACTTTTGAAATGACATGAAGTCAGTCAGTCAGAAAAAAAAATGATGCTAATTGCACATTCCAAAGCGTAGATCTCTATGGAGAAGAATGTTTAAGAAACTCCATGGACACTCTTTTCAATCATGTTTTGTAATTACAAATATCTCTGTTACATGTTTCTTGTCGCTATCATGTGAGAACAATGTAAATAAAGTAAAAATACAAACTAAATATAGATATTAAAATAGCAACTGGCAGCTAAGAGATGACCAGTCTCAACTGACAGCGCCCGTTCACGAACATGACGCCAATATTAGCACCACTCAGCTCAACCATTTTGAAGGGAACCGAATGATCCAACACATGCGCCACCATCAGTGAGACATTTGAGTGAGCATGATAAACTCTCAACTGCCACGCTGATTTATGTCAAACAAGTCCAATAGTAACATAAAAAACCATAAAATAGCTCCATGGTACTCACATTTACAAACTTTGAAAAAAATGCTTCTACATTATACAATACTTTTATTATTTAAAAATTCTAAAAAAAAAAAACATTTAAAAATAATAACAATAATTTCCTTTCCAAACTAATCAATTTGTTCACCCCGGTGGTAGTGGAGCTGGACCAGCATTGAGCCAAGCATTTTTATCTTGAATATAATCCTCCAACTTATAATATGCCTGCCTGCATAGTGTGCGTTTAATACAAGATTTAAATTTTGTTTCATTGAGTTCTAATATTTGTGGAGGTATTTTATTATAACATTTCAAACAGTACCCCATGAAAGAAGAGGCCACTTTAGCCAGTCTGAAACCTGGTTGAACTAATTGGTCCCTATTTCTTGTAAGATAATTATGTCTATCGCCTCTTTTGCTAAAAAGAGCCTATATATCCTATCCTATCCTATCCTTTCCTATCCTATCCTATCCTATCCCATTCTATCCCATTCTATCCCATTCTATCCCATTCTATCCCATTTTATCCCACTCTATCCCACTCTATCCCACTCTATCCTATCCTATATATATCCCACTCTATCCCATTCTATCCCACTCTATCCTATCCTATCCCATTCTATCCTATCCTATCCCATTCTATCCCATTCTATCCCACTCTATCCCATTCTATCCTATCCTATCCTATCCTATCCAATCCAATCCAATCCAATTCAATCCAATCCAATCCAATCCAATCCAATCCAATCCAATCCAATCCAATCCAATCCAATCCAATCCAATCCAATCCAATCCAATCCTATCCCGTTCTATCCTATCCTATCCCTTGCTATCCCACTCTATCCTATCCTATCCCTTGCTATCCTATTCTATCCCATTCTATCCCACTCTATCCTATCCTATCCCTTGCTATCCTATTCTATCCCATGCTTTCCCATTCTATCCCACTCTATCCCATTCTATCCCACTCTATCCCACTCTATCCTATCCTATCCCTTGCTATCCCACTCTATCCTATCCTATCCCTTGCTATCCTATTCTATCCCATTCTATCCCACTCTATCCTATCCTATCCCTTGCTATCCTATTCTATCCCATGCTTTCCCATTCTAAACCACTCTATCCCATTCTATCCTATCCCATTCTATCCCATTCTATCCCACTCTATCCCACTCTATCCCACTCTATCCTATCCTATCCCTTGCTATCCCATTCTATCCCACTCTATCCCACTCTATTCCACTCTATCCTATCCTATCCTATCCTATCCTATCCTATCATATCCTATCCTATCCCATTCTATCCTATTCAAATTCAAAGCATTTTATTTCAAATAAACCATTCACAGGCACTTTTAAAATGTCATGAAGTCAGTCAGTCAGAAAAAAAAATGATGCTAATTGCACATTCCAAAGCGTAGATCTCTATGGAGAAGAATGTTTAAGAAACTCCATGGACACTCTTTTCAATCATGTTTTGTAATTACAAATATCTCTGTTACATGTTTCTTGTCGCTATCATGTGAGAACAATGTAAATAAAGTAAAAATACAAACCTATCCCTCTCTATTCCATTCTATCCTATCCTATCCTACCCTATCCTATCCTATCCTATCCTATCCTATCCTATCCCATGCTATCCTATCCTATCCTATCCTATACTATCCTATCCTATCCTATCCTATCCTATCCCATGCTATCCCATTCTATCCCACTCTATCCCACTCTATCCCACTCTATCCCACTCTATCCCACTCTATCCCACTCTATCCCACTCTATCCCACTCTATCCCACTCTATCCCACTCTATCCCACTCTATCCCACTCTATCCCACTCTATCCCACTCTATCCCACTCTATCCCACTCTATCCCACTCTATCCCACTCTATCCCATTCTATCCTATCCTATCCTATCCTATCCAATCCAATCCAATCCAATTCAATCCAATCCAATCCAATCCAATCCAATCCAATCCAATCCAATCCTATCCCATTCTATCCTATCCTATCCCTTGCTATCCCACTCTATCCTATCCTATCCCTTGCTATCCTATTCTATCCCATTCTATCCCACTCTATCCTATCCTATCCCTTGCTATCCTATTCTATCCCATGCTTTCCCATTCTATCCCACTCTATCCCATTCTATCCCACTCTATCCCACTCTATCCTATCCTATCCCTTGCTATCCCACTCTATCCTATCCTATCCCTTGCTATCCTATTCTATCCCATTCTATCCCACTCTATCCTATCCTATCCCTTGCTATCCTATTCTATCCCATGCTTTCCCATTCTATCCCACTCTATCCCATTCTATCCTATCCCATTCTATCCCACTCTATCCCACTCTATCCTATCCTATCCCTTGCTATCCCATTCTATCCCACTCTATCCCATTCTATCCTATCCTATCCTATCCTATCCAATCCAATCCAATCCAATCCAATTCAATCCAATCCAATCCAATCCAATCCAATCCAATCCAATCCAATCCAATCCAATCCTATCCCATTCTATCCTATCCTATCCCTTGCTATCCCACTCTATCCTATCCTATCCCTTGCTATCCTATTCTATCCCATTCTATCCCACTCTATCCTATCCTATCCCTTGCTATCCTATTCTATCCCATGCTTTCCCATTCTATCCCACTCTATCCCATTCTATCCCACTCTATCCTATCCTATCCCTTGCTATCCCACTCTATCCTATCCTATCCCTTGCTATCCTATTCTATCCCATTCTATCCCACTCTATCCTATCCTATCCCTTGCTATCCTATTCTATCCCATGCTTTCCCATTCTATCCCACTCTATCCCATTCTATCCTATCCCATTCTATCCCATTCTATCCCACTCTATCCCACTCTATCCTATCCTATCCCTTGTTATCCCATTCTATCCCACTCTATCCCACTCTATTCTACTCTATCCTATCCTATCCTATCCTATCCTATCCTATCATATCCTATCCTATCCCATTCTATCCTATTCAAATTCAAAGCATTTTATTTCAAATAAACCATTTACAGGCACTTTTGAAATGTCATGAAGTCAGTCAGTCAGAAAAAAAAATGATGCTAATTGTACATTCCAAAGCGTAGATCTCTATGGAGAAGAATGTTTAAGAAACTCCATGGACACTCTTTTCAATCATGTTTTGTAATTACAAATATCTCTGTTACATGTTTCTTGTCGCTATCATGTGAGAACAATGTAAATAAAGTAAAAATACAAACCTATCCCTCTCTATCCCATTCTATCCTATCCTATCCTACCCTATCCTATCCTATCCTATCCTATCCTATCCTATCCCATGCTATCTTATCCTATCCTATCCTATACTATCCTATCCTATCCCATGCTATCCCATTCTATCCCACTCTATTCCACTCTATCCCACTCTATCCCACTCTATCCCACTCTATCCCACTCTATCCCACTCTATCCCACTCTATCCCACTCTATCCCACTCTATCCCACTCTATCCCACTCTATCCCACTCTATCCCATTCTATCCCACTCTATCCCTCTCTATCCCACTCTATCCCACTCTATCCCACTCTATCCCACTCTATCCCACTCTATCCCACTCTATCCCATTCTATCCCACTCTATCCCTATCTATCCCACTCTATCCCATTCTATCCCATTCTATCCTATCCTATCCTATCCAATCCAATCCAATTCAATCCAATCCAATCCAATCCAATCCAATCCAATCCAATCCAATCCAATCCAATCCAATCCAATCCAATCCAATCCTATCCAATCCTATCCTATCCCACTGTATCCCACTCTATTCCACTCTATCCTATCCTGTCCTATCCTATCCTATCCTATCCTATCCTATCCCATTCTATCCCATTCTATCCCACTCTATCCCATTCTATCCTATCCCATTCTATCCCATTCTATACCACTCTATCCCACTCTATCCTATCCTATCCCTTGCTATCCCACTCTATCCTATCCTATCCCTTGCTATCCTATTCTATCCCATTCTATCCCACTCTATCCTATCCTATCCCTTGCTATCCTATTCTATCCCATGCTATCCCATTCTATCCCACTCTATCCCATTCTATCCTATCCCATTCTATCCCATTCTATCCCACTCTATCCCATTCTATCCTATCCCATTCTATCCCATTCTATACCACTCTATCCCACTCTATCCTATCCTATCCCTTGCTATCCCACTCTATCCTATCCTATCCCTTGCTATCCTATTCTATCCCATTCTATCCCACTCTATCCTATCCTATCCCTTGCTATCCTATTCTATCCCATGCTATCCCATTCTATCCCACTCTATCCCATTCTATCCTATCCCATTCTATCCCATTCTATCCCACTCTATCCCACTCTATCCTATCCTATCCCTTGCTATCCCATTCTATCCCATTCTATCCCACTCTATCCCACACTATCCCACTCTATCCCATTCTAACCCATTCTATCCTATCCTATCCCATCCTATCCTATCCTATCCTATCCCATTCTATCCCACTCTATCCCACTCTATCCTATCCTATCCCTTGCTATCCTATTCTATCCCATTCTATCCCACTCTATCCTATTCTATCCCATGCTATCCCATTCTATCCCACTCTATCACATTCTATCCTATCCCATTCTATCCCATTCTATCCCACTCTATCCCACTCTATCCTATCCTATTCCTTGCTATCCCATTCTATCCCACTCTATCCCACTCTATCCCACTCTATCCCATTCTATCCCATTCTATCCCACTCTATCCCACACTATCCCACTCTATCCCATTCTAACCCATTCTATCCTATCCTATCCCATCCTATCCTATCCTATCCTATCCCATTCTATCCCATTCTATCCTATCCTATCCTATCCCACTGTATCCCACTCTATTCCACTCTATCCTATCCTGTCCTATCCTATACTATCCTATCCTACTCTATCCCATTCTATCCTATCCCATTCTATCCCATTCTATCCCACTCTATCCCACTCTATCCTATCCTATCCCTTGCTATCCCATTCTATCCCATTCTATCCCACTCTATCCCACACTATCCCACTCTATCCCATTCTAACCCATTCTATCCTATCCTATCCCATCCTATCCTATCCTATCCTATCCCATTCTATCCCACTCTATCCTATCCTATCCCTTGCTATCCTATTCTATCCCATTCTATCCCACTCTATCCTATCCTATCCCTTGCTATCCTATTCTATCCCATGCTATCCCATTCTATCCCACTCTATCACATTCTATCCTATCCCATTCTATCCCATTCTATCCCACTCTATCCCACTCTATCCTATCCTATCCCTTGCTATCCCATTCTATCCCACTCTATTCCACTCTATCCCACTCTATCCCATTCTATCCCATTCTATCCCATTCTATCCCACTCTATCCTATCCTATCCCTTGCTATCCTATTCTATCCCATTCTATCCCACTCTATCCTATCCTATCCCTTGCTATCCTATTCTATCCCATGCTATCCCATTCTATCCCACTCTATCCCATTCTATCCTATCCCATTCTATCCCATTCTATCCCACTCTATCCCATTCTATCCTATCCCTTTCTATCCCATTCTATACCACTCTATCCCACTCTATCCTATCCTATCCCTTGCTATCCCACTCTATCCTATCCTATCCCTTGCTATCCTATTCTATCCCATTCTATCCCACTCTATCCTATCCTATCCCTTGCTATCCTATTCTATCCCATGCTATCCCATTCTATCCCACTCTATCCCATCCTATCCTATCCTATCCTATCCCATTCTATCCCACTCTATCCTATCCTATCCCTTGCTATCCTATTCTATCCCATTCTATCCCACTCTATCCTATCCTATCCCTTGCTATCCTATTCTATCCCATGCTATCCCATTCTATCCCACTCTATCACATTCTATCCTATCCCATTCTATCCCATTCTATCCCACTCTATCCCACTCTATCCTATCCTATCCCTTGCTATCCCATTCTATCCCACTCTATTCCACTCTATCCCACTCTATCCCATTCTATCCCATTCTATCCCATTCTATCCCACTCTATCCTATCCTATCCCTTGCTATCCTATTCTATCCCATTCTATCCCACTCTATCCTATCCTATCCCTTGCTATCCTATTCTATCCCATGCTATCCCATTCTATCCCACTCTATCCCATTCTATCCTATCCCATTCTATCCCATTCTATCCCACTCTATCCCATTCTATCCTATCCCTTTCTATCCCATTCTATACCACTCTATCCCACTCTATCCTATCCTATCCCTTGCTATCCCACTCTATCCTATCCTATCCCTTGCTATCCTATTCTATCCCATTCTATCCCACTCTATCCTATCCTATCCCTTGCTATCCTATTCTATCCCATGCTATCCCATTCTATCCCACTCTATCCCATACTATCCTATCCCATTCTATCCCATTCTATCCCACTCTATCCCACTCTATCCTATCCTATCCCTTGCTATCCCATTCTATCCCATTCTATCCCACTCTATCCCACACTATCCCACTCTATCCCATTCTAACCCATTCTATCCTATCCTATCCCATCCTATCCTATCCTATCCTATCCCATTCTATCCCACTCTATCCTATCCTATCCCTTGATATCCTATTCTATCCCATGCTATCCCATGCTATCCCATGCTATCCCATTCTATCCCACTCTATCACATTCTATCCTATCCCATTCTATCCCATTCTATCCCACTCTATCCCACTCTATCCTATCCTATCCCTTGCTATCCCATTCTATCCCACTCTATCCCACTCTATCCCATTCTATCCCATTCTATCCCATTCTATCCCATTCTATCCCACTCTATCCCACACTATCCCACTCTATCCCATTCTAACCCATTCTATCCTATCCTATCCTATCCTATCCTATCCTATCCTATCCTATCCCATGCTAAGATTCAAAGATTCAAAGCATTTTATTTCAAATAAACCATTTACAGGCACTTTTGAAATGTCATGAAGTCAGTCAGTCAGAAAAAAAATAAATGATGCTAATTGCACATTCCAAAGCGTAGATCTCTATGGAGAAGAATGTGCAAGAAACTCCACCCACTACAAGACACACAAGACACAACACACACACAAGATGTACAAGAAATTAATTTAAAATTAAATTATTTAATAATTATTATTAGATTAATTGGGGGGTTTTATATTATATTAAAGTGTTTTTGTCAAGTAGATATTAAATCATTAATTGCTTATTCTTCTGTAGCTCATATAAGAATTGTGATTAGTGGGATTATAATTATGAATTATTGAGGATTTATTGGGTCTTATATTTTAATAATTGGTCATGGTTTGTGTTCATCTGGAATATTTTGTTTAGCTAATATTAGTTATGAGTGTTTACATAGACGAAGATTATATATTAATAAGGGTATAATAAATTTTATACCTTCTATAAGATTGTGATGATTTTTATTAATATTTTCTAATATGGCAGCTCCTCCTAGCTTGAATTTAATAGGGGAAATTAGTTTGATTAATAGATTAATAAGATGATCTTGAATTTCTATAATATCACTAATATTAATTTCTTTTTTTAGAGCTGGTTATAGATTGTATTTATATTCATTTGTTCAACATGGGAAATATTATTCAGGTATTTATAGATATTATATAGGAGTTTCTCGGGAGTATTTAATATTAATATTACATTGATTGCCTTTAAATATTTTAGTTTTAAAAATTGATTATAGAATAATTTGATTTTATTTAAATAATTTAAATAAAATATTGATTTGTGGTGTCTTAAATATGAATAAATTCATTTTAAATTATTAATGATATAAAATATTCAGTTTGTTTTATTTCTTTTATTTTTTTTATTTTTAATAAGAGTAATTAATTTTTTTTTATAATTTATTTTATTATAAATAATATGGTTATTTTAATAGAATGGGAAATTATTTCTTTTAATTCTATATCAATTATTATATCTATTTTATTAGATTGGATATCTTTATTATTTATAATGTTTGTTTTTTTAATTTCTTCTGTTGTTATTTATTATAGAAAAAGATATATAAGATCTGAATTGAATTTAATACGATTTATTATTTTAGTTTTATTATTTGTTTTTTCAATAATATTATTAATTATTAGTCCTAATATTATTAGAATTTTATTAGGTTGGGATGGATTAGGTTTAGTTTCTTATTGTTTAGTAATTTATTATCAAAATTTAAAATCTTATAATGCTGGGATGTTAACAGCTTTAAGAAATCGTGTTGGAGATGTTTTTATTTTAATAGTAATTGCTTGAATAATGAATTATGGTAGATGAAATTATATTTTTTATTTAGAATTTATAAATAATGATTGGGAAATGAATATGATTGGGAGATTAATTATTATAGCTGCAATAACTAAAAGTGCTCAAATTCCTTTTAGTTCATGATTACCTGCTGCTATAGCAGCTCCAACACCTGTATCTGCTTTAGTTCATTCTTCTACTTTAGTTACAGCTGGGGTATATTTATTAATTCGATTTAATATAATATTACTTGATATATATTTTTTTAAATTATTATTATTATTATCTGGATTAACAATATTTATAGCTGGTATTTCAGCTAATTATGAGTTTGATTTAAAAAAAATTATTGCTTTATCTACTTTAAGACAATTAGGTTTAATGATGAGAATTTTAAGAATAGGATTGCCTGATTTAGCTTTTTTTCATTTATTAACTCATGCTATATTTAAAGCTTTATTATTTATATGTGCTGGGGTAATTATTCATATAATAAATGATATACAAGATATTCGTTTTATGGGGGGGATTAGATTATATATTCCTATAACTTCTTTATGTATAAATATTTCTAATATAGCTTTATGTGGAATTCCTTTTTTAGCTGGGTTTTACTCTAAGGATTTAATTTTAGAATTGGTAAGTATTAGAAATTTAAATTTAAGTATTTTTTTTTATATTTTTTTTCTACTGGATTAACTATATTTTATACTTTTCGTTTAGTGCTATATTTAATAGTAAATGATTATAATTTAATAAGAATTTATAATTTATATGATGAAGATTATGTTATATTAAAAAGAATATTAGTTTTATTATTTATGAGAATTATTAGAGGGAGATTTTTAAGATGATTAATTTTTTCTTATCCTTATATAATTTATTTACCTTTTAATTTGAAAATAATAGTTATTTATGTTAGATTAATTGGAGGAATCTCAGGTTATTTAATTAGAAATATAAGAATTTATTCTGTAAATAAGTTTATTATAACTTATAATTTAAGAAATTTTTTATGTATAATGTGATTTATGCCTAATCTATCTACTTATGGTTTAAGATATTATTTTTTAAATTTTGGTCAAAATTTATTAAAGAATGTTGATTTAGGGTGAAGAGAATTATATAGAGGGTTTGGTATGTTAAAAGTTTTAAAAAAATATTCTGTTTTTTATAATATTTATCAAATAAATAATTTTAAGATTTATTTATTTAGATTTATTATTTGAATAATAATGATTTTATTTATATTATTATTTAATAATTAATTTAAATAGCTTATAAATTAGAGTGTAATATTGAAGATATTAAGGAGATATAATTATCTTTAAATATAGTTTATTTATTATTATTATTTATAAAAACAAATATTTTATTTTTACAATGAAAATGTAAAGTTTTAATTTAAACTATATAAATAAAGAAATATTAATGGAATTTAACCACTAAAAATTAAGTTAGCAGCTTAGTTTTAATCTTTATATTTCTGGTTTAATTGGAATTTTAAATTCAATGTTATCATTAACAGTGATATACCTCTTTTTGGTTTCAATTAATAAATAAGGAGTTTATTTAACTCTTTCTTTTAAGTCGAAATTAAATGCAAAATTGCTTCTTATTTTAAGATAAATTATTATAAATTAATATTTTTTGAATGCAAATCAAATGTTTTATTTAAACTATAATCCTATATTATTAAAATTTAATTTGTTCAATTTAATATATTTTGATTTCATTCATGATATAATCCTACTAATAAAATACAAATAAAAAAAAATCTAATTTTTGTTCAAAAAATAAAATTTACTATTTTAAATAGGGGGATAATTGGAAAAATAAGAGCGATTTCAACATCAAAAATTAAAAAAATTACAGTAATTAAAAAAAAATGTAATGAAAAAGGTATTCGAGCTGATGATTTAGGGTCAAATCCACATTCGAAGGGGGAGCATTTTTCTCGGTCTGAAAATGTTTTTTTTGATAAAATGATAGATAAAAATATTATAATATTAGATACTAATATAATAATTAAAAAAATATTTATTATTAAAATAATTATTTATATTAAAATTATTAAACTTTTTGATTGGAAATCAAATATACTAAATATATTATATAAATAATTAATTTCCTCATCAATAAATTGAAATATAGAGGAATAATCAAACTACGTCTACAAAATGTCAATATCAAGCTGCTGCTTCAAACCCAAAATGGTGATTTCTGGAAAAATGATTATTTAAATGACGAATTAAACAAATAAAAAGGAATAATGTTCCAATAATTACATGTAATCCATGAAATCCTGTTGCTATAAAAAATGTTGATCCATAAACTCTATCAGCAATAGTAAAAGGTGCTTCTAGATATTCGTATGCTTGAAGAATAGTGAAGTAAATTCCTAAAATAATAGTAATAAATAAGCCTTGAGTTATTTGAGAATTATTATTTTCTATGATAGCATGATGAGCCCAAGTTACTGATACTCCTGAACTAATTAAAATAATAGTATTTAATAGAGGAATTTGGAATGGGTTAAAAGGAATAATTCTAGTTGGGGGTCAGATAGCTCCAATTTCAATATTAGGTGCAAGACTTCTGTGGAAAAATGCTCAGAAAAAAGAAACAAAAAAAAAGATTTCTGAAACAATAAATAAAATTATTCCTCATCGAAGTCCTTTAGTAACTAAAATTGTATGTTTACCTTGTAAAGTTCCTTCGCGGCAAATATCTCGTCATCATTGATATATTGTTATAATAATAATTAAATATCCTAAAATTAATAAATTTATATTAAAATTATGAAATCATTTTACTATTCCTGTGACAAGAACTATAACTCCAATAGCTCCTGTTAATGGTCATGGGCTATAATCTACTAAATGAAATGGGTGATTAAAATTTATTTTCATTAATTTACTTCTCTAGAATATAAAGTTCTTAAAATTGCAATAACATAAGATTGAATGATTGCTACTGCTGATTCTAAAATTAATAATAAAATTTGAATGATTACTAAAATAATAATTAAATAATTTGGTATATTAGGTCCTGTCCCTCTTAATAGAGTTATTAAAAGATGTCCTGCAATTATATTAGCAGTTAGTCGTACGGCTAAAGTTCCAGGACGAATAATATTTCTAATTGTTTCAATTAATACTATAAATGGTATTAAAATAGATGGAGTTCCTTGAGGAATTATATGAATAAATATATGTTGGGAATTATTAATTCATCCGTAAATTATAAATCTTAATCATAAAGGTAACGAAATGGATAGTGATAAGGTTAAATGACTTGTTCTAGTAAAAATATAAGGAAATAATCCTAAAAAATTATTAAATAAAATAAATGAAAATATTGAAATAAAAATAAAAGTAGATCCTTGAAAGTAGTTATTTTTTAGTAAAGTTTTAAATTCATTGTGAAGTTTTAGTAAAATAAAATTTCATAAGTAAAAATGACGATTAGGAATTAATCAAAATGAATATGGAATAAATAAATGATTCCTAAAATTGTTCTAATTCAATTAAGGGAGATATTAAATAAATTAGTTGAGGGGTCAAAAATTGAAAATAAGTTACTTATCATTTTCAATTAAAATTTTTAAATTTAATATTTAAATTATTTTTATTAGAATTTTTTTTTCAAAAATATAATAATTTATAATATTAAAAATTAAATAAATAAATAAAAAGAAGAAAAAAGAAATTAATCAATTAATGGGTATTATTTGAGGTATAAAAGAATATTACATATAAGTAATAATTTAAATTTGACATATTTATGTTATATTGTTTAACTAATTCTTTATAAATAAAGGTTCATTAGAAGTAAATGCTAATTTACTATAAAATGGTTTAAGAGACCAGTACTTGCTTTCAGTCATCTAATGAAGAATAATTATTGATTCAATTAATAAAATTTTTAATTGAGATTCTTTCAATTACAATAGGTATAAAACTATGGTTAGCTCCACAAATTTCTGAGCATTGCCCAAAAAAAATACCTGGACGATTAATAAAAAAATTGGTTTGATTTAAACGTCCTGGGTTAGCATCTACTTTTACTCCTAATGAAGGAACAGTTCAAGAATGGATTACATCTGTAGCAGTAACTAAAATTCGAATTTGATTATTTATTGGTAAAATAATTCGATTGTCAACATCTAATAAACGAAAATCTTTAGAATTAAGCTCATTAGTTGGGATTATATATGAATCAAATTCAATATTATGAAAGTCTGAGTATTCATATCTTCAATATCATTGATGTCCAATAGACTTTAAGGTGATTAAAGGGTTATTTAATTCATCTAATAAGTATAATAAGCGTAAAGAAGGTAAAGCAATAAAAATTAAAGTAATTGCTGGTAAAATGGTTCAAATTAATTCAATTATTTTGTCCTTCTAATAAAAATCGATTAATATATTTATTAAATAATAATCTTGTTATTAAATAACCTACTAAAATTGTAATTATAATAAGAATAACTAAAGTATGATCATGAAAAAAAATTATTTGTTCTATTAAAGGGGATGCTCCATTTTGTAAATTAAGATTAGATCATGTTGCAATTTCTAAAAAAAGGATAATCCTTTATAAATGGGGTTTAAATCCATTACATATAATCTGCCATATTAGAAGTTTCTTAAAATAGGTAATTCGCTATATGAATGTTCAGCAGGAGGTAAATTTTGATATCATTCAATTGAAGATGATAAATTTAAAGAAAATAAAGCAATACGTTGATTAACTAAAGATTCTCAAATAATAATTAATATAAATATGATAGCTAATAAAGAAATATAAGACCCTAAAGATGAGATAATATTTCAAGAAATATAAGAATCAGGATAATCTGAATAACGACGAGGTATTCCTGCTAACCCTAAAAAATGTTGGGGAAAAAAAGTTAAATTTACCCCAAAAAATATTACAAAAAATTGAATTTTTAAAAGGTAAGGATTTAAAGATAGTCCTGTAAATAATGGATATCAATGAATAAATCCCCCTAAAATTGCAAATACAGCCCCTATAGATAATACGTAATGAAAATGAGCAACTACATAATAAGTATCATGAAGAGTAATATCAATTGATGAATTTGATAAAATTACTCCTGTTAGTCCTCCTACTGTAAATAAAAATACAAATCCTAATCTTCATAAAATAGATGGAGAATAATTAATTTGAGTACCGTGAAAAGTAGCTAATCAACTAAAAATTTTAATACCAGTTGGTACAGCAATAATTATAGTTGCTGATGTGAAGTAAGCTCGAGTATCAATATCTATTCCTACAGTAAATATATGATGAGCTTGTTAGAATTATGGAGGAGGGTGGATAACTACATTGATTTAATATATTTATATGTACCTATATATCATACTAAGTTGTCATGATGGATAACGGTTATTTACTGTGTATCAAAGTTCCTATGACTGGTGTGTAGGGAAAGGGTTTTATGAAGAAAAGCACAGAAAGACAAGACCAAGTATTTATTTCAAATAGGCTTGTCAATTAATCGAATAACTAGTTGCTTGTTCCAAAACTAGGTCGTCATGGGAAAGAACAAGCAAGAAAACCCATGGTAGCTTCAATTATAGTATTTTATAGGCACATTTTACAACATCATTAATTATGGTTTATCACAATAACATCTATAAGAAATTCTATGTTCTATGTCTTGGGTCATTTCATAATAGTAAGCTGAATAAGTATTCTCAAATACCGTATAACATAATTAGAAACAAAAGCCATAGTGAGAAACATACACATAATCAATACAACCAATAGCAATAATAACAATAATCAAGATATAATATTAATTAACTTACGTGAGCTTTGCTGGATCACAACTATTATTTCACCAAAAGGTCACAAACTCTTTTATAGTAAACTGTCGACGGGTGGATGGACATCTTTTTTTTAAACGTCAAATAATAATATCCCGCCATTTTCCACCAATCACAGTTTACCATAATTTAACTTATTTTATAGGTCTCTAATTACAATTGTTACATAGTTAAACAGTTTTAAAACATTATAAGATCATTTAAGCAATTTTACAACACTTGATTTGTATTTCTTAGTTCTTATTTCAAAGAATATAATACCGATTGACAGTTCTGTACTAATCAACTCAAACAACTTATTACAATAAAATATCAATTTAAAATGAGAGATATAGCTTCATGATCATTAATAATTACGAAATAATTTATAGGATTATCATCAATACGTCTAAGTTTCAAGTTTTATATTTGTATACACAACAATATTACTCATTAATCTTGGTAGGTACTTTTAAATTTGATTTGAACTGCATAAATGTTACCAATGTAAACAATACAACAAACAATATTCGTGAAATATTAAAATTCGTGATTTAACTACGTCATATATAATGACATTCGTCATTATATATAACAAGCTCATACAATAAATCCTAATAATCCAATAGCTAATATTGCATAAATTATTCCTAAACATCCGAATGTTTCTTTTTTTCCTCTTTCTTGTGAAATAATATGGGAAATTATACCAAATCCTGGTAAAATTAAAATATAAACTTCTGGATGTCCGAAAAATCAAAATAAATGTTGATATAAAATTGGATCCCCTCCTCCAGCAGGATCAAAAAAAGATGTATTAAGATTTCGATCTGTTAATAATATAGTAATAGCCCCAGCTAAAACAGGTAGAGATAATAGTAATAAGAATGCAGTAATTCCTACAGCTCAAATAAATAGAGGTATTTGATCAAAAGATAAATTATTTAATCGTATATTAATAATTGTTGTAATAAAGTTAATAGCTCCTAAAATAGATGAAATTCCTGCAAGATGAAGGGAAAAAATAGCTAAATCTACAGATCTCCCTCCATGTGCGATATTGGATGAAAGGGGTGGGTATACTGTTCATCCTGTACCTGCTCCATTTTCTACAATTCTACTTGAAATTAGTAAAGTTAATGATGGGGGAAGTAATCAAAAGCTTATATTATTTATTCGAGGGATAGCTATATCAGGGGCTCCTAATATTAAAGGGACAAGTCAATTACCAAATCCTCCAATTATAATAGGATAACTATAAAAAAATTATGATAAAAGCATGGGCTGTTACAATAGTATTATAAATTTGATCGTCTCCAATTAAAGATCCTGGAGTTCCTAATTCAGCTCGAATTAATAATCTTAATGAAGTTCCAACTATTCCAGCTCAAATTCCAAAAATGAAATATAATGTACCAATGTCCTTATGATTTGTTGAATAAAGTCATTTTCGCTAAATAAAATGGCTGAGCTTAAGCGATAAATTGTAAATTTATTTACGGGAATAATTCTCTTTTATTATATTTGGCTTTATATTCATAAATGATATAAAATTGCAAATTTTAAGGAGTAAAATTATTTACTAAGGCTTAAAGAATAATTTCTTTATAAATAATTTTGAAGATTATTAGTTTAATTTAACTTAAAACCTTAATAAAAAAAAAAGTTCTAAAAATTATTCCAGATAAAGAAATAAATGATAAAAAGTTAATTAATAAAAAATAATTATTTTTAATAAAAAATTTAAATCATTTTATTTTTAAATAATTAAATATTAAAGCGGAGTATCTAATACGAATATAAAAAAATAATATAATTTATCTTATTATAATAAAAATAAAAGTTAAAATGTATATATTATTATTAATTAAAAAATTAATAATAATTCATTTAGGGAAAAATCCAATAAAAGGTGGAAGCCCCCCTAAAGAAAGAAAATTAATTAATAAGTTAATTTTAATGAAAAAAATTATGTTATTAATGAATAATTGATTAATAAAATATATATTTAAAATATAAAATAGAAAACATATAATTCTAATTATAAATGAGTATATAGAAATATAAAATAATCATAAAGTTTCACTAATTATAATGGATGAAAGTATTCATCCTAGATTATTAATAGACGAAAAAGCTATTAATTTTCGTAATGAAGTTTGATTTAATCCTCCAATAGCTCCAATTACAATATTTATGATAATAATAATAATAATAAAATTATTATTTAAGTAATAAGATAAAATAATTATTGGGGTAATTTTTTGTCAAGTTATTAAAATAAAGTTATTTATTCATGATAAACCTTCTACAATATTGGGGAATCAAAAATGAAAGGGGTTCTTCCTATTTTTATTAGTATAGAGGAGTTTATTATAATAGAAATAAAATTATTTATTTCAAAATTTTTTATAAAAGTTATTTTAATTAAAATTGTAAATAAAAAATTAATTGAGGCAATAGATTGGGTTAAAAAATATTTTAAAGATGCTTCAGTGGATAATAAATTATTAGAATTAGAAATTAGGGGGATAAATCTTAAAAGATTAATTTCTAATCCAATTCAGCATCCAAATCATGAATTAGAAGAAATAGAAATTAAAGTTCTAAAAAATAATATGAAGTAAAAAAATATTTTGTTAGAGTTAAATAAAATAAAAATTTAAAATAAGAAATAATTTCTTTTAAGAATTTAAAATTCAAATTATATATTTTAGTGTAAGATGCACCATAGTTTTTGATACTATTAGGTATAGTTTGATTCTATAAAATATAATAAAGGTAAATATAATGTACTTAATTTACTCTATCAGAATAATCCTTTAATCAGGCACTTTATTTTTAAAAAAAAGGTTATTCCTTTATAGTTGGGATATGAACCCAAAAGCTTGAATTTAGCTTATTTTTAATATATTTTTTTATTTATTATATGAAAATTTATTAAAGATGGTTTAAGCTGTTGATCCCCGCACGAACGCCCGCGTTCGTGCGCCATTGTCTTACTATTGTGTCTCTAATTACACTACTCAACTAGTTAAAAACAAATTTTAAAGAAAAATTTATTTAATATATGATGGGGTATGGGGTAATCATACGAACTAATTAAGAATAAACATTTTTAATAATGAGACAACAACCATGTTATATGTTACCGGGGCGACATGACATGATCGAACCACAGACCAAAGATACATTCATAAAGAAGGCACTGCTCACGCAGTTCGTAATACCATAACACCTCCCCTCGAAGTAGTGAGCATGTCTTCGAAGTTTATATACATTCATCCATCATACCTAAATTACGCAGACACTCATGATGCTTTGTCCCACTCAAGCCTTTGGTCAAAACATCAGCAGGTTTACATTCACTCATACTAAAGCGTTCTAATATTTTATCTATATATGATAGTACACTCTCTTTTCATCATCACGACTAAATTCATTTCCTAAACAAGTAGAATTTTTTCCCATATCTTTCATTTCAAACGCACTCCCTAATTGTTTCTTTACATGTTCCATCCATGCGTTATCATTAGTCGCTAAAATCATGTCATCGACATATATACCTATTAACATAATTCGCTCACCCTTTTGCGCAAGAAACACACAAGGATCCTGAGGAATTGCCTCAAAGCCAATATCATTCAACATTCTCACTAACCTTTTATACCACTGCAATCCTGATTGACGCAAACCATACAAAGATTTTTTCAATAAACACACACTATTCTCGCATTCATCAAGAGCCTTATTCCAGCGTCTAGCTGTCTGAAGTATGCTCTTCTCTGTTATTATTTTCTTCTGCGATCCAATCTTTTCTTTTGCGAGTACTCTCTGTAGAACATCGCTTAACTGATCTGGAATTTCCATATAAACCTCTTCATCGAGTGAACCATTCAGGTAAGCTGTTACTACGTCCATTTGATGGATTTCTAATCCTAGTTCTGCCGACAATGCGGCTATAAGTCTTATAGAAGACGATCGCACAACAGGAGATGAGGTCTCATGAAAATCCTCCCCTGGCCGTTGTGAACATCCTTTTGCAACGAGACGTACTTTGTTGCCAGTACTTTTGACAGTAAATACGAATCTGCTTCCAATAACTTTCCTTTCTTTTGGTCTTGGCACAATTTCCCAGGTTTTGTTTTTTATCTGTGACAAGTACCTACTCATTTTCTAAGGCAGATTTTCACAAATTCACGTAACTTCTCTTCTCTATATCTTTCCGCGTCATTGGTTCTATTATTGCTATACCTGTACTCATCTGCTCATTCGGTTCATCATCTGATTCATTTTCAGTCTCATTCACTGTATTATATTCTTTGCGCGGTCTACCCGCCTGATCAGTACGAATTAAGCGAGGTCTTCCTCTTCCTCTTTTAGAAGTTTCTAATAAATTTTCCCACGAAACAGTAGAGTTCCTTTTCCTATGTAATTCATCTGGTTCATTAACTCGTTCAAGACATCTTCTTGATGTACTATTATCTCTTCTGACTATCTCTCGGTTATCTTTCTTTCTTTCATTGTTCGCATTTGACACATTTAATTCTACTCTCATTTGTTCCTCATCATTGTCTTCTTCTTCATCAAATATCTCCTTATATTCATGTCTAAACGCTGTTTCATTCATAAACTTCACGTCACGAGTCACAATGATTTTTCTAGTCTTAGAATCATGTATTCTATATGCCTTCGATTGAATATCATAGCCCACAAATATTCCTAACTGCGAACGTGACTCAAATTTTCCTTTCGGTTTTCCCTTGTCTTTATAATAAGCTTTTGAGCCAAACACATGCATGTATATTACAGTAGGTTTCTTTCCTTTCCATAGTGTAAATGGTATTTGACCATTTAGTGCTGTAGTTGGGCATCGGTTTCTTATATAATTTGCAGTATTAACAGCTTCTGCCCAAAATGCAGGGGGACTTCCTGCTTGACGCATCATACAGCGTGCCATCTCAACTAATGTCCTATTCTTTCTCTCAGCAACCCCGTTTTGCTGAGGTGTATACGGCGCTGTCAATCTTCTTCTGATTCCTGCTTTACTCAAAAAATAATCAAACTCATTGTTCACATATTCTCGTCCGTTATCAGACTGAAGATTCTTTATCTTCTTCCCAGTTAAATTCTCTGCATAGGCTTTGTAGGTTTTAAATACATTTAAGACGTCACTTTTACTTGCTATGAAGTAGACTTCGCACCATCTAGATTTATCGTCGATGAATGTAACAAAATATTTTTTGCCACCATAAGACTGATGATTCATGGGGCCACAAACATCGCTATGTACTATTTCTAGTAATTCGCTGGTACGATCTTCCCTTATCCTTGGAAAAGGGGTGCAAGTCTGCTTTTCACTTATACAAATCTCACATTCTGACAACTTTTCGTCATCCTTAAATGTTAGCCCGTGTACTAAACCACTCTTTGCCATAGCTTTCAGGTCGCGTTCGTTAAGATGTCCGAGACGTTGGTGCCACATATCTAGTGAATTCTTCGTAGATTCAACATTATTTACAGAGTTCTGACTCATCCGAACGTGGTATAGATTACCAACTCTATCTGCACGCATATGAATTTTGTCATAGTTATCAATTACAATCGCATCATTCTTCTTGAAGCGAACCTCGAACCCGCGATCTGTCATCTTGGCCACTGACAATAAATTCGTTCGTAAATCAGATACGTAGAACACTTTTTCTATATCAATCTGGCGTTCTTCACTGCCCGTGTCTACTAAAATCCTCACTTTACCAGTGCCAGTAATTTGTGTCCTGTCGCTATTAGCTAAACTTAATTCAGAGTCTACTTGCTTAAAATCCTCGATCATTTGCTTTTCATTGCACATATGACCCGTGCATCCACTGTCAATGCACCAAATGGGATTTACTTTCTCACCTAACATAACCTCTTCGGCAGTACTCAGTAACATTGTTGTCTTTTGCTCGTTGTTGTCACTATTTTCCAAGTTCTGTGCGCTTTGTTTATACTTGCTGACATGCTTAGTTCTGCACTCTCTCGCCAAATGCCCACGACGACCACAACGATAACATTCGAAATTGTTTTTATGACCGTGGTTGTCATTATTCTTCTTCAGATCGGCATATTTATTTTTATTGATACGTTTGACGAACATAGCTCCCTGGTCACTCATTTTTGACTTACGAGCTTCGTAATCCTCGATAATCTTGACCTTTAACGTTTCCGTTGGTGGCAAATCATCACGCGACTCCATTGCCGTTCTAAACATGGCGAATGAATCCGGCAAACTGTACAATAACAATATGGCTAATAGTTCGTCAATAACTATCAAACCGATTTCTTTCAGTTTTTTAACTGCGTCAAAGAAATCCGCGATGTGCTTCTTCAAATCATCATCTTCTTGCATACGAGTCAGTACAAGCTTTTTCAATAAAGATGCTTTTCTGGCTGGCCCGCTCGACTGATACATAGATTTCAGTTTATTCCAGATAGCCTCGGAACTTTCCAAACCATCCAATGCAGCCAACTCACTTGGACTCACCGCTAACAATATGTCAGACTCGGCTTTTCTATCCATTTTTATCCAATCGGCATATTTCGGATCACTTAACTGAGGTTTTGGTAACGCTCCCGATACATATTCCCATAGATCATTTTTAATCAAAATTGCTCGCATATGTATCTTCCATGTATCATAGTTATCGCCAGTAAGTCGATCAATCTTAATAGATGTAGCCATATCGAAGTTTCTTCAACTCCAAAACAATAGCAATGAATACAAAAAAAATCTTCGTAACAAACCACGAACGTAACTTACGAGTCTTCTTCGCAAAACCTTAACGTGCGTAGACGCGTTTTGTACTTTTATAACGACGAACTGTTTTAGTTCAAATCACTGCAATTGTTCATATTTCACGCACTAATAGTCTCTGGGCCCATAACCTGATGGGGTATGGGGTAATCATACGAACTAATTAAGAATAAACATTTTTAATAATGAGACAACAACCATGTTATATGTTACCGGGGCGACATGACATGATCGAACCACAGACCAAAGATACATTCATAAAGAAGGCACTGCTCACGCAGTTCGTAATACCATAACAATATATATATATATATATATATTAAAAATTTAATATATTAATATATATATATATATATATAATAAATTATTAAAAAATTAACATTAATTATATTAATATTATATAATTTTAATGAATATTAATTGTTTAATTCTTAAATTTAATTTTTAATATAAATATTATAAAAAGAAGAAAAAAGAAATTATTAAAAATTTAATAATTTATATTAAATATATTAATATAAAAAAAAAATCTATTTATAAAAATTTACATATAGATAATTTTTTTATGGTTTTAAGATTTTATTTTAAAATTTATTTTACATATAAATTTTAGTGTTAATATTAAATTATTTAAATAATAATTTATTTATTTATGTAGTAATTAATATTAAATTATTTAAGAAATTAAGATTTAGTAATATTTTAATTAATAACAAATTTAGTGCCAGCAGTTGCGGATAAACAAAAATTAAATTAAATTTTATTAGTAATTAATTAATAATAATAATTTTATATAATGGAAATTTTAAATTATTAGGTGAAATTTTAATTTAATGGAATTTTATATTTTATTTATGATTTAATAAATTTTATGAAAAACTAGGATTAGATACCCTATTATTAAAATTTACAATTAAAATACTAAAATAGTAAATAATTATTTATTGAAACTTAAATAATTTGGCGGTATTTTAGTTCATTATTTAATTAAAAATTAATGAGCTTGAGTATAAGCATTTGTTTTGAAAACTTAAGAAATAATTACAATTTCTATTAATTTATACTAAAAAAAATTAAATTATAATAATAAAATTTTAAATCCTAAAAAAAATAATAAAAAATTTAAAGAAACTTGTAAATATCTTTTTCAAGCTAAATATATTAACTTATCATAACGATAACGAGGTAAAGTCCCCCGAACCCAAATAAATAAAAAAGAAATAAATCTTAATTTAAAATAAAATAAAATTCTCAAATTAAAACCCCCTAAATATATTAAAACAAATAACTATCTTATAAATAAAATTCTAGAATATTCTGCCAAAAAAATTAAAGCAAATCCTCCTCTTCTATATTCAATATTAAATCCAGAA
Organism: Mythimna impura; assembly: GCA_905147345.3. Taxonomy (NCBI): domain Eukaryota; kingdom Metazoa; phylum Arthropoda; class Insecta; order Lepidoptera; family Noctuidae; genus Mythimna; species Mythimna impura. Next base: position 13,862,559 of record LR990368.1, on the reverse strand, counting down.
ACTAATTCTCTCTCCCCCTCAGCAAAATCAAAAGGTGTTCGATTAGTTTCAGCTAATCTTGAACTTATTCAACATAATCTTAAAGGAAATATTAAAAATAAAAATCAAATATAATCCTGATAATAAAAAAACTTTAATAAATTAAAATCTATAATTATAATAATTCTAGATATTAAAATTAAAGCTAATCTAACTTCATAAGAAATAGTCTGAGCTTTTTTTTTTTTTTTTTTTTTTTTAAGGTGGGAAATCATCCAAATGACTTCTCGCGCTCTGGGTGGAGCGGGAGGGCGTGTCAGACTTTTACTGACTAAAACCACACCTGTATCCTTCAATTACCCTTTGCGTACTAGGACTACGGGTTTCCCTTTCAGAAATTCTCCGCGGTCCTAGCTAGCGGGCATCGGCCCCGCTGGGCCCCTACGGTTTGCTGACATCTCTTTGAGGAGCGCGAGGATCACTACGCGCTGTTGACGACTGGGCTCGGTCCGGTTAATTACCGAACAGCCGGACGGCGAGCTACCCAGTGCTCGACGTCCGCAAGCCCGCGTCTACCGTGGCTGGTAGTCGGGGTCGGAATTACGACGGCTAGGGCGTGAGGACCTTCGTTCCCTCACGCGTGCAGCCTCCTCCTTCGCTAGCATTACTGCTTCGCAGAAGGAGGCGACCGCCTGCCACTCCTCCTCGCTCCGGACCATAGCCTGAACCAGGGCCCGACGCGAAAGGTCGCTGCCGCCAATTGCCTCCACGAGGACACGGCGGTGCTCCGCCCAAGCGGGGCACGCCTCCACCGTATGCTCCACCGTGTCCTCCGGGTGGTCCACACAATGATGACACCCGGGCGTTGCTTCCGCCTGAATCCGATGCAGGAACCTCCCGAACTTGCCATGTCCGGTGAGGACCTGCGTCATGCGGTAGGTGAGGATGCCGTGTTGCCGCTCCAGCCACTCCTCAAAGAGGGGACTTACCGCCATAATTGTGGCGTGCCCAGCACTGGGTTGCGACAGTCGCCGTCGCCATTCCACCATGAGATCCCGCCGGAACTCTGTCCGCCATGCCGCGACTTGGCGCGGCAGCGGAGTTTCGCCCCGGCGTTGCATCTCCACGCGCAAATCGTGCATGAGTGCAAGGACTGTTGCCTCCAAATCCCATGGTGGCAGGCCAGCAAGGAGGCTCGCCGCTTCGCGGGAAATCGTGCGGTATCCCCGTATCATCCGGATGGCCATGACCCTCTGGCAAGCGTTCAGCATGGCCGCCGGTCGCTTTTGCAGCGACGGCGCCCACACCGGCGCCCCGTAAAGGGCCATGGACCGAACAATTCCCGCGTAGAGCCTCCGGCAGGAGGCGTCTGGACCCCCAAGGTTGGGCAGGAGCCGCTTTAGTGCAGCCCCGGTCCGTTCCAGTTTGGGAGTCAGACGTCGAAAGTGCTCCACAAAGTTCCATCGACTGTCGAGGACAAGTCCCAGGTACTTCATCGTCGACCCGACGTCGATGCGAACCCCTCCTACCGTTATTTGGGAACCCGGTGGTGGCGCGTTCCGAGGGCCATGAAAGCACATGGCCTCGGACTTGTGCAGTGCCACTTCGAGTCCCAACTCTTGGATCCTGTCCACGACTGTCGCAACCCCGCGTGTCGCTAGTTCGGCCGCCGCCTGGTGTGACTCCCCCTGCGCCAGGACCAGCGTGTCGTCTGCGTAACAGACCACGCTGACCCCGTCGGGGAGGTCGCCGCGCAACACGTAGTCGTACCCGATGTTCCACAAGGGCGGTCCTAGTACCGATCCCTGCGGAACACCGCACGACATCTCTCGCCGTCTCCACTCTCCCTCGTGACCAGGGTCGATGATGAACCTGTCCTTCAGGTAGGCCTCGATCAGATGACGGAGGTAGTCGGGCACCTGGTGATACCGGAGTGCCCTCCTAATGCTACTCCAGGGCAGGGAGTTGAAGGCGTTGGTGATGTCCAAGGACACCACCACTACGACCTTGCCCCGGGACACCGCATCCCCCGTCGTGAGGGCCCGCACGCGCATGATGGCGTCCACCGTGGAGCGCCCCCTGCGGAAACCAAACTGGCTGTCCGAAAGATCCGGCCCCACCCGCGCTAAATGCGCGACGAGGCGGTCTGCAATTACTCTTTCAAAGAGCTTGCCCACCTCGTCGAGCAGCACTATGGGCCGGTATGCAGACGGAGAGTCCGCAGGGCGCCCCGGCTTCGCTATAAGGACCAGTTTCCCGGTCTTCCAACGAAGTGGGAACTGGCCTCTCTCCAAACATGCGCTAAACAGCCCTCTTAGTCGAGGCCCGAGTTCCTCCATGGCCAGGACCCAAGCTTTCAATTAATGATTTAATATCTACTTGACAAAAACACTTTAATCTAATATAAAACCCCCCAATTAATCTAATAATAATTATTAAATAATTTAATTTTAAATTAATTTCTTGTAAAAAAATTAATAAACGTAATAAGCCATATCAACCTAATTTTAATATAATTCCAGCTAAAATCATTGAACCTGAAACAGGTGCTTCAACATGAGCCTTAAGTAATCATAAATGTACAAAATATATTGGTATTTTAACTAAAAAAGCTAATAATATAATTATTGAAAAATATAAAATATAAATATTTATATTAAAAAATTTCAAAAAATAAATTATTATACAATATGTTTCATTAAAAATATAAAAAATCCCTATTAATAATGGTAAAGATACAAATAATGTATAAAATAATAAATATATTCCGGCTTGAATACGCTCAGGTTGATATCCAATAATTAATAATAAAGTAGGAATTAATCTCCCCTCAAAAAATAAATAAAACATAAATATATTTATGGTTCTAAAAGTTATATATAATATAATTAATAAAAAAAGAACATTAAATAAAAAAAATTAATATAAAAACCTATTTTATTTAAATTTTCTCTAGCTATAATTATTAAAATAGAAATTCAAATTCTTAACATAATCAAACCATAAGATATAATATCACATGATATTATGTATCTTATATTACAAAATAAATTTAATCTTACCCCTAAATTTATAAATAAAATTATTTGAACCAATCAAAATATATTTTTAATAAAACATATAGGTAATATAAAAATTATTATAATTAAAAATTTTATCATTATATTTTAATATTATTTAATTTATAATAAATTAAATCTTTGAAAATAATCATTTCCATGAGTTCGAATTATAGAAACTAAAATAGATAATCCTAAAGCCCCCTCACAAACTGAAAAAACTAAAAATACTATTAATATATATATATATATCATAATCAATATATATTAAATAAATTAATAAAAAAAAAAATACTTAAAACAATAAATTCTAATCTAAGTAAAACAATTATTAAATGTTTATATTTAGAAATAAAAATTAAATTTCCTACAATAAATATTAAAATAAAAATAATTCATATACTTAAAATTATCATTTGTTTTTATAGTTTAATAAAAATATTGGTCTTGTAAATCAAAGTTAAGTTATTTACTTTAAAAACTTCAAAGAAAAAGAATATCTTTATCAATAATCTCCAAAATTATTATTTTTTTTTAAACTATCCTTTGATTTGAAATTTTAAAATTAACTTTTTCTTTTTTAATAATTATAATTTCTTTTTATATATTATTCTTAAATAACCCACTATCCATAGGATTCATAATTTTAATTCAAACCTTATTAACTTGTTTATTATCAGGAATATTAATTAAAACTTATTGATTTTCATATATTTTATTTCTCACCTTTTTAGGAGGATTACTAGTTTTATTTATTTATGTATCAAGAATTGCCTCAAATGAAATATTTAAATTTACAATTAACATTAAAAAAATATTTCTTATCTTATTAATTTTAATAATAATTACTCAATTTATATTAATAAATAACTTATCATGAATAAATTTATCTATAAACTCAGACATAGATAATTTTAATCAATTAATTTTATTTATTAATAATGAAAATAAAATTAATCTAAGAAAATTATATAATAATCAAACATTTTTAATTATAATAATATTAGTAATTTATTTATTTATTACTTTAATTGCAATTGTAAAAATTACTAATATTTTTTATGGACCAATTCGATCATCTTCAAATTAAAATAAAATGATAAATAAATTTATTACTATACGAAAAACTCACCCTATTTTAAAAATTATTAATGGATCTTTAATTGATCTACCTTCTCCATCGAATATTTCAGCTTGATGAAATTTTGGGTCACTATTAGCTTTATGTTTAATTACTCAAATCTTAACAGGATTATTTTTAACAATATATTATACAGCAAATATTGAAATAGCATTTTACAGAGTAAATTATATTTGTCGAAATGTAAATTATGGTTGATTAATTCGAACTCTTCATGCTAATGGAGCCTCTTTCTTTTTTATTTGTGTTTATCTTCATATTGGACGAGGAATTTATTATGAATCTTTTAACTTAAAATATACTTGAATAGTAGGTGTAATTATTTTATTTTTATTAATAGCAACAGCATTTATAGGATATGTCTTACCTTGAGGGCAAATATCATTTTGAGGAGCAACTGTCATTACAAACCTTTTATCAGCTATTCCTTCATTAGGGGTAAAAATTGTAACTTGAATTTGAGGAGGATTTGCTGTAGATAATGCAACTCTAACTCGATTCTACACATTTCATTTTTTATTACCTTTTATTGTTTTAATAATAACAATAATTCATTTATTATTCTTACATCAAACAGGTTCTAATAACCCTCTAGGATTAAATAGAAATTTAGATAAAATCCCATTCGGGTGGAATGGGATTTTATCTAAATTTTTTACATTTAAAGATTTAATTGGATTTATTATTTTATTATTTTTATTAACCATTTTAACTTTAACAAATCCCTATTTATTAGGAGACCCTGATAATTTCATCCCAGCTAATCCTTTAGTAACTCCTGTACATATTCAACCAGAATGATATTTTTTATTTGCTTATGCAATTTTACGTTCAATCCCAAATAAACTAGGAGGAGTAATTGCCTTAGTAATATCTATTTTAATTTTAATTATCTTACCATTTACATTTAATAAAAAAATTCAAGGTATTCAATTTTATCCCATTAATCAAATTTTATTTTGATCAATAGTAACAATTATTATTTTATTAACTTGAATTGGAGCTCGACCAGTAGAAGATCCTTATATTATTACAGGACAGTTATTAACAATCTTTTATTTCTCTTATTTTATTATTAACCCATTTATTAATAAATATTGAGATAAATTACTATTTAATTAAAAATTAATGAGCTTGAGTATAAGCATTTGTTTTGAAAACTTAAGAAAGAATTACAATTTCTATTAATTTATACTAAAAAAAATTAAATTATAATAATAAAATTTTAAATCCTAAAAAAAATAATAAAAAATTTAAAGAAACTGGTAAATATCTTTTTCAAGCTAAATATATTAACTTATCATAACGATAACGAGGTAAAGTCCCCCGAACCCAAATAAATAAAAAAGAAATAAATCTTAATTTAAAATAAAATAAAATCTCAAATTAAAACCCCCTAAATATATTAAAACAAATAATATTCTTATAAATAAAATTCTAGAATATTCTGCCAAAAAAATTAAAGCAAATCCTCCTCTTCTATATTCAATATTAAATCCAGAAACTAATTCTCTCTCCCCCTCAGCAAAATCAAAAGGTGTTCGATTAGTTTCAGCTAATCTTGAACTTATTCAACATAATCTTAAATTAAAAATAAAAATCAAATATAATCCTGATAATAAAAAAACTTTAATAAATTAAAATCTATAATTATAATAATTCTAGATATTAAAATTAAAGCTAATCTAACTTCATAAGAAATAGTCTGAGCTACTGCTCGTAATCCACCTAATAAAGCATAATTTGAATTAGAAGATCACCCAGCCACTATTACAGTATAAACCCCTAATCTTGTACAACACAAAAAAAATAAAATTCCTAAATTAAATCTAATTAAATTAAAATAATAAGGAATTAATAATCAAATTATTAAAGATAAAATAAATCTAACTACAGGAGAAAAATAATAACAAATATAATTAGAAAAATTTGGATAAGTTTGCTCCTTAGTAAATAATTTAATAGCATCAGAAAAAGGCTGTAAAATTCCTAAAATACCAACTTTATTAGGACCTTTACGAATTTGAATATAACCTAAAACTTTACGCTCTAATAAAGTTAAATAAGCAACTCCCACCAATACTCCAATAATTAAAATTAATAACCCTATTACAATTAAATAAACATCAAATATATACAATACTATCTATATAATTTAATTATACATTAATGACTTCTAAAATCATCACATTTTTCTGCCAAAATAGTATATATATATATATATATAATTTAATTATTATTATTATTATTATTTATTAATATTGTATAAATTAAAATTAATAAAATTCTTATTAATATAAATTTAATTTAAATATTTAATCCTTTCGTTCTAAAATATCCCATACTATAAAAGATAGAAACCAACCTGGCTTACACCGGTTTGAACTCAGATCATGTAAGATTTTAATGATCGAACAGATCAAAAATTTTTAAACTTCTGCATTTAAATTTTATCTTAATCCAACATCGAGGTCGCAAACTTTTTTTTTTACATGAACTAAAAAAGAAAATTACGCTGTTATCCCTAAGGTAATTTTTTCTTATAATCAATAATAATGGATCAAAAATTCACTTATATATGTCTTACTTGTAAAAAAAGTTAATTTTATTTTTCTGTCACCCCAACAAAATAATTTTAATAATTTTAATTTTTAAATAATTAAATAATCTTAATCAATAAAATAATAAAACTCTATAGGGTCTTCTCGTCTTTTTAAATTATTTTAACTTTTTAATTAAAAAATTAAATTCTATTTATAATCAAGAGACAGTTTATATTTCATCCAATCTTTCATACAAGTCATCAATTAAATGACTAATGATTATGCTACCTTTGTACAGTCAAATTACTGCAGCCCTTTATTTTTTATCAGTGGGCAGATTAGACTTTATATTATTTTCAAAAAGACATGTTTTTGATAAACAAGTGAATATATAAATTTGCCGAATTCCTTTTAATTAATTTAATTAAAAATTATTATTTTTAAATTTTTCATATACTAATTTTATCATTATATTAAATAATTTAAAATTAAATATTTTTTTTTATAAAAACAAAAAATTTTTAAATTTTATTTTAAATGAAATTATTTATAATAAATTAAAATTTTTTAACAATATAAATTATAAAACTTCAATTTTATTTTTAAATTAAAATTTATATAAATATAAATTAAAGCTTATCCCATAAAATATAAAATTATTTATTAAATAAATTAATTAATTTATTTATTTATATGAATAATAAAAAATTAATTTTTTTTCTAAAAAAACTAGATATATTTAAAAACGATTAACATCTCATTTCAAATTAATTATGAAAAATATTTATGCTACAATAACTTTATTAATTAATTATCTCTTTTAAATTCGACTTTTTTTTAAAAAAAAAATTTTTAATAAACTGATACACAAGATACACTAAATTAAAATTACTTATATTTAATTTATTATTTAATTTATTTCAAAATTCTCATACAATACTAATTCCCTATAAACTATATATTTTTTTCTATAAAAAATACTTTAACCCCCAAATATTATTTTATTTAATTTTTTTTTTATTTTATATTAACTTATTAATTTCACCCCTCAAATTAATTAATTTTTAATATCTTTTCAATGTAAATGAAATACTTATACTCAAGCTATAATTTGTTCTTTCTAGAAACACTTTCCAGTACCTCTACTTTGTTACGACTTATTTCAATTTATTATTATATGAAAGCGACGGGCAATATGTACGTATTTCAATATATAATCATTTTATTAAATTAAATAAAATTACATTTAAATCCACTTTCAATTAATTATTACAAATTAATATTCATATAAATAAATTTATTGTAATCCATTATATTCTTAATTATATTCTGCATCTTGATCTGATCTAAATTTTTATAATAATTATTAAATATTAATTTTATTAAAAAATATTTTTTTTAACAACGATATACAAAATTACAAATTAAGTAAATTTATTCGTGGATTATCAATTATTAAACAGATTCCTCTAAATGAACTAAAATACCGCCAAATTATTTAAGTTTCAATAAATAATTATTTACTATTTTAGTATTTTAATTTTAAATTTTAATAATAGGGTATCTAATCCTAGTTTTTCATAAAATTTATTAAATCATAAATAAAATATAAAATTCGATTAAATTAAAATTTCACCTAATAATTTAAAATTTCCATTATATAAAATTATTATTATTAATTAATTACTAATAAAATTTAATTTAATTTTTGTATAACCGCAACTGCTGGCACAAAATTTGTTATTAATTAAAATATTACTAAATCTTAATTTCTTAAATAATTTAATATTAATTACTACATAAATAAATAAATTATTATTTAAATAATTTAATATTAACACTAAAATTTATATGTAAAATAAATTTTAAAACAAAATCTTAAAATCATAAAAAATTTATCTATATGTAAATTTTTATAAATAGATTTTTTTTTTATATTAAAATATTTAATATAAATTATTAAATTTTTAATAATTTCTTTTTTCTTCTTTTTATAATATTTATATTAAAAATTAAATTTAAGAATTAAACAATTAATATTCATTAAAATTATATAATATTAATATAATTAATGTTAATTTTTTAATAATTTATTATATATATATATATATATTAATATATTAAATTTTTAATATATATATATTAAATAAATTTTTCTTTAAAATTTGTTTTTAAACCATCTTTAATAAATTTTCATATAATAAATAAAAAATTATATTAAAAATAAGCTAAATTCAAGCTTTTGGGTTCATACCCCAACTATAAAGGAATAACCTTTTTTTTAAAAATAAAGTGCCTGATTAAAGGATTATTCTGATAGAGTAAATTAAGTAAATTATATTTACCTTTATTATATTTTATAGAATCAAACTATACCTAATAGTATCAAAAACTATGGTGCATCTTACACTAAAATATATAATTTGAATTTTAAATTCTTAAAAGAAATTATTTCTTATTTTAAATTTTTATTTTATTTAACTCTAACAAAATATTTTTTTACTTCATATTATTTTTTAGAACTTTAATTTCTATTTCTTCTAATTCATGATTTGGATGCTGAATTGGATTAGAAATTAATCTTTTAAGATTTATCCCCCTAATTTCTAATTCTAATAATTTATTATCCACTGAAGCATCTTTAAAATATTTTTTAACCCAATCTATTGCCTCAATTAATTTTTTATTTACAATTTTAATTAAAATAACTTTTATAAAAAATTTTGAAATAAATAATTTTATTTCTATTATAATAAACTCCTCTATACTAATAAAAATAGGAAGAACCCCCTTTCATTTTTGATTCCCCAATATTGTAGAAGGTTTATCATGAATAAATAACTTTATTTTAATAACTTGACAAAAAATTACCCCAATAATTATTTTATCTTATTACTTAAATAATAATTTTATTATTATTATTATTATCATAAATATTGTAATTGGAGCTATTGGAGGATTAAATCAAACTTCATTACGAAAATTAATAGCTTTTTCGTCTATTAATAATCTAGGATGAATACTTTCATCCATTATAATTAGTGAAACTTTATGATTATTTTATATTTCTATATACTCATTTATAATTAGAATTATATGTTTTCTATTTTATATTTTAAATATATATTTTATTAATCAATTATTCATTAATAACATAATTTTTTTCATTAAAATTAACTTATGTAGTACCGAAGTACAGGGTTCAGGTTAAATGATACTCCAGAATAGTGTACTGAATACCTATATTAACGTAAGAACACGAAAGTACACAAAATACAATAAGTGCGGGTAGACTATATACAAAATGTGGATAAGTTAAAACATAAAAGCAAAAAGTGAATTTAATAGCGGGTACACAAAAATAAGGCTAGGGACACATTAATAGACAGTTAGCGTGAATGTTACAATTCTATGAAACTAATTACTAGGCAAAGAGATTTTAAAGTTAAGCGACTAAAACTATTATAAATACAAAATATAAGCAACTAACATAAAACAATAAGGGAAGCGCTAATAAGCAAATTAACCTAAATCAATAAGAAAGCGGGAAGCGCTTGTAAGCAAAATAACCTTCGCACAATAAGACACACTGGTAATATTCCGTGTTACGAATGTATCACCAGGTGTGAGATATTGTTACGTAGGTGCGTTCGATCAGCGAGGAGTTGTTCCGAGTCGTCGGATGCAATGCCTGCGCGGAGCCGAACTCAGCTAGCGGGTGGCGAGAGGCCTTTTATACCCGTCGCCGCGTCAGTGCGATGACGCGCTCGTATGTCCGTGTGCGTCCGTGTGGTGAGCGCTCGTAGCGGGCGAGTACCTACTAGAGTGAGGCGCGCACACATTGTTTACTTTGTTACAATCTCCCCCTCTGGCTCCGAAGACGTCTCGACGAGGAAGCCAGACACTCAGGTTGTCTTCGTGGTCGTCCTCGAGCTGGTTGTTGAGATTGCACAGCAGAAAAGGCTTTAGCAGTGGTAAGTGGTTCAGTTATTGGAAGCATCCGTATTAGCAGAGCTAGTGCTGATAGCGAACTCTCATCTGTGGGCAGGATGTTCCAGTTAACCCTCCCCCTGCATAAGAACTACAGTGGTTCTTGAATCCCTTCATGGGGTTGTACCACTTTGGTGAGTTGTTTACGACTTTGGCGAGTTGAATAATGCCCTGGCGGCTGGTGTCAGAACTATGTCGCTTTCTTCTAAGCTCCTTCTAGCATCCAGATACAAGGCGTCTACTACCGGTGAATGGCCATCGAACAGTCGTCGGCGCTTTTCTGGTGGAGTAGCTAACTCGATTTGTATTAGCGGACCATACGTAGGGGTTTGTGGGTGATCCACCTTAGTTTGGCAGATTTCCAGCGCCCTATCTTCCGTTCCATGGTTTGCTATGGCTGAACACACGCTCATTTCAGGTCCATAGGGGCGTACCATATCGTCTTCTACAGCGCTGATTACTTTGGGTGAATGTGGTGGTGTCAAGCATGTGTCTGGCGAACTGCCCATGGGTGACACCATCTCAGGTAAACTTGACATGCATATCATGTCGGCCATTATTGCATCACAAATGTTCTCTTGCTTTAGATCATGGACCTTTGCAGGATCGTCTAGGTATCGAAATGTGAGCTGAGGTAGGTTGAGAACCATCATGGCGTCTTCAATAAAGTCAACTCCCAACAGTGTGTTATTACCTTTAGCGTGGGGTAGAATAATAAAATCGGTGTTCACTGTTTTTCCGTAAATTGTAACAGGAACATTTATAGTGAACACGGTTTGTAATTTTGGTTTGCCGTCTGCCAGTGTTACACTCATCAACTCTTCAGTAAACTTATACCCTTTTTGTTTCAAGCACAGATATAACTCATACGAAGCTATGCATGATTTTGCGCAAGTGTCAACAAATCCCATTCCGTTAAGGTCAGCGATGGTTATTGGCACAACAGGTCTAAGTCGCATGACTTTCGTAGTCTTGACAGAGCAGAAACTGGTGTCCTCCTTCTTGATTTGATGTGCGTTACACTTAGGGCAACGGCTTCGCACGACACCAGGTTCACCACATCCATAGCAGGAAAACTTTGGTCTTAGTGTGTCTATGGGTTTAGCTTCTTTCGTCTTTGTGCTAGGTTTTTGTTCATCCATTTTCAGACGCTTTCTGCAGACATCAGCGGTGTGTCCTGGTAATCTGCAGAAATTGCACCGTGACTTTGGTTTTTCATTGTTTGTGTCAGTGTTTTGTGTTGTTTGAGTAAATACCTGTTTTTCTTCTGCTTTTTCTCCTATATTACGCTCGATCTCTCTCGCTTTCTCCAGTAGGTCATCAAAACTTTTTATGCTCTCCATTGACAACTTTTCCCTGATCGCAAAACGTATCTGTCCGAAGACCAGATCTATTTCCTGTTGCTCAGTGTGTCCAGGTGCAGGAAATTCTGCCATCAGCGAACGTTTTTCCGAAATAAATATATCCGTCAACATATCTTCCTTTTGCTTATTTTCTATTATTTCTTGATAAATCTTGTAAGCCAATTTCTTAGGTGCAAATGCGTGACGTAAGCGATCTTCGAAGTCACACCAAGTTTTGATTTGACATTTAATGCCTTGCCACCAAGTTGCAGCTTCATTACATAAAATCAATGGTAGCCCTGTTAGCGCGTCCTGGTCGTCTATATTCTCGATTTTCTTGAAAATATTGACCGCTGCCAAGAAGGACTCAACTTCTGGAGCGCACTTTTTGCCACTGAATTTGACTGGGCATCTTACCATGGTACTTCTATGCTTCGACCCTGAGGCGACTGCTGCCAACAGTTGTTGAAATTGTTCCGTAGACATGGTAATTGATGACGGTGACGAAACTGAACCACTTTTATCGCCTTCCATAATAATCACTTTTTGTTTCCCTTTCGGCGGGTAGTCCTGTATTGTGAACCTTTGCGATCTCACAGTTGGTCTAGGTCTTAAGTTTTTCTCTGAAGGATCCACGATGGGCGCCAGATTGTAGTACCGAAGTACAGGGTTCAGGTTAAATGACACTCCAGAATAATGTACTGAATACCTATATTAACGTAAGAACACGAAAGTACACAAAATACAATAAGTGCGGGTAGACTATATACAAAATGTGGTTAAGTTAAAACATAAAAGCAAAAAGTGAATTTAAAAGCGGGTACACAAAAATAAGGCTAGGGACACATTTAATAGACAGTTAGCGTGAATGTTACAATTCTATGAAACTAATTACTAGGCAAAGAGATTTAAAGTTAAGCGACTAAAACTATTATAAATACAAAATATAAGCAAACTAACATAAAACAATAAGGGAAGCGCTAATAAGCAAATTAACCTTAATCAATAAGAAAGCGGGAAGCGCTTATAAGCAAAATAACCTTCGCACAATAAGACACACTGGTAATATTCCGTGTTACGAATGTATCACCAGGTGTGAGATATTGTTACGTAGGTGCGTTCGATCAGCGAGGAGTTGTTCCGAGTCGTCGGATGCAATGCCTGCGCGGAGCCGAACTCAGCTAGCGTTCGGGCAATCGCTACGTCCCTCTAGAGGGGCGCGGCAGGCGAGATCGGGGCATTGCCCCCTGCTCGCAGTCTCTGTTGGCACCCGCAACAACGGGTGCTTCACTATTGTGCCTATAGGCGTAGAGTCGCTGGTTTTGTACAGTGGGAGCGTCACGACTCTATTTTATAATAGAGTCGTTTCTTCGCGACACCCCGGCGGTCAGTCCCCGCCAGGTGGGACCTCCGGTTGCCCGGAGGAGGCCCAGCGAGTGACGACCAGCGACGAGGGTGCCGATTTTGTTGACGCTCCCCACTGTTGGTGAGTGACCCCCGTCTGTCACGCTTCCAGGTCTAGCCGGTCACGCTCCAGACTAAAGGGTCGTGTGGGTGTGTGTGTGGGCGGTATTGGGTGTGTTACACCGCCCATGTATGCAACCGAGTGCGCGTCCACGCCGCGCAGCTTGGTGCGTGAGGTTACACGAATGTAGAGTCGCGATTGTCTGAGATTCGGCACACGCTATGCCTATATTAACTTAGCACACAGCGCGCACCGAGTGTATGTAGTGATTGTAGAGTCTATGTGAGTGATTAAGTCGCGTGTAGGTGCGTGCGACTTAATCATGGGTCAGTCCGGTGGAGCATGGGCGTCATCGTCCGGCAGTAGGTCGCGGGGGAGGCGGCGTCGAGCGTCGGGCGGACGCGCGTGCCATGGCGCTATATTTTTGATGTGAGGCCAGCTGGAGGCGTCGGCACGCGCGAACATGGTCGACGCCAGGCGGCCACAGAACTCGTCCAGGCTCTCAATCTGGAGGTCCCGCTGTATAACGTCGTTCCTCACGAAGCGAGGAGCGCCGACAATCCTCCGCAGCGCGATGCTCTGCTGCGCGCGGAGGAGCTTCTTGTTTGTCTCGCTCGTGAGGGCGAGCCAAGCTGGGGCGGCGTACGTGATGACGGGACGAATGTACGTTTTGTACACGCCCAGCTTGGCACGTAGCGGGAGGCGAGACGAGAGCACTGGACGTAGCAGGGCGTGGACTGCTCTACCCTTTGCGACAACCTGTCGGACGTGAACGCCCATGGAGAGCCGACGGTCGATTGTGACCCCTAGGTACTTGACCGTCGGGGACCACTTGACGTCGGCTCCTTGCAGCTGTAGGGGTGGTGGGAGGTGGGCTTGCCCGATGACGATCGCCTGTGTCTTACTCACGTTGACAGTCAGCCGCCATTTCTCCAACCATTCAGGGAGGGCGTCAAGTGCGCGCTGCATTTTGACGGCCGCGTGTCGCGCGTTCAGCGAGGTCGCGATGTACGCGGCGTCGTCGGCATACAGCGCGAGTGTGACGCCCTCAGTGGTGGGGATGTCATCCGTGTACCGTGAGTAACACACAAGCGAGACACAGCTGCCCTGCGGTACTCCGGCGGCCACCGGGCGAGCGCTCGAAAGCGTACCTTCGACCACCACCCTGAAAATCCTATTTTCCAGGAACGAGGAGATCACTTTTACTACGCGACGGGGCGTCTTCGACTGCGACAACTTGTAGAGGAGACCTGCGTGCCAAACACGATCAAAAGCCTTCTCCATGTCGAGGAATACTGCAACCCCGTGCTCCTTTTTGTTGAGTGCTGCTGTCAAGAGGTGCAGTACCCTCGACAGCTGGAGCGTCGTGCTATGTTCCGAGCGAAACCCGAATTGCTCGGAGCGTGGAGTGATGTGTTGTGTGAGGTGTCGCAACAGGAGTTGTTCAAACACCTTCGAGACGGTGGGCAGCAACGTGATGGGCCGATAGCTCTCCGGTTTCAAAGTGTTCTTCCCCGCCTTGGGCAGCATGATGACGCGCCCCTCTTTCCACGAAGCGGGAAAGGTCCCCGTGCGCAGCACCCCCGTGTACAGGCGCGCCAGGGCCGCAACCGTACGGTACGGCAAGTGGCGCAGCGCTGTATTGGTGATGCCGTCGGCACCGGGGGCCTTCCTAGGCTTTGTTCGCAAGATGGCGCGTCGAACTGCGCCCGGCGAGAAGAAGACGCCCTCTTCCTCGTGAGCTATCGGCGATTCGAAGTATTCTCGAAGGTGCCTCTCGACTGTTGCGACATGCTCATCGTCGCTAGTCGGGTTAGGCTGGAACTGACGCTCCAGGTGCTTGGCAAAGATCTCCGCGCGGTCTGTCGCAGTGTATCTAAGCGCCCCGTCGCTGTTTAGCAGCGGGCGCACCGGAGCTGGGGTGTTCGTCAATTGCCGGCACAATCTGTGTATGGCCGGCCAATCGCCCTCCGAATTGTCAATGATGGACTCCCAGCTCGCGGTGTTGAACGCCTGCAACTCGGCCTTCACCCTCTCCGCGAGACGGTTGAGTTCTTTCTTCATGGTGGGGCATCTCGTATCTTGCCACCGTCTGCGAAGGCGCCTTTTGTCGGCGATCATTGCTCTCAGGTGGCTGGGCAGGGGGGGGAGAGCCCCCTGCGGCTGCGTCGTGACTGTGGTCGCCGATTTTAGGGCGTCCTGGATGCAGACGGTGATCTCTGCAGCTAGACCGTCAACGTCTGCGGCGGTGACGATAGGCCGAGTGGGCGTCGTGATCTCCATCGTTCCCGAGAACTTGGTCCAGTCCAGTTTTTGACGTGGCGCTGGAGGAGAGAGTCGGGTCGGCATTCCTTGCAGGACGACGAGTACCGGCTGGAAACTCAGCTAGCGGGTGGCGAGAGGCCTTTTATACCCGTCGCCGCGTCAGTGCGATGACGCGCTCGTATGTCCGTGTGCGTCCGTGTGGTGAGCGCTCGTAGCGGGCGAGTACCTACTAGAGTGAGGCGCGCACACATTGTTTACTTTGTTACACTTATTAATTAATTTTCTTTCTTTAGGGGGGCTTCCACCTTTTATTGGATTTTTCCCTAAATGAATTATTATTAATTTTATAATTAATAATAATATATACATATTAACTTTTATTTTTATTATAATAAGATTAATTATATTATTTTTTTTTATATTCGTATTAGATACTCCGCTTTAATATTTAATTATTTAAAAATAAAATGATTTAATTTTTTTATTAAAAATAATTATTTTTTATTAATTAACTTTTTATCATTTATTTCTTTATCTGGAATAATTTTTAGAACTTTTTTTTTTTATTAAGGTTTTAAGTTAAATTAAACTAATAATCTTCAAAATTATTTATAAAGAAATTATTCTTTAAGCCTTAGTAAATAATTTTACTCCTTAAAATTTGCAATTTTATATCATTTATGAATATAAAGCCAAATATAATAAAAGAGAATTATTCCCGTAAATAAATTTACAATTTATCGCTTAAGCTCAGCCATTTTATTTAGCGAAAATGACTTTATTCAACAAATCATAAGGACATTGGTACATTATATTTCATTTTTGGAATTTGAGCTGGAATAGTTGGAACTTCATTAAGATTATTAATTCGAGCTGAATTAGGAACTCCAGGATCTTTAATTGGAGACGATCAAATTAATACTATTGTAACAGCCCATGCTTTTATCATAATTTTTTTTATAGTTATACCTATTATAATTGGAGGATTTGGTAATTGACTTGTCCCTTTAATATTAGGAGCCCCTGATATAGCTTTCCCTCGAATAAATAATATAAGCTTTTGATTACTTCCCCCATCATTAACTTTACTAATTTCAAGTAGAATTGTAGAAAATGGAGCAGGTACAGGATGAACAGTATACCCACCCCTTTCATCCAATATCGCACATGGGGGGAGATCTGTAGATTTAGCTATTTTTTCCCTTCATCTTGCAGGAATTTCATCTATTTTAGGAGCTATTAACTTTATTACAACAATTATTAATATACGATTAAATAATTTATCTTTTGATCAAATACCTCTATTTATTTGAGCTGTAGGAATTACTGCATTCTTATTACTATTATCTCTACCTGTTTTAGCTGGGGCTATTACTATATTATTAACAGATCGAAATCTTAATACATCTTTTTTTGATCCTGCTGGAGGGGGAGATCCCATTTTATATCAACATTTATTTTGATTTTTTGGACATCCAGAAGTTTATATTTTAATTTTACCAGGATTTGGTATAATTTCCCATATTATTTCACAAGAAAGAGGAAAAAAAGAAACATTCGGATGTTTAGGAATAATTTATGCAATATTAGCTATTGGATTATTAGGATTTATTGTATGAGCTCATCATATATTTACTGTAGGAATAGATATTGATACTCGAGCTTACTTCACATCAGCAACTATAATTATTGCTGTACCAACTGGTATTAAAATTTTTAGTTGATTAGCTACTTTTCACGGTACTCAAATTAATTACTCTGCATCTATTTTATGAAGATTAGGATTTGTATTTTCATTTACAGTAGGAGGACTAACAGGAGTAATTTTATCAAATTCATCAATTGATATTACTCTTCATGATACTTATTATGTAGTTGCTCATTTTCATTACGTATTATCTATAGGGGCTGTATTTGCAATTTTAGGGGGATTTATTCATTGATATCCATTATTTACAGGACTATCTTTAAATCCTTACCTTTTAAAAATTCAATTTTTTGTAATATTTGTTGGAGTAAATTTAACTTTTTTCCCCCAACATTTTTTAGGGTTAGCAGGAATACCTCGTCGATATTCAGATTATCCTGATTCTTATATTTCTTGAAATATTATTTCATCTTTAGGGTCTTATATTTCTTTATTAGCTATTATATTTATATTAATTATTATTTGAGAATCTTTAGTTAATCAACGTATTGCTTTATTTTCTTTAAATTTATCATCTTCAATTGAATGATATCAAAATTTACCTCCTGCTGAACATTCATATAGCGAATTACCTATTTTAAGAAACTTCTAATATGGCAGATTATATGTAATGGATTTAAACCCCATTTATAAAGGATTATCCTTTTTTTAGAAATTGCAACATGATCTAATCTTAATTTACAAAATGGAGCATCCCCTTTAATAGAACAAATTTTTTTTTTTCATGATCATACTTTAGTTATTCTTATTATAATTACAATTTTAGTAGGTTATTTAATAACAAGATTATTATTTAATAAATATATTAATCGATTTTTATTAGAAGGACAAATAATTGAATTAATTTGAACCATTTTACCAGCAATTACTTTAATTTTTATTGCTTTACCTTCTTTACGCTTATTATACTTATTAGATGAATTAAATAACCCTTTAATCACCTTAAAGTCTATTGGACATCAATGATATTGAAGATATGAATACTCAGACTTTCATAATATTGAATTTGATTCATATATAATCCCAACTAATGAGCTTAATTCTAAAGATTTTCGTTTATTAGATGTTGACAATCGAATTATTTTACCAATAAATAATCAAATTCGAATTTTAGTTACTGCTACAGATGTAATCCATTCTTGAACTGTTCCTTCATTAGGGGTAAAAGTAGATGCTAACCCAGGACGTTTAAATCAAACCAATTTTTTTATTAATCGTCTAGGTATTTTTTTTGGGCAATGCTCAGAAATTTGTGGAGCTAACCATAGTTTTATACCTATTGTAATTGAAAGAATCTCAATTAAAAATTTTATTAATTGAATCAATAATTATTCTTCATTAGATGACTGAAAGCAAGTACTGGTCTCTTAAACCATTTTATAGTAAATTAGCATTTACTTCTAATGAACCTTTATTTATAAAGAATTAGTTAAACAATATAACATAAATATGTCAAATTTAAATTATTACTTATATGTAATATTCTTTTATACCTCAAATAATACCCATTAATTGATTAATTTCTTTTTTCTTCTTTTTATTTATTTATTTAATTTTTAATATTATAAATTATTATATTTTTGAAAAAAAAATTCTAATAAAAATAATTTAAATATTAAATTTAAAAATTTTAATTGAAAATGATAAGTAACTTATTTTCAATTTTTGACCCCTCAACTAATTTATTTAATATCTCCCTTAATTGAATTAGAACAATTTTAGGAATCATTTATTTATTCCATATTCATTTTGATTAATTCCTAATCGTCATTTTTACTTATGAAATTTTATTTTACTAAAACTTCACAATGAATTTAAAACTTTACTAAAAAATAACTACTTTCAAGGATCTACTTTTATTTTTATTTCAATATTTTCATTTATTTTATTTAATAATTTTTTAGGATTATTTCCTTATATTTTTACTAGAACAAGTCATTTAACCTTATCACTATCCATTTCATTACCTTTATGATTAAGATTTATAATTTACGGGTGAATTAATAACTCTCAACATATATTTATTCATATAATTCCTCAAGGAACTCCATCTATTTTAATACCATTTATAGTATTAATTGAAACAATTAGAAATATTATTCGTCCTGGAACTTTAGCTGTACGATTAACTGCTAATATAATTGCAGGACATCTTTTAATAACTTTATTAAGAGGAACAGGGCCTAATATACCAAATTATTTAATTATTATTTTAGTAATCATTCAAATTTTATTATTAATTTTAGAGTCAGCAGTAGCAATCATTCAATCTTATGTTATTGCAATTTTAAGAACTTTATATTCTAGAGAAGTAAATTAATGAAAATAAATTTTAATCACCCATTTCATTTAGTAGATTATAGCCCATGACCATTAACAGGGGCTATTGGAGTTATAGTTCTTGTCACAGGAATAGTAAAATGATTTCATAATTTTAATATAAATTTATTAATTTTAGGATATTTAATTATTATAACAATATATCAATGATGACGAGATATTTGCCGCGAAGGAACTTTACAAGGTAAACATACAATTTTAGTTACTAAAGGACTTCGATGAGGAATAATTTTATTTATTGTTTCAGAAATCTTTTTTTTTGTTTCTTTTTTCTGAGCATTTTTCCACAGAAGTCTTGCACCTAATATTGAAATTGGGGCTATCTGACCTCCAACTAGAATTATTCCTTTTAACCCTTTCCAAATTCCTCTATTAAATACTATTATTTTAATTAGTTCAGGAGTGTCAGTAACTTGAGCTCATCATGCTATTATAGAAAATAATAATTCTCAAATAACTCTAGGCTTATTTATTACTATTATTTTAGGAATTTATTTCACTATTCTTCAAGCATACGAATATCTAGAAACACCTTTTACTATTGCCGATAGAGTTTATGGATCAACATTTTTTATAGCAACAGGATTCCATGGATTACATGTAACCGGACCGAGCCCAGTCGTCAACAGCGCGTAGTGATCCTCGCGCTCCTCAGGGAGATGTCAGCAAACCGTAGGGGCCCAGCAAGGCCGATGCCCACTAGCTAGGACCGCGGAGAATTTCTGAAAGGGAAACCCGTAGTCCTAGATTGCAAAGGGTAATTGAAGGATACAGGTGTGGTTTTAGTCAGTAAAAGTCTGACACGCCCTCGCGCTCCACCCAGAGCGCGAGAAGTCATTTTGATGATTTCCCACCTCGGCGAAGATTGTAAATAGCTCTGATGGCTCTTCTCTGTAGTATAAAGATTGAGTCGATGTCTGCAGCCCGTCCCCATAGTAAGATACCGTATGACATGATACTATGAAAATAACTAAAATAGACTAGTCTAGCGGTATCAACATCCGTAAATTGGCGGATTTTTCTAACAGCATATGCAGCTGAGCTAAGCCGTCCTGCAAGAGATGTTAAATGAGGACTAGAGTCAAGCGTTATCCACAGGAAAACAGTTTTGTCGACAAATTCTAGTTTTTCATCGTTTAGTATTACGTCACAATCACTACTTTTGACATTCGGTAAGGAAAATCTTATGCATTTAGTTTTTTTCCCGTTTAAAACTAGATTATTAGCAGTGAACCAGTTTTGGACTTGCAACCTGAAAATAACGCACTATTGCGTTATTTTCGTCGTCAAGATTATTGGTCCTTCTATTTATCTTAAAAATCAAAGAAGTGTCGTCGGCAAACAACACCATATTAAGTTTATTTTGCAACAAATAGGGTAAATCATTAATATTAACTAAAAATAAAAAAGGACCTAAAATTGAACCTTGGGGTACACCCATTTTCACATTTAATCCCGACGAATTGACACCGTTTATTTGAACTTGTTGCTGTCTGTCAATCAAATAAGATTTTAATAAGCTTAAAGCTGTTTTGCCTAGTCCGTAATTCTCAAGTTTCAGGAGTAATGTTTCATGAACCACACAATCAAACGCCTTAGACAGGTCACAGAAGATACCTATAGCATCCTGTGCCTCTTCCCACGCATTAAAAATGTGTTTTAGTAAGGAGACACCAGCGTCAGTTGTACAACGTCCTTTGGTGAAACCATACTGTTTATCGTGTAAGATGTTATTTGTGTTAAAATGATTAAGCATTTGATTTAACATCACCTTTTCAAATATCTTGCTAAAAACCGGCAACACGGACACCGGCCTATAATTATTAGTGTCTTTACTGTCCCCAGATTTAAAAAGTGGTATCACTTTACAATATTTCATCAGATCCGGAAAAACTCCTTGATCTATACACAAATTAAATATTATAGCTAAGTACGGCGCTATAGTCTCAATAATTGAGGTACAAACTTTGATAGACATACCCCACAAATCTTCTGTCAATTTAACCTTGATTTGTTTAAAAGCTTTTATTACAGTTATAGGGTTTATATGCTTAAAGTTAAATTCAGTCGAACAGGCTGCAACGTTCGCCTGTAATAAACTAAAAGCATGCGATGGCGACGAATTTAGGGCTTCAGTAGTTTTAATTGGTATACTGGCAAAGAAATTTACAAATTCTTCTGCAACTAGTTTGTTATCGCTAATAAGACCATGATGTGTCTCCAATGTGTAATCATTGTTATGTATTTTGTTCCTGTTGGTTTCATTATTTAGCTATCCCATTCTATCCCATTCTATCCTATCCCACTCTATCCCATTCTATCCCACTCTATCCCATTCTATCCCATTCTATCCCATTCTATCCCATCCTATCCTATCCTATCCTATCCCATTCTATCCCATTCTATCCCACTCTATCCCACTCTATCCCATTCTATCCCACTCTATCCCACTCTATCCCATTCTATCCCATGCTATCCCTCTCTATCCCACTCTATTCCATTCTATCCCACTCTATCCCACTCTATCCCACTCTATCCCTCTCTATCCCCCTCTATCCAACTCTATCCCATTCTATCCCACTCTATCCCACTCTATCCCACTCTATCTCATTCTATCCCACTCTATCCCACTCTATCCCACTCTATCCCTCTCTATCCCCTCTATCCAACTCTATCCCATTCTATCCCATTCTATCCCACTCTATCCCACTCTATCCCACTCTATCCCATTCTATCCCATTCTATCCCATTCTATCCTATCCTATCCCATTCTATCCCATTCTATCCTATCATATCCTATCCCACTGTATCCCACTCTATCCCACTCTAACCCACTCTATCCCACTCTATCCCATTCTATCCCATTCTATCCAATACTATCCCATGCTATCCCTCTCTATCCCACTCTATCCCATTCTATCCCACTCTATCCCACTCTTTCCCTCTCTATCCCCCTCTATCCAACTCTATCCCATTCTATCCCACTCTATCCCACTCTATCCCATTCTATCCCATTCTATCCCATACTATCCTATCCCATTCTATCCCATTCTATCCCATTCTATCCCATACTATCCTATCCCATTCTATCCCATTCTATCCCACTCTATCCCACTCTATCCATTCCACTCTAACTCACTCTATCCCATGCTATCCCACTCTAACCCACTCTATCCCATTCTATCCCACTCTATCCCATTCTATCCCACTCTATCCCACTCTATCCTATCCTATCCTATCCTATCCTATCCTATCCTATCCTATCCTATCCTATCCCATTCTATCCCCCTCTATCCCACTCTATCCCTCTCTATCCCACTCTATCCCAAAATAATAACAATAATTTCCAAACTAATCAATTTGTTCACCCCGGTGGTAGTGGAGCTGGACCAGCATTGAGCCAAGCATTTTTATCTTGAATATAATCCTCCAACTTATAATATGCCTGCCTGCATAGTGTGCGTTTAATACAAGATTTAAATTTTGTTTCATTGAGTTCTAATATTTGTGGAGGTATTTTATTATAACATTTCAAACAGTACCCCATGAAAGAAGAGGCCACTTTAGCCAGTCTGAAACCTGGTTGAACTAATTGGTCCCTATTTCTTGTAACATAATTATGTCTATCGCCTCTTTTGCTAAAAAGATGAAGATTTTTTCTAACGTACATGATGTTTTCATAAATATATTGAAAAGGCACCGTCATGATATTAATATCCTTAAACAGTTCCCTTAGAGAATCGCATCGGCGAAGATTGTAAATAGCTCTGATGGCTCTTTTCTGTAGTATAAAGATTGAGTCGATGTCTGCAGCCCGTCCCCATAGTAAGATACCGTATGACATGATACTGTAGGGACACATCGTATGACAGGAAATATGATCGCGTGACGTATGTATGTATGTATGTATGTAAGTAACTATGATGTATGCATGGATAGCGACGGCTGCGCTCCGTCGAATAAGTTTAACCAGTCGTGAATATACGGTCCTGCTGTACTTACGCCTCTTTCATTTAATCGCTAACTCAGTACATTCCCTCTCATACAAATAACCCTAAATCCCTAAAGTGGTGACCCCGTTGAACATTTAAAATTAAAATAATCGTGCGCGTTAACAACATATTTTGGATATTTACAAATCATGTGGAATAGCCATCTTCCATCACCAGTGCAGGCTGTTCTAGCGGTGACAGAGGTAAAGGACCTTGAAAACCTAGCCATAGTGGCAGACAAGGTTATGGAGGCATCGAGACCCGCAGAGGTAGCAGAAATTGCTGCACCCGCGACCACTAGCACGGATTCTAGCATTCAGCAACTAAGGGAAATGATTCAGAAGCTGAGCGTCGAGGTAGCTGAACTGCGCCGTTCTCGACGACCACGGAGAGAGGGAGACAGAGAAAGGCGATTCAATCGGTCAAGGTCAAGCGACATAAGTAAGAATCGAAAGCATCCAGAATGGTTATGTTTTTATCATCACCGGTACGGTGTGAAAGCTACGAAATGTGTTGAGCCATGCAACTGGAAGGGAAAGGAAGGATCGCAAGCGGGAAACTAGCGGCGATACAACCTGGAGTGGTGGATTGTGTCGGTGTGCCTAATTACCGCTTATGTGTGACGGACAGGAAAACCGGACTTCGATTCCTGATCGATACGGGTGCGGATATATCAGTGATACCAGTGTCGTGTGTCGCGAAAAAGTGCGTTTCGAAAAATATCGCGAGTGATACCAATAGGGTTTTCGCGGCAAACGGTACGGAGATAAGAACATTCGGCACACGTACGTTAGTTTTAGACTTAAATTTAAGGAGAGCGTTTAGATGGACGTTTATAGTAGCAGCCGTGAAGCAACCAATAATCGGTGCCGACTTTTTAGGTCATTATCGGTTGCTAGTAGATTTAGGCTCGCGGAAATTAAAAGACGAAATTACGCATCTAAACGTTCTCACATCAATAGTTAGTACGAGAGTATATGACTCATCAGTTAAGACACTAGACTGTAATAATAATTGGCACGACTTATTACTCAGGTATCAGGAGATCACCAAAACAGTATCTTATCGGGACACACCTAAACATTCAGTATATCATGTTATTGAGACTACCGGACCACCGGTATACGCTAAAGCTAGGCCTTTACCGCCGGATAAGTACGCAAAGGTGAAAGAAGAATTTCGGTTAATGACAGAAATGGGTATCTGTCGACCGTCTAAGAGCGCCTGGGCCAGTCCTTTACACGTAGTGCCTAAAAAGAACGGCGAACTTCGTCCCTGTGGCGACTATAGACGGTTGAACGCGATGACCAAGCCTGATCGTTATCCGATTCCTCGAATACACGATTTTAAGTACTTATTAGCGGGAAAGAAAAATATTTTTAGCAAATTAGACTTAAATAGATCATATCATTTTATTCCAGTGGCCCCGGAAGACATAGAGAAAACAGCAATTATAACACCCTTTGGGTTGTTCGAGTTTCCGCGAATGACGTTCGGATTGCGTAACGCAGCGCAATCGTTTCAGAGGTTTATGGATACGGTGGTACTGCGCGACTTAGATTTTCTATTCAATTACATCGATGACGTCATAATCGTGAGCGAAACTCCTGAACAACACAGAGAACATTTAAATGCTGTTTTCGAACGGTTTGATAAATATGGTATTACGATAAATATCTCGAAATGTGTATTTGGCCAATCTAAGATTGAGTTTTTAGGTTTCGAAGTGACGACAGACGGCGTTCGTCCACTCGACGACAAAGTGCAAGCTGTGAAAAATTTTCCGAGACCGGACAACATCGCACAATTACGTCGATTCCTTGGTATGATTAATTTTTATAGATTGCATATACCTAGGGCTGTAGAATTTCAATCAGTACTTAATCAATATTTGCATAATTCGAAGAAAAATGACAAAACTCCTATAGAGTGGACTGATAAGGCCGACGAGGCATTTAAGAAATGTAAGGAGAGCTTACAAAGCGCCGCTACATTATCTTACCCATTGCCTAATACTAAGTTAGCGCTGATGACAGACGCTTCGAATACCAACATAGGTGCAGTCTTACAGCAATATAACAACAATACCTGGCAGCCACTCGGGTATTTTTCAAAAAGTTTATCGCAAACAGAAGTCAAATATTCCACTTATGACAGGGAATTGTTAGCAATATATGTAGCCATCAAATATTTCAAAAATTTAATAGAGGGTCGATCACTGACCATATATACAGATCACAAACCTCTCATTTATTCTTTTACAAAGTCGAGTAATGATAAAGAAAGTCCGAGAAGAATAAGGCAACTTTCCTATATTAGCGAATTTACCACGGATATACAATATATCAGCGGTAAGCAAAATGTTGTCGCCGACGCGTTGTCACGCGTCGAGACAATTCAGTGTCCCACGATGCTAGATTACGTTGAGGTAGCGAAACAACAAGCGGACGACGCTTATCTTCAGCAGACATTACAAACACCGGATGCGAATAGCAGATTGCAGTTTAAGCAGATTTGTCTGCCCGACTGCAATACATTTATATATTGCGAAACTTCAACAGAAAATATACGACCTTATTTACCGGAAAAATTTAGGAAATTAGCATTCGACTCTGTCCACAGCCTTAGTCATCCGGGTATTAAAGTTAGTAAAAGGTTAGTTAAGCAAAAATTCTTTTGGCCAGACATGGACAGAAACGTAGCACATTGGGCGAGATCATGCGTTCAATGTCAAAGAGTTAAAATCACAAGACATACGGTATCGCGCTCAGGAGAATATGAGAGGGCAGATAAATTTTCACACATAAATATTGATATAATTGGCCCGCTCAGCACCACTGTTGAGGGTTACAGATATTGTGTGACAATGATAGACAGGTTTAGTGGGTGGCCAGAGATTTTTCCAGTACAAAATATAACCGCCGAGACTGTAGCTAGGGTGATATTCGAAGGTTGGATATCCCGTTTTGGCTGTCCTGTTAAACTTACGAGCGACCAGGGCAGACAATTCGAAAGTGATGTTTTCCAGCAGCTGATGAAGTATCTAGGTATTCAAAAGATGCGAACGACACCTTATCATCCAGAAAGTAATGGCTGCATTGAACGCTGGCACAGAGCACTAAAAGTGGCTCTGATGGCACGTCTCAACAGCAACAATTCATGGATAGACGAACTTCCATCGGTTTTGTTAGGATTACGCGCCGCTACTAGAAGCGACAGCGGTGTGAGCGCAGCTGAATTAACGTACGGTCAAACGATAAGGTTACCAGGCGATTTTTATGACAATGTTAGGTTCTGTGTGCCGGACTCGGAATATTTACAAAAACTTAGAGATAGCATAAAGAATTTAAAACCTAGACCATCAAGTCACAGTAATTCACGTCCAATATTTGTACCTAGTGAGCTGACTACTTGCAAAAGTGTTTTCGTAAGAAACGATACCATGCGTAAATCTCTACAACCTCCTTATGATGGCCCTTATAGCGTCATAAGCAGGAGAGGAAAAACATTCGTAATAAAAATTGGTGATAAAGAAACGACTATTTCGGTAGATAGACTTAAACCGGCCTATTTAATCAATGGACAGTCATCATCAACAGACCAAAATTATCCTGACGAAAACAATGAAATATTACCATCAAATAACGCAGACACTTCTTGCAAAGTTCTACATCCGAGAACGTCGCGAAGTGGCCGCGTTATCAAGCGCCCGGTACGGTTTGCAACGTAAACATTTTTGCAGGTGGCCCACGAGTTCAGTAACTATGTGACGCGTCATTATTTTATTGTGCATTTGTAGTTAATGTAAAAAGAATATGAACCTAAATGTAACTCGTAATAAGCAAATTTACCAATAACAATAATGTAATACGAATTATATTTCATCGTTTTATTTTGACGAATAGCAAAAGTATGTATTTAAGTGTGCCAAGTAACAAAATGTATTGCAAAATGTAATGGACCTAATTATGCACTAGATAAACCATGTTTAAACAGCATTTAGTTTGAAATTAAACATCAGTAAGGTAACATACGCGAACGATATAGTCAGCATCATGGGCGTAATACAGAGCAAAGATCCAGTTGTTGCCCAAACAACGGTGAACAATTCTATGATCACGGAGAGGCTGGACACGATGCACTGGTTCATCATCTCATTGATCGTCATCATCAGTCTCGCTGCAAGCTTCCTAGCGTATCGCCACTGCAAGGGATCTGCTAAGAGTTGGGTGCGCAGGCAGGTGCTCAAGAGTGACGCGCCGCTGACTAGCGTGCAGACGATCCCTCGTCCGCAGCCGATGACACCGCAGTACGCTCCTTGAGCAACGCCGGCACGACACCGTTACTCAACTACGCTACTTAATCTAGTGTTGTGTTTTTTAGACATAAGATTAGTGATTAGTGTAATAATGGGGAATATTTTTTGTAAAAGGGGGGAATACTGTAGGGACACATCGTATGACAGGAAATATGATCGCGTGACGTATGTATGTATGTATGTATGTAAGTAACTATGATGTATGCATGGATAGCGACGGCTGCGCTCCGTCGAATAAGTTTAACCAGTCGTGAATATACGGTCCTGCTGTACTTACGCCTCTTTCATTTAATCGCTAACTCAGTACATTCTCTCTCATACAAATAACCCTAAATCCCTAAAATACTATGAAAATAACTAAAATAGACTAGTCTAGCGGTATCAACATCCGTAAATTGGCGGATTTTTCTAACAGCATATGCAGCTGAGCTAAGCCGTCCTGCAAGAGATGTTAAATGAGGACCCCATTGTAGCCTAGAGTCAAGCGTTATCCCCAGGAAAACAGTTTTGTCGACAAATTCTAGTTTTTCATCGTTTAGTATTACGTCACAATCACTACTTTTGACATTCGGTAAGGAAAATCTTATGCATTTAGTTTTTTTCCCGTTTAAAACTAGATTATTAGCAGTGAACCAGTTTTGGACCTGCAATAGTGCGTTATTTTCGTCGTCAAGATTATTAGTCCTTCTATTTATCTTAAAAATCAAAGAAGTGTCGTCGGCAAACAACACCATGTTAAGTTTATTTTGCAACAAATATGGTAAATCATTAATATAAACTAAAAATAAAAAAGGACCTAAAATTGAACCTTGGGGTACCCCCATTTTCACATTTAATCCCAACGAATTGACACCGTTTATTTGAACTTGTTGCTGTCTGTCAATCAAATAAGATTTTAATAAGCTTAAAGCTGTTTTGCCTAGTCCGTAATGCTCAAGTTTCAGGAGTAATGTTTCATGAACCACACAATCAAACGCCTTAGACAGGTCACCATCCTGTGCCTCTTCCCACGCATTAAAAATGTGTTTTAGTAAGGAGACACCAGCGTCAGTTGTACAACGTCCTTTGGTGAAACTATACTGTTTATCGTGTAAGATGTTATTTGTGTTAAAATGATTAAGCATTTGATTTAACATCACCTTTTCAAATATCTTGCTAAAAACCGGCAACACGGACACCGGCCTATAATTATTAGTGTCTTTACTGTCCCCAGATTTAAAAAGTGGTATCACTTTACTATATTTCATCAGATCCGGAAAAACTCCTTGATCTATACACAAATTAAATATTATAGCTAAGTACGGCGCTATAGTCTCAATAATTGAGGTACAAACTTTGATAGACATACCCCACAAATCTTCTGTCAATTTAACCTTGATTTGTTTAAAAGCTTTTATTACAGTTATAGGGTTTATATGCTTAAAGTTAAATTCAGTCGAACAGGCTGCAACGTTCGCCTGTAATAAACTAAAAGCATGCGATGGCGACGAATTTAGGGCTTCAGTAGTTTTAATTGGTATACTGGCAAAGAAATTTACAAATTCTTCTGCAACTAGTTTGTTATCGCTAATAAGACCATGATGTGTCTCCAATGTGTAATCATTGTTATGTATTTTGTTCCTGTTGGTTTTATTATTTAGCTATCCCATTCTATCCCATTCTATCCTATCCCACTCTATCCCATTCTATCCCACTCTATCCCACTCTATCCCATTCTATCCCATTCTATCCCATTCTATCCTATCCTATCCCATCCTATCCTATCCTATCCTATCCTATCCTATCCCATTCTATCCCATACTATCCTATCCTATCCCACTGTATCCCACTCTATCCCACTCTATCCCACTCTAACCCACTCTATCCTATCCCATTCTATCCCATTCTATCCCACTCTATCCCACTCTATCCCATCCTATCCCATGCTGTCCCATTCTATCCCATTATATCCCATTCTATCCCTTTCTATCCCATTCTATCCCACTCTATCCCATTCTATCCCATTCTCTCCCATTCTATCTCACTCTATCCCGCTCTATCCCACTCTATCCCACTCTATCCCATTATATCCTATCCCATTCTATCCCATTCTATCCCACTCTATCCTATCCTGTCCTATCCTATCCTATCCTATCCTATCCCATTCTATCCCATTCTATCCCATTCTATCCCATTCTATCCCATTCTATCCCTTTCTATCCCATTCTATCTCTCTCTATCCCACTCTATCCCTCTCTATCCCACTCTATCCCATTCTATCCCATTCTATCCCACTCTATCCCACTCTATCCCACTCTATCCCATTCTATCCCATTCTATCCCACTCTATCCCACTCTATCCCATTCTATCCCATTCTATTCTATTCTATCTAAGTTGCCGTTTTGTCAGACTCTACGTCGTCGATTATGCATGTCGACCTATGTGCGTAGTACATAATATATATCGATGATGTGTACACCTATTCAAGGAGCTGTGACCCCTTGAGGGACTGTAGTCCTTTCCATTTTTTAGTCTGTGACACATGACTGGAACATTTTGCCTGCTTTGGTCTTCCCGTCCGATTATAATTTAGGTGTCGTCAAGGCTAGAGTCAATAGGCTTTTAATAGACTAGTGCGCTTCACCATCAACGATTGCATCACTGCCAAGTGGGATCGCAGTTAAGAACTAGTAAGTATAAATAATTAAATAAAAATTATGAGCATCTGCTCAAATTGTGCTACGGGCACGTCGTGATGTTGCCGCTTTATATAAAAGTATTTGTCACCTTATTTATTTAATTTTTTATTTAATTTAATTTTCTTTTTTTTTTAATAAGAATTCATATGTGTTTTTATTTCCTTTTTCTATCCAAATCTTTTCTGTAGACTGCACCGTTCTCCGTCTTTATGTCGACACCGCCACCGGCCCACGCTGGAAACCAGCGCTATGAGCTCATCGCATTATGCGTGAGGCCGCAGCTTTATGCTGAGCGTTCGGCCGTTTTGCGCGGATGTGACGCATATCTTCCCTATTATGATTATGTTTGTTAGCTAGTTTTTAGATTGCGTCATTTCGCGTGATTTAAACTGTTTTTCTTTCTTTCTTTTTTTCTAGGATATGTCTATGTAGACATTAATCAAATTGTCTGAATTTAAATGCTGCCTACAACATATTACTGAGATCCGCATAAGGAAAATATATCTATATCAATGAATCATTCTTTTTGTGGGTATTACTAAACTATGTGGTTCAAGATAAATGCTTGAGGAGCCTACCTATTATTGTTAATTGGTTTTTATTTATGTTGGTGAAACCGCATGATGGTACGTGTATATGGTTTGATCCGGGAAGGCGGGATTGGCTATGGTATTTTGTAGATCGCTTTTTGTTTAGAGAATAGAATACAATGGAATAAACTTTATTGTACAACAAAAAAGTAACACAACTTATACATAAACTTAAATCTATGGGTACAATGGCGGTCTTATCGCTAACAGCGATATCTACCAGACAACCTTAGGATGGATCGTTAGAACTTAAAATAATACAGGGGGTAGTATGCGGTGTACTGCTAACAAATTGATCAGTCTCTATATATATATAAAACACAATACATAATTATAAATGTATACATACGTATTATTATTATTATTATTTTTAAATTGATATAAACCAGTGCTTGACTGCGATCCCACCTGATGGTAAGCAGTGATGCAATCATTGATGGTAAGGCGCACTAGTTTATTAAGAGCCTATTCACTCTAGCCTTGAAGGTACCTAAATTATAGTTGGACGGGAAGACCGCAGCAGGCAAATTGTTCCAGTCCCTCGATGTACGCGGTATAAACGACGAAGCGAAACAATTATTATACACTTCTGGACACATCTATTGGCCCACCTTAGAGTTTAGGTTTCGATGGCCCCTACCGAAATATGATTGCTAGATTGAACAAAAACTGTTGATGCAGTTTTAAACCTGATACATTTTACCATCTTTTTCGATCGTATTGTTTTAAATTTGAATTCAGAATACCATACGACATGGAGCTACGCCTAACAAGTCGGTTATGCGCCTTGTTAAAGGCAATTGATTTTTGAATAAAAAACATGTTTTATCAAATAAAGGTTTAATTTAATAACGCGTGTTGCCTCCATGGGCATCTACCACAGCTCTCATACGATTAGGCATAGAGTTTATCAACCGCTCTATGAAATTTTGAGGGATCATCTCCCATTCCTCTTCTATGGCAGTTTTCAACTCCTGCATCGTCTGGGCAACTGGCTGACGAGCCCTAACACGTCTTTTAAGCTCGTCCCACATGTGCTCAATGGGGTTCATGTCTGGGCTTCTGGCTGGCCAGTCCATAACTGTGATGTTCACATCCCGAAGATATTCCCTGACGATGCCGGCCGCATGGGCTCTTGCATTATCATGCATAAAAAGGAAATTTGGGCCCACATAGTCCGCGTATGGTATCACGTGAGGTTCTAAGCACTCACGAATGTACCTTTCAGCATTTAATGTTGGCAGCCGTGGTCCTGTAACAACCTCAAGTTGAGTTTTGCCGCTCGCGGATATACCGCCCCAGACAGTCCATGAGCCACCGCCATAAGCAACCCTCTCTTCAAAGCAGCATTGTGCGAAACGCTCTCCCTTACGTCGGTAGACCTTCTTCCTTCCATCATTGCCATGTAACACAATTTTAGACTCATCAGAAAAGAGTACACGGCTCCAATCTTGCTGTGTCCAATTTAAATGACTGCGTGCGAAATGAAGGCGCGCTGTTCGGTGGGCTCGCGTTAGTTTGGGCCCATTAGCTGGCTTGTGTGGTACCATATCGCGTTCTTTTAACCTTCTCCGAACAGTTCGAGCGCTCACAGATACTCCGTGGAAGTCGCGAAGTTGGTTTTGTATCTCAATGGAGGTAAGGTGAAGATTTCTCAAGCTGGTCGTCACGATGAATCGATCCTGCCTTTCAGTTGTGACCCGAGATCGTGGCCTTCCTTGGCGACGAACAAAGCCGCCAGTCTCTAGGTACCTCCGATAAACATTTCGGACCGCAGATCGACTTAAATTAAGTTGAGCAATCACGTTTCTTTGGCTGTGTCCGGCCTGAATAAGTGCCACAGCTTGGGCGGCGACTTCAGGTGAAGTATCCATAGATTATTGATAGAACCTCACCTTAATGTTAAGAATAAGTAATGTTTGTTGCAAAACCAAAGATATCAATCACTTTTTCAAGAATTAAATCCAAGTAAACCAATAAAACCAAGTTTTCATAGTATTCGATTGTTTGATATCAACAAACAGGCTCCAAATTGTCTTTGTTTCTTTAAATTCTGTGTTCGAAATTCAAAAAAAGACTATTGAATGAAATTGTGAATGTGCCAGGTTCAAAACTGCATAAAAACTTTTTGCTCGACCTAATATAAAATTTTAGCTAGGACCAAACGAAACTGAAAATACAAGGTGGGCCAATAGATGTGTCCAGAAGTGTAATATGTTACACAATTTCATTAAAAAAGGGACGATAAAAAGAAGAAGAAAAGAAAGAATAAAGTATGGTTGGTGGAAGAAATTAAATTACGTAGAACCAGGATAGTGTTACAGAGAAAGGTGGTTTTTAACTAGATTCTTTAAAGAAACTAGTGACTGGGCTTGCCTAATTGGTAATGGCAACACGTTCCACAAACGCACCACCTGGATCACAAACGACTTGTCACAAAACTTAGTAGAATGTGAGGGGGAGGGAGGAATCAAAAGGGTCAGTTCCGTATCTCAAAAGGAAAAACGGATCCCTTATAGGATCACTTTGTTGTCCGTCTGTCTGTCAAGAACCTTTATGTCGGGAACGCGTGGAGGTATCGAGTTGAAATTAAAACCATATTCATACAGGTCTGGGTTCTGCAGCTGTAAAAAAATCAAACTTCTAAGTAAACGAAAAAAAGATACGGCCGTTAATGTCGCAAAAGTATATTTTTATACTTTCAAGGGAATCAAAATTCATAGAGTACTTCCTGTTGGTACAGAATACCGAAATTTGGCATAAAGCTAGGTCTTACAGCACAATTATAGGAATAAATCTAAAAACAGTAAACTTGTTGTTACGTCACAAAAAATAAAAAACTTTTTTTGCGATTCGGATAAATCTTCGAGACTCCATCCGGGAATTGAACTATTTACGTTTGTATGGAACCCTCAGTGCGCGAGTCCGACTCGCACTTGCCCAGTTTTTTTTTTAATGATTATATAAGTTATTGCTTGACTGCGATCCCACTTGATAGTAAGCTGTGATGCAATCGTTGATGGTTGAAGCACACTAGTTTATTATGAGCCTATTCACTCTAGCCTTGAAGACACCTAAATTAGAATCTGGAATAGAAAGACTGCAGCAGGCAAATTGTTCCAGTCCTTCAATGTACGCGGTATAAACGACGAGGCGAAACGCTTAGTCCGAACCGTAGAGATATTAACAAAGTAAGGGTGGACACTCACCGTACATCGGGTTGTTCGATAGTAGAAAGCTGAAGGAGGAATCAAGTCATTTATGGGATTGGCTATGGTAGATCTTTTTTTTTTGGTCTAATTTAAGCTGTTGATCCCCGCATTAACGCCGGCGTTCACGCGCCATTGTCTTTCTATTGTGTCTCTAATTACGCACTCAAAAGGTTAAGACGTTTTTTGATAATTAAAATCTATAAGCGTGAGCGTCCTAAGTAGAGATGGGCGGTGGGTAAAAACCCAACAGGTACATACCTACCCAATTTGGGTATAAACAGGGTATTTACCGGGTAAATGCCCAAAATCGTGGGTAAAACAATAAACGCTTTTTGTTCTTGTTCTAAACACAGAATAACGTTAACCTAGCCTCGTCTAGTTAAAATAAACGATAAAAATTGTCGTGTAAGAGTGTTACGTCAAGGTCTTAGAGAATGTTGTCTCCAACCAGCTCCGAGCATATCTCGAGGAGCACAACATATTGCCGCTCGCTCAGTCTGGTTTTCGCAAGGGACATAGTACAGCCACGGCCCTACTTGATGTGGTTGGGAATATCCTTGAGGGCAGAGACAAGGGAATGGGTGCCATGCTGGTCCTACTGGACTTCTCACGCGCTTTTGACTGAATTAATACGTCACTCCTCATTTCTAAGCTGTCGTACTATGGATGTCAGCCTGAGACGGTTCAGTGGTTTAAAAGCTACTTGACTCACCGTTCTCAGTTTGTCCAGGTGACAAGTGAAAGTGATGGAAGCATTGAGTCCTCTAGTCCTAAGTGCGTGAGCAGGGGTGTGCCCCAGGGATCGATCCTTGGTCCTCTTCTTTTCATTCTGTACAGTGCTGACATCACCAATTGCCTGCTCAACACGAAGTTCCACCTTTATGCTGATGATTTACAGATGTATCTGTCTTTTCATCCTCAGCAGACTGTTGACACTGTAAGGAGAGTGAATGAGGATTTGGATAGGATCACAGCCTGGTCTATGAGAAATTCACTGGTTTTGAACCCAGGCAAGTTCAAATATTTGATCATATGATCACGTGATTTTTTAAATAAATTGGGCCACAGTAATTTGGATGTGAGGATTGATGGTTGTCCCATTGAGAGGGTGTGGGAAGCCCGTAATCTTGGAGTAGTATTTGATGAGCACTTGCATTTTGAGACTCATATTACAGAAGCCGTGCGCAATTGCTTCTATCGTCTTAAGCTTTTATAACGTGTACGTCCCTACTTAAGTGTGGATATGCGTATCATGCTCTGTGAGTCACTTGTTTTATCCAAGCTGAACTACGCTGACACTGTGTATGGGGCGTGCATTCTCGGTAGAAGTGAAAAGATAGTCCAGCGAGTACAAAATGCATGTGCTAGGTTTTGTTTTAATGTCCCTCCAAGATCTCACATAACACCATTTTTAAATAAGGGTAATCTGATGAGAATGTCAGATCGCAGAAAACTTCATCTGGCTACCCTACTCTTTGGCACAATTCTCACTAAAAAACCTACATATCTCTATGAGAAACTAACTTGGTCACGTGATATAAACAAAGTTAAAACGAGAGCATCTTCTTACCTTCTGTTGACTTTGACCCATAAAACTGCTGCATTCCGTGGAAGCTTCAAATACGCTGCTAGCAAAATCTTGAATGATTTGCCACCACTTATTCGTGCTTTAAAGGCGGTTGGTGCTTTTGGTTGCAAATACAAACAGCATTTATTACGCAACCAAAAGGAAGCCACCACATAATTTAACCAGAGTTCTGCACGGTTTGCAATGGTGACTTTTGAAAAGTTGGTGACATTGTCGCTCGGCTAGTTTGGCATCTTTTTCTTGCGTCCAACACTACACAACATTACACTTCACAGTCATACACAATAACATTCCAGAGTTCTGCACGGTTTGCAATGGTGACCTTTGAAAAGTTGGTGACATTGTCGCGCGGCTAGTTTGGCATCTTTTTCTTGCGTCCAACACTACACAACATTACACTTCACAGTCATACACAATAACATTTCAGATACTCCCGAATCACTTGTTTTTAGACGTATTCAACTTTTTAATCGACTTCAAAAAGGAGGAGGTTATATGTTCGGTTGAATGTATGTTTTTTATTTTTATTTATTATGTATGTTCACCGATTTCTCGGCAATTGTGGACCGATTGTGAAATTTTTTTTTGATTGAAAGGTTATGCTTCCGAGTTAGTCCCATAGAAATATTGTTATGATCTGATCATGAACTTCGAAGATATAGAACAGAACTCCTCATAGGATCACAGCAGAATCGTCGTAACAAGTTAAATTGCTTTGTTTATACGTAGTCGATGACTGACTAAAAGTAGAGGGGGAATATATCGAACTGATCTGATGATGAAGCCTGAAGTTAGGCACCGGAACTCTGTAATAAATTAATGTAATCTAACCGTGTTTGGGATTATTAGAATTGTCATGAGATGCACTCTGGCTATAAGGTATTTAAGTTTGGCTGAGGGGTACTTTTTAGTGGTGGTACCAATACTAAAAAGTGTAAAATAAAAATCTTAAAAAAAAAAATACAACCGACTTCAAAGTAAAAAAAAAACACTGTAAAGTGCAAAATAACTTTAATTTTGGAAGTCGGTGTTAAATAACGAAGAGACAAAACTATTATAGAAACACCGGCTTTTGAAATTAAAGTTATTTTGCACTTTACAGTGTCTTTTTTTTTACTTTGAAGTCGGTTGTATTTTTTTTTTTTTGAAAAAGTTTTTTATGACTTGAAGCATTGGGGTCCTTATCTTCTAAGTACTTACGAAATATAGTGTCTAAAGGAAACGTATTGCATCTTTTATTCTGTGAATATTTCTTGTTTTCTAAACGTACTACCGTAGCGTGATTTATATTGTTTTTCACGAATTTTGTCGCTCGAGTTGTTGATTTTTTAGGGTTCCGTACCTCAAAGATTATTTGCTTCCATACGGTCAAGACCCTTTATCTCGGAAACGCGTAGAGACATCGAGTTGAAACTAAAATCATATACTCAAGTCTGCGGTCTCTTGAAGCTGTGAAAAAATCAAACTTCTAACTTAAAGAAGAATAAAGATAAGTACGGCCGTTTATGTCGCAAAAAACGACAATATTCGGACACTTATCGGAGGGCTGGATGGTGAGCCATCCATCACTCGTCGTCCGTAAGAACGCACCTACGTTGGTGATGAATCGCCCTGCGACTCTCGACGCCCGGGGCGTCTTCTATCGCGACGGCTGGGACGTAAAAATGACCGTTCAAGGTTGTGGATATTTCTTTCGCTGAAACTACCAACTACCCGGTTGGTAGTTGAACCTTAAGAAATTACAGTTACAAAACTGTATTCAGCAGCAAATCGCTACGACGTCGAGTTTTATAATAGCATAGCATAGTCGGCCTTATAATGTTCCCACTGTTGGGACTCAGGCCTCCTCTCTAGGAAAGGGAATGGGCCGTAAACCACCACGCGGGCCCAGTGCGGCTTGGTCACATGTCTTCGAATTTTTGATTCTAGGACATGCCCTCACGATATTTTCCTTCACCGTTTTGAGAGCAGTGGTGATGAAATAAATTACACAAAGTAATGCACCTGACTGGGTTTGAACTCGTAAGTCGGGGTCGTTACCACTCGGCCACCACTGGTCTACGAGTTTTATAATGGCGTCAATAAAAACGAATGAGAGATCAGGAAAATACTTTTATCTACCCACATTCACGTGGAATATGTAAGAATGCGATAGAATGCGAAGAAATGCGATGGAATGCGATGGAACGTGATGGAATGCGATCGAATTCGTTTGAATGCGATGGAATGCGATGCAATGCGATGGAATGCGATGCAATGCGATGGAATGCGATGCAATGCGATGGAATACTATACCACAGAATGCAACGGATGGCGAAAGAATGCGATTGAATGAGACGGAATTCGATGGAATGCGATGGAATGCGATGGAATGCGGTGGAATGCGGTGGAATGCGTTTGAATGAGATGTAATGCGATATAAAGCGGTGGAATGCTATAGAATACCACAGAATGCGACGGAAGGCGAAATAATGCGATTGAATGAGACGGATTTCGATGGAATGCGATGGAATGCGTTGGAATGCGTTTGATGCGATGGCATGCGATAGAATGCGGCGGAATGCTATAGAATACCACAGGATGCGACGGATAGCGAAAGAATGCTATAGAATGAGACGGAGTTCGATGGAATGCGATGGAATGCGTCGGAATACTTTAGAATGCGATGGAACGTGATGGAATGCGATCGAATGCGATGAAATACGACGGAATGCGAAATAATGCGAAATAATGCGATGGAATGCGATGGAATGCGATAGAATGCAATTGAATATAATTGAATGCGGCGGAATGCGGCGGAACGTGATGGAATACGATAGAATGCGGTGGAATGAATGAGACGAAATTCGATGGAATGCGATGGAATGCGGTAGAATGCTGTGGAATGCTATAGAATACGGTGGAATGCTACAGAATACCACAGAATGCGTCGGAAAGAGAAAGTATGCGATAGAATGAGACGGAATTCGATGAAAT
This sequence comes from Mythimna impura, assembly GCA_905147345.3. Taxonomy (NCBI): domain Eukaryota; kingdom Metazoa; phylum Arthropoda; class Insecta; order Lepidoptera; family Noctuidae; genus Mythimna; species Mythimna impura. Next base: position 13,823,371 of record LR990368.1, on the reverse strand, counting down.
GCTTTGGAATGCGTCGGAATTCGTTGGTATGAGACGAAACTCGATGGAATGCGATGGGACGTGATGGAATGCGATCGAATGCAATGGAATGTAATGGAATGCTTCTGAATGCGTTGATGCATTCCATCGCATTCTTTCGTTTTCCGTCGCATTCTGTGGCATTTCAGCGCTTTCTATCGCAATCCATCGCTTTCCACCGCATTCCACCACATTCCATCGCATTTTTTCGCATTCTATTGTATACCATCGCCTTCTTTCACATTCCATCGCTTTCCGTCGCTTCCCATCGCATTCAATCGCCTTCCATAGCATTCAATAGCATTCTATACAGTCGCATTCCGTCGCATTCAATCACAATCCATCGCGAACCGTAGCATTCCTCCGCATTCTTTAGCTTTCGATGCAAAGCGATGCAATGCGACGGCATTGCATCGCTTTCTTTCGCATTCCTTCGCATTCTATTGCTTTCTTCCGCATTCCACCGCATCCCGTCGCATTCCATTACATTCCATTGCATTCCATTGCATTCGATCGCATTCCATCACGTCCCATCACATTCCATCGAGTTTCGTCTCATAGCAACGAATTCCGACGCATTCCAAAGCTTTCCATCGAATTCCGTCTCATTCTATCGCATTCTTTCGCTTTCCGACGCATTCTGTGGTATTCTATAGCATTCCACCGCATTCTATCGCTTTCCACCGCATTCCATCGCATTCCATTGCATTCCATCGAATTTCGTCTCATTCAATCGCATTCCACCGCATTCTATCACATTCCATCACGTGTCGCCGCATTTCACCGCATTCAATTATATTCAATTGCATTCAAACGCATTCCACCGCATTCCATCGCATTCCATCGAATTCCTTTTCATTCAATCGCATTCCATCGCATTCCATCGCATTCAAACGCATTCGAACGCATTTCATCACGTTCCGCCGCATTCCACTGCATTCAATTATATTCAATTGCATTCTATCGCATTCCATCGCATTCCATGGCATTATTTTGCATTATTTCGCATTCCGTCGTATTCCATCGCATTCGATCGCATTCCATCACGTCCCATCGCATTCTAACGTATTCCGACGCATTCCATCGCACTCCATCGAATTCCGTCTCATTCTATAGCATTCTTTCGCTTTCCGTCGCATCCTGTGGTATTCTATAGCTTTCCGCCGCATTCTATCGCATGACATCGCATCAAACGCATTCCAACGCATTCCATCGAAATCCGTCTCATTCAATCGCATCATTTCGCCTTCCGTCGCATTCTGTGGTATTATTTCCAATACTAAACAACGACGACGACAGAAGTTTCGATGATTTATATGGTACAGAAACCACTGTCGACGCCGTCTGCCCCAGCAAAGGGACATAGGATCTTAAATCAATGTTTTGGATTTGTATAAACGGTTTTATATTTCCGTGTATTATCATCTGTACATGGACATATAGCTGAATACATCCCATGATGTGTGTGCACACAAGGCTCAGGGCAGACCCTTTTACAGTCTTTACTGGAATGTGCCCTGACAGATATTGCGCAGATAGGGTTCCGAAGTGGTCTTTTCCCTTCCATGTACTGATGGTGACCATCGGGAATAGGTTAGAGAGCTAAGAATCCCACACTCTCTGGCCTTTCTCCAAAAGTTCAGACGCTTTTTGTAGGTTTGGCCCCAACGAAGAAAAAGATCCTGATGAGGGCCGCTAAAATTATTTGGATGCAAGAAGCACAAGACTGGGCGATTGACGAGCGCGACCCTAGGGGAAATCTAAGTCAAGCAGTATCTTTTTTTGTAATAAACCGTTTATAGGCACTTTTTAATTGTCAAGAAATCAGTCAGAAAAATTATGCACATTCCAAAACGTAGATCTCTATGGAGAAGAATGTGCAAGAAACTTCATAGATACTCTTTCAAAACATGTCATTTATTACTAAATAGAAAGAAAGAAAGAAAGAAAGAAAAAACGTTTATTCGTGACTCACACAATCGTATAAACTAAAGATACACAATAAAAAAAAAAGGTATAATCAGTGCGAGACCAAAAAGGCGCCTAACTCAGCATATACTGCGTTATTTTAAAACGATAAATAACGCAGCGCTGGTATTCTGTTAGGGCCCACTATGATGTCACGAACACACTTACGGACGTTAAGTAGTCTATCGAAATAAAATATAAATAATGAAGAGATAAATAAAATTCGTGAATTTATATTTATGTGTGTAATGTAAATTATAAACAATTATATTTAAAAATAGTGCTTATAAGAATAAATAATAAACCATCGACCGACGCCTGACGCTCCAACATATACCTATCATTTGTCATTACCATAGACAAACGGAGGAACGCGAGCGTACGGTGAATCAACTGTCAAAAGGTGTGTAGGTAAATACACATGATTATTACGTATATATATTTTAAAAGTGATTCGGGTGTATCTAATATCTTACTGTGTTTAACTGTGAAGTGTAAATGTTATGTTATGTTGGAAGCAAGAACGAAATGTTGTGTGCGAGTGACAATGTTACCAATACAAACCGTTCAGACTCTCGGTAAACTACATGGTTGTTTCATTTTGGATTCGTAATAAATGTTGTTTATATTTGTAACTAAAATTACTAACCGTCTTTATAGCACGAAAAGGCGGCGGTAAGTCATTCCAGATTCTGCTAGCAGCGAATTTGAAACTACCACGGAAGGCAGCAGTTTTATGTGACAAGGTCAACAAAAGATATGAAGATGCTCTGGTTTTAATTTTGTTTATTTCACGCGACCAAGTCAGTTTATCATATAGATAGGCCGGTTTTTTTGTGAGTATTGTGCCAAAAAGTAGGGTAGCCAGATGAAGCTTTCTGCGATCGGACATTCTCATCAGATTACTTTTATTTAAAAATGGTGTTACGTGTGACCTCGGAGGTACATTGAAACAGAACCTAGCACATGCATTTTGTACTCGCTGGATCAACCTTTTGCTTCTACCAAGAATGCACGCCCCATACACAGTGTCAGCATAGTTCAGCTTGGATAAAACAAGTGACTCACAGAGCATGATACGCATATCCACACTTAAGTAGGGACGTACACGATATAAAAGCTTGAGACGGTAGAAGCAGTTGCGCACAGCTTCAGTAATATGAGTCTCAAAATGCAAGTGCTCGTCAAACACCACTCCAAGATTACGAGCTTCCTGCACCCTCTCAATGGGACAACCGTCAATCCTCACATCCAAAGTACCGTTACCCATTTTATTTAAAAAATCTCTTGATCCTATAATCAAGTATTTTGATTTGCCTGGGTTCAAAACCAGTGAATTTCGCATAGACCAGGCTGTGATCCTATCCAAATCCTCATTTACTCTTTTCACAGTGTCGACAGTCTGCTGAGGATGAAAAGACAGATACATCTGCAAATCATCCGCATAAAGGTGGAACTTGGTGTTGAGCAGGCAGTTGGTGATGTCAGCACTGTATAGAATGAAAAGAAGAGGGCCTAGGATCGATCCCTGGGGCACACCTCTGCTCACGCACCTTGGACTAGAGGACTCAATGTATCCATCACTTTCACTTATCACCTGGACAAACTGAGAACGGTGATTCAAGTAGCTTTCAAACCACTGAACCGTCTCAGGCTGACATCCATAGTAAGACAGCTTAGAAAGGAGAAGCGACGTATTGATTGAGTCGAAAGCACGTGAGAAATCCAGTAGGACAAGTATGGCACCCATTCCCTTATCTTTGCCTTCAAGGATATTACCGACCACATCAAGTAAGGCTGTGGCTGTACTATGTCCCTTACGAAAACCAGATTGAGCGAGCGGCAATATATTGTGCTCCTCGAGATATGCTCGAAGCTGGTTGGAGACAACCTTCTCTAGGACCTTGGAAAGACATGGTAGTAGGCTAATAGGGCGAAGTTCTTTCACGCTGGTGGGATTAGATATTTTAGGGATTGGTCTGACTATTGCCAATTTCCACAGATCCGGAAAAGTGGAGGAGGAGATGGAACGGTTGATGATCGCTGTTATAGCTGCAAGGGTACGAGGAAGAGTCATCAACAACATCTCAAGCGAGATATGGTCACAACCTTCAGCATTGGACTTCAAACTACGCAGTAAACTCAGCACCACATCCTCCTGGACGGGCTCCAGCTGGAAATTAGTATTACTGAATCTGTGTTTTTCATAGTAATCCAAGTCGGCAGCTGCGACCATACCACTACCTGGTACATCCAAAAAGTGTGCATTAATTTTTTCGGGATCAGTGCAGAAGTGCGGTAAACTGTGCTCTGGTGTTTTAGAGATAGCTATAGAGGATTTGATATGACTCCATAGCTTCTTAGGTTTTTTGATGTTTTTATTTATATATGTATTAAAATATGCTCGCTTTTCACTCTCCAAGGCTGCCCTAACAAGGTATTTTAGCTGTTTATAGGACTCAATATGATGTGATGTTTTAGTAGCTTTGGCTTAATTGTGGCTTTTGTCCCGCAGCTTCATCATGTCCTTGACAGTATCAGTTATCCATGGAGGGGACTTATCTTTGATGAGAACCCTTTTAAGGGGAGCATGTAAGTCAAATAAATTCAAAATATACTTGTTCAGACCTCTTCCTATATGATGAAGGGCGGGGATCTTCAATGAATGGTTTTATTGCAACTTGGAAATATAAACGTATATTTTCTTCAAAATTACAATAAAAAAGAACGAGGTACGTTGTACGAAAAAAAAAGTAACGACATATATTTTTTCTTCGAAGTGAAGTTAGTGACGGTGCTGCCACCCATCCCGGGAGTCCGTTGCATGTAGCGATGTTCACACTGCAGAATGGTGACGCCTTTCGCCGCTAGATGGCGTTGTAGGTGTATTGAACATGCCGGCCCCTTTGGAAGTATCAGGATGTTGTCTTCCAACACGAAGTACTGGTTGCTGTAGCTTCTTGATTATGGTGACTGTAACGGGCAAATCTTGGAGAACGATCGCCGTATGGTGCCGTGCGCTGTACGGATTTCAGCTACACGGGATATTCCATCAGCTCCAGGGAATACTTGCGTTATTCGACCCAGTCTCCATTTGAGGGGAGGAACATTGTCTTCTTTGATAAGAACTAGGCTGTTTGGTGCTATGTCCTCGCTGTCTGCCTTCCATCTTGTTCGTTGTTGGAGTTCTGAAACATATTCTTTCGACCATCTTTGCCAAAAATGTTGTCTGAGTTGCTCCACACGGTCGTAGCGTCCCAGTCTCGTAGGCTCGATCGTCGTCAGGTTCTCGCAGATAGGCGCAGTCAGCGGCCGACCGATCAGGAAATGTGCTGCAGTAAGCGGAAGGAAATCGTTCGGGTCTGAGGACAGAGGGGACAAAGAGCGGGAGTTGAGAACGGCTTCAATTTGCGTTAATACTGTTTCAAACTCCTCGCGTGTTAGTTTGGCATTGCCCAGTACCCGCCGCAAATGATGCTTGCAGGACTTGACTCCCGCTTCCCACAACCCACCAAAATGAGGACTATATGGAGGTATAAACGTTAAACGAATTCGATTGTTATTCAGAAAATCTAAAATATCATTAGTATTATTAAAAATTACTGACAACTCCTTTTCAGCCCCAACGAAATTTTTTCCGTTGTCTGAAAATATTTGATATGGCTTTCCACGGCGTGCTATGAAACGTTTTAAAGCTAAAATATAATCCTTTGTACTTAAACTGCCTACCAATTCTAAGTGTATGGCTCTAGTTGTAAAACATATGAATAAACAAATATATGCTTTAATAAGCTTAGCACCTCTGCCTTTGCGGTCCAATATTGACAATGGTCCCGCATAGTCCACGCCGCAACGCATGATAGGAAAACCAGACTCTAACCTTTCAGTAGGTAAGTTACCCATCAGAGGGGTCAATGTCTTCCCCTTCATGCGTTTGCATGTGACACAATTATGCACTACCTGTCTGGCCAAATTGCGAGCTCCTAAAATCCACCATCTTTCACGCAAAGAGTATACTAAATGTTGAGGTCCAGCATGAAGTAGTCGATTGTGTTCATATTCACACAATAACCTTGAGAAACGATGTTTATAACTTAACAATACAGGATGTTTTTGTCATAATTAAATTCAACCGCATTAGATAGTCTACCACCTATACGGATTATATTAGACTTATCTAAGAATATATTTAAACCTGATATTTTATTATATAATAACTTATTGTTATTTTTGTTGTTAGTATTTAACGGTATATTATTTTTTAATTTGTGACATTGCTCACTAAATGATTCTTGTTGAACTAAACGCGTCAACGTATCAAGCGATCGCTGCAGCTCGTCTACAGATAACGAACCGGTTTTACGCATACACATGCCGCCGCGCGTCGCCGCTCGTGCATTATCTATAAATCGCAATAAATATGCACAAACTCTTTGCAAGCGAATAAATGACGAAAAGCGTTCAAAATCAAACAATGAAGTTAATTGAGCGGAGTGTAGATTAATAGTGTCAGATTTAGTTTCGGGTAAATCAACGGATGATGATTCTTTATTAATAGTCTTTGGCCACATGCGACTAGATTCTCGTAAAAACGTAGGGCCACACCACCAAGTATTATTGTTATCGTACCTAAGCGTGTCTAGCGTAGTGCCTCGCGTTATAATGTCGGCAGGGTTCTCGGTACCCTTGACATGTCGCCAAATTCTAAAATAATCCCACGTTAATTCATTTATTTGTACGACACGATTTTGTACGAAAGTTTTGAGTAAATGCGGTGACATACGCAACCACCCTTGCACAATGGTTGAGTCAGTCCAAAAATAAACTTTATCGAAATTTAAACGTAAAGATTTCTTTATTTTATTATATAATTTTGCACCTATTAGAGCTCCGCATAACTCAAGCCTAGGAATACTAACTGCCTTAATCGGCGCCAATTTACTTTTAGCACATAATAAACGCAATGAAACAGGTATGGTACTATTACAATTATTATGACACGATCTAACGTACGCGCACGCTCCGTATGCATTTTGAGACGCGTCCGTAAAGATATGAAGTTCTTTATAATTTTCATTAATTATGTAACGAGGTATCTTAATATCGCGTAAATCAGCAAGAAACTTGTGCCATGTGGTTGCAATGTTTTCGGGAACTTCGTCATCCCAATCTAATTTATTTAACCATAGTTTTTGTAATAATGATTTAGCTATAATTACTGCGGGTGCTAACAAACCTAAAGGATCATAAACTTGTGCGATGGTTGATAACATTATACGTTTCGTAATAACAGAGTCACTTTGTGTAAATTTAGTTGTAAAATAAAACTCATCACTTTCCGTGTACCAACCTAACCCTAACGTTTTAGATAAGTGATGTTTACCGATGTTTAGGTCTTTGAAATCCTCAGAAGACACGTCATGATTAAACGTCCACTTATGTAACGGAAAACAACCACCTTTTAAAACCGCGGAGATTTTATTACATAACTGCATTAACGAATCAAGGTCATCGCTCCCTGTGATAAGATCGTCGACGTAAAAGTCCTCGTTAATCGTTCTAGCAACTAAATCATCATTACATTCTAATGCCAATTGTTTTATGCATCGCATGCTAAGAAAAGGAGCCGACGCAGTGCCATATGTTACCGTGTTTAAAATAAACAATTGTAAAGGTAAGTCGCGACTTACGCGCCATAATATTAACTGTAAGTTACGTTGATCCGATTGAATTAGAATCTGTCGGTACATTTTTTGTATGTCCGCGCAAGCTACGTATTTATATTGTCTGAATCTTAGTAAAATGGAAAATATATCATTTTGTAATGGCGGCCCTATATGTTGTATATTATTTAACGATTTGCTGTTCGACGTACTCGCGCTCGCGTCGAACACAACGCGTAATTTTGTAGTGACACTATCTTCTCGGTAAACACCATGATGAGGTAGAATGTAGTGCGGTTTATTTAATATATCAGGAATATCTTTTGATGCAACTAAGGTCATGTGACCTAGTGCCTCATATTCGTGAATAAATTCACTATAAAGTTTTTTATAGTTAGGTGAACGATCTAACTTTCTTTCGATAGATAAAAAACGACTCTTAGCCATGTTGTATGAATCACCTAACGACTCAGGTGACTCCTTTAATGGAATGCGAACAGAGAACCTACCGTGTTCATCACGTTTTGTAGTTTCAGTGAATATTTTTTCACAATAACGATCATCTTTTGACATGGCAATAGGTAAGTCAGACAATTCTTCTAACTCCCAGAATTTTTGCAATTGAGTATCAATTTGAACGAAATTACATTGAACTCTTTCCGGTTTAAACGAATGATTATTATAAAGACAGCCAGAGATAATCCATCCTTATTTAGAATCGTACAGATATGGACCACTGCTAAGCTTTATTTTATCATTATTTAATAGATCCCAAAATATGTCCGCTCCTAAGAGTACATCGATGTCCGACGGAGCGCTAAACGTAGGGTCCGCGAGCGAAACATGTTTAGGTATTTCTATAAATTGACATTGAACGTCTAATGAAGGTAGTTTTGATGTAATACAAGGAAGAACCCAACATTGGATATTTGTATTAAAGTCATTGACCTTAGAACGAATGTTTACATTGCAGGTGTGAGAACTTTTTGAAACGCTTTGTCCTAACCCCGAAATATGAATTGTGGACTGTATAGTAGGTAGTTGTAAACGATTACACAATGATTCTGTGATAAAACAATTCTGACTTCCGTTGTCAAGAAGTGCTTTAACTGTGTGATAATTATTCCTGGAATCAGGAACATCTATGAGTGCCGTCGATAATAGAACCGGCTGTACCGCGGCACTGCACGTGAGTACATTGCGCTCGGAATGTACTTGCGTATCAGCTGATTTGCTTACGCTCGGCAACGGATGAAAATTAGAAGTAGATACGGCCATACCTATTCTTTCGCTAGAAATATTATTATTGTGAAGTAACGTATTATGGTTATTTTTGCAAATTTTACATGGCCCGTAAGAACATTCGCTTGGCACGTGATTATCAGTCCGAATACAATTTTGACAAAGTTTTTTATTTTGCACAATTACAAATCTATCTTGAACGGATAAATTTAAGAATTTTGGACATGAATACAAATAATGATCACCACCGCAGTCAACACAAACACGTTTTTGTTTACTATTATCTGCATTATTTTTATTTTGACTTGAATTACCAACGTGTTACGATGCCATGATGCTGGCTCAGCACACTTGCAAACAAGCTCGAAGCATCAAATTCCACGAGTACTTAGCGCTTCCCACGGTAACGACGATTCCCTGGGCTTTTTCCATCCTAACATCGGTGGGAACAGACACTCGCGCTAATCGCGTATAGTTTTATATACTTTTAGTTTACGTTTAATTTTCATCATTTTTTAAAAACTTTTGTGTGAACATTAATTAAACTTTTTTTTTACTTTATAAAACGGACTTTGTTCTAAAAGTTTCCCGACACGCCCCCACACACGTATTTGGCGCAGTCGGAAGTCGTCAAGGACTTTGAAAGTGTTGTCGTTGTGTGAATCACCCAAAAATCGGGCATCGCCGCGTCGACCGTCCAGACGAAGAACCTTCGGAGGCCAGTCGGGAAAGCTGCTGCTGCGGACATCGAGACTTCCAAAAATCGATGAATCGACGCTCGCCAGCAATAGTACAAATGTAAGTGAATTACATATATTCTTAATAATTGTATGCTATATTTTTACGCAGTGTACTATAATTTTTCAAGATTTTTCACCCACGTAGTAATAGGGACCTTAGTCCTAGTAGGCGAGTTCAACTTCGGATAACCCGAAGTGACGCCAATCGTAACCTTGAACTCTTAAGCGACTTAGATTTAGAAACTATGACTGAACAAAGTCACAGTTCACAACCATCTTTGAGTCAGACGAGTCAGATGGCTTCGTCAGACTTAACTGATAAGATTTATAAATCCCTTAGATTAGTTCCAGAGTTTAATGGTAATCCTAATGTTTTGACCAGATTTTTGAATTTATGTGATGAGTTAGTGCTCACTTATGTCAGTACGGAACCAGGAAGTAGACTCTCGAATTTGGCTCTGATTAATGGAATTTTGAACAAGATAACTGGTACTGCTGCACGTACTTTGGCAACTAATGGAATTCCTAGTGATTGGCAGGGCATAAGAACCACGTTAATTAACAGCTTTTCAGATCACAGGGACGAAACTTCGTTATATACCGATCTGTCTCTTTTAGTTCAAAGTAATGATACTATACAAGTATACTACGAAAAAGTTCAGCATTTATTGTGTACTATAATAACGTATGTCGAGTTGCACGAATCTGTAGGAACTACTGTGGAAGCAAAAAGAACTCTTTATAAAAACTTAGCTTTGCAGACATTCTTGAGAGGTTTAGACGAACCACTAGGTTCTAGGGTAAGGTGTATGCGACCTTCATCTCTCGAAAGTGCCCTTGAATTTGCCCAAGAGGAATTAAATGTTCTCTATTTACAAAAAAGAAATAAGTCTTTACCCGCGAAGAAAAATCTATATAATTTTTACGAACAAGCACCTAATACTTCTAATGCGCAGCAAAATTTCCGTTCATCTGCTCCCAATTTATCTCATCAACAGCAAAATTTTCGTTCATACATGCAACCAAACTATAACCCTATATTCCAAACATACCCCAGACCTCAAATTCGATCCTTTGGTCCTCAATATCCTCCACAGCTATACCCACCACCCGTACCACTAGAACAGAATAGGCAACCCTATCCCAGACCTCAAAACCCCACAAAGACCCTACAAATGTTTAGGGCCCCCCCTACCAATATGTCTACGGGATTCCGAATCCCACCGCGAGCTCCCCAAGTACCCCAAATAAATCAAGTACCTCAATATAATACCCCAACACCTATGAGTGGTATTAGTCATCCAGTCGTGCGAACTCTCCCGCCCACGAACTACAATGGTAAACGTAACCTTGAACCAAACCTTCCACAACTTGGAGAAACTCATTTCAATGAATTCTTAGACGATAATACAGCCTTAAATTTTCACGAATATGATCCCAATATCCAAAATTTTGATCCTGTTATCGATACAAATTATTTTCATAATTTTATGATTGGCCTTGAACTTGATCCAAATCAGAACCCCGTTGAAGGCACTACAGAGCAAAATTTTTGCCCGGCTATAGAGAAGAATGCCCCCGTATAGAATTGAACGTGCAAAGTAAACGTCATTTGCCCTATATCCAAATTAAAAATCCCCCAATTAAACTTTTGATTGACACCGGGGCAAACGAGTCTTTCATTAGCCCAGAAGCCTATGAAAAATTTTACCCCCACATTCCACTTGACTATGAACCATTCCTAGTTACAAATACGCACGTGACCACCCAAAATTACTACTCACTAACTGTCCCTTGTTTTGAGGAATTAAATGATAATGTTCCCATAAAATTATTTCTCTACAAATTCCATAATTTCTTTGATGGTTTAATAGGTTGCGAACAGTTAAAAAAGTGGAACGCAAAAATCGACCTTGCTACTCATGCTTTAGAGACAGAATTCACAAAAATTCCTATAACTTTATATTGTAATCCTCAATGCTTAAACTCTCACGAAATTACTATACCGGCCCAAACTACTCAATTAATTAGGGTACCTACTGACATTGCACAGGGAGACATCTATATTGAGGAGCAAACTATTTCCGGTTGTTACATTACCGAATGCATATCATTCGCCGAAAATAATCATACCATGATACAAATTTCAAACCCGTGGGATACAGACATTGTAATACCTATAGAAAATCCTATATGCGCACAAGTTTTTAACGAAGAAACGTTTCCCATAAATCACGTAATTGACACCACCGTACCACGTACCTATACCGCCGAGCGAACACGAGAAGTCTTATCGCAATTGCGCATAGAACATTTAAATGCAGAAGAGACAGTCAATTTAATTAATCTTTGCAAAGAATATGCCGATGTTTTCTACCTAGACGGGGAACCACTTACCTTCACTAACGAAATCAAACATCATATCAGAACCGTAGACGATAAGCCAGTTTATAGTAAAACCTATAGATATCCTTACGTACATAGAGAAGAAGTACAAAATCAAATAGAATCTATGTTACAGCAAGGTATTATTCGTCCATCTTCATCGCCTTGGAATGCTCCGATATGGATTGTGCCTAAGAAAAGTGACGCATCTGGTAAAGTTAAGTGGCGATTAGTCATTGACTTTCGGCAACTGAATGCAAAAACAATAAATGATAAGTATCCGATTCCCAACATTAACGACATATTAGACAAATTAGGCAGGTGTTTGTACTTTTCTACATTAGATTTAAAATCAGGATTTTTACAAATTCAGCTAAATTCATCCGATATACCAAAAACAGCATTTAGTGTAGAGCAAGGCCATTTTGAGTACATTAGAATGCCAATGGGCTTGAAAAATTCTCCGGCAACATTTCAACGAGTTATGGACAACGTCCTTCGCGGACTCCCAAATTGTACTACATATATGGATGATATTTTGGTATTTTCAACATCCTTACAAGAACATATAGTTAACTTGCGCGCCATTTTCGACCGTCTTAGAAATTCAAATTTAAAAATTCAGATGGATAAATCTGAATTTCTCAAACACGAAACGCCTTATCTCGGTCATATTATCACCACCGATGGTGTCAAACCAAACCCGGGTAAAATTTCAGCCATCCTAAATTATCCAGTCCCGAAAACTCCCAGGCAAATTAAGGCATTCTTGGGTCTACTCGGTTATTACAGACGTTTTATACCGGATTTTGCACGCATTACTAAACCTTTTACATCGTGTCTTAAAAAAGGTGCCAAAATAAATTTAACCCCAGAATATTTAAACTGTTTTGAGCATTGCAAAACTCTTCTTACAAATGACCCCATTTTAATATACCCGGATTTCAGTAAAGAGTTTATCTTAACTACAGACGCGTCTAATGTGGCCTTAGGAGCAGTCCTTTCTCAGGGTCCTATCGGCTCGGACAAACCTATTGCCTATGCGTCTAGAACTCTTAACAATAGCGAAATTAATTACTCTACCATCGAAAAAGAGTTGTTGGCAATAGTTTGGGCTACAAAATACTTCCGGCCTTACCTTTTTGGTAGAGAATTTAAAATAGTAACTGACCACAAACCTTTAATTTGGCTTATGAATCTAAAAGAGCCTGGTTCACGTCTTACAAGGTGGAGACTCAAGTTAGCAGAATATGACTACACTATTGTTCACAAAAAGGGAAAAATCAATACTAACGCAGACGCTCTCTCACGTATTCAAATCAATCATAATGAAACTCAGTCTTTGTTCGTTAATCACTCCGATACGTCTTCCACATTATCGGCCGAGGAAGATAGTCCAACACTTTCCTACTCTACTCTCACCGCTGAAGGCAATAGTCCAATACATTCGTCATCTATTTTTACTGCACATTCACTCGCGGACAAACAAACACAGCATTCAACACAACATTCATCGTCCACCCTATCTGCTTATTCAGCTCCACAAAATATCATACATCAAGCACAAGTACATACAGCTTCACCACGTACTGAAACCATACACACTAGCGCAGAAAATCCCGTTCTAGATATTCCGATATCAGATGAACCTTTAAATAAGTTTAAGAGACAACTAGTAATAAAAGTAATAAGCGGTAACTCTAAAACTAGACCAATAATAACCGAACCTTTTCAGTCTATGCAAAGAACTTCAGTAGAAATTAGCGAACATCATTTGCAAAGTAATATTATAAACATTATAAAATGTCACGTTGACCCAAAGATCCGTACTGCTATTCTAGTAAGCCCCATCGAAAAAATGCTCGATATAATACCAATCTTGCAGCAAACTTTTGAAAGTTCATCTGTGAACTTAGTTCTAGTTAAACATGAGGTAACCAATATTAATGACCTTTCAAACCAATTAGATATAATAAAAAAATATCATGAAGGCCAGACCAATCATCGCGGAATTACGGAAACCTATCTTTCATTATCAGAACGTTATTTTTGGCCTAAAATGAAAACCGAAATTACAAAATTTATTAACAAATGTAGCATATGCAGATGCGCAAAATATGACCGCAACCCAGTACGCCCACAGTTCAGAATTGTTCCCCCACCAACTAAACCGTTTGAATTAGCACATGCGGATGTTCTAACTGTTGATCATGACAAATATTTAACTATTTTAGACTCATTTTCTAAGTACGCTCAAGCCTATCTTTTACCCGATTGTACCTCACCCAATATATTAAAAGCACTTTTACACTTTAGTACTCATCACGGTTTCCCTCTAAATCTAACAACTGATCAAGGCACCGAATTTAGCAATCAAGTCATATCAGAATTTCTCCGTTTGCATAATATAAAACATCATATGACTAGTGCATATGCATCTAATGAGAATGGTATCATTGAACGTTTCCATAATACGCTTTTAGAACACCTACGGTTACTAAAAATTCAGCACAAAAATGAACCCAGTCGAAATCTTATACCGTACGCATTAATTGCTTATAATAATTCCATCCATAGTCTAACCAAGTGTAGGCCATTTGATGTTATTTCCGGTCACTTCGACCCTCGAAATCCTATCAGTTTAAATATGACGGACCGATATCTTCAAACTTATATTCAAGAACATCGTGGTCAAATGGAAACAGTTTATAAAATTATTCATGATTCTGCATTATCCAGTCGCGAAGATATAATGACTCGACGTAATGTCGATAGGGAACCAGTTTTGGACTGTGAACAAAATCAAATAGTTCACGTACGTAATCCAATGGCAAGTAGACAAAAATTAGCACCTCGTTTCACTCAGGACAAGGTCGTTAAGAATCTACCTATACATATATTATTTACACCGCAAAAAGTCGTGGCCCGGTAGCAAAATCTAGGTTGAAAAGACCACCGAAAAAATGATAGTTTTCGTATCATTTGTTTCAGGTACTTATTACTGCTGCTAATTTTCGTAGTTGGTGCTCAAGAAATACGCCTCGATAGGCTAGATAATGGACCGGGTATACTACCCTTTAATCTGGGTGCTACCAAAATTATATCCCATTTTCATATATTTTTACAAGACATTAACCTTCATGAAATCGAGTCGCATGTGAACGCCATAAAATCCCAACTTACAGATACTACTTATAAACTATCCCATTCAGACAGCTCTCTCTTTAAATACCAAACTAGGCACCTATATGCAAAGTTAGATAAAGTTTTAATGCAATTAGATGCCTTGAGGCCATCTAGAACTAAAAGAGGTCTGATCAATCCTTTAGGCACAATTATCAAAAGTATTCCCGGTAATTTGGACAATGAAGACGCCCTGAAATTTGAAAATGCATTACGAACCTTAAATAAAAATGATCAAATTTTGTCGCAATCATTGAACAAGCATATTACTTTATATAAAGAGATGACGATACAGCAGAATCAAATTATCCGAAATATTTCATTAAATCAGGTTAAATTGGAAAGAGCTCTTACTTTTGTCATGAATATGACTAATGACAATGAGCGAATTATTCACTACGTTCATCTTGTACAACTTTTTGCAATATTAAGCGAAAATGTTCAAGAACTTATGAGCGAAATTAACAGAATAGAGAATATATTGGCATTTAGTAGAAATAAATCGATTCATCATTCAATACTTTCTGTTAAAGATGTAAGAAAGATCATAAGCCAATTAAAACGCACTTATAGATCTGGTCAAATAATTGACATAGACATCAGAGATTATTACGAAATTCTTAGCCTAGCTTCATACTTTACAGAGTCAACAGTAGTAATAGTCCTAAAGTTTCCCATTACGTTTAGTACAGAATATCAGTTATATGAATTATGTCCCGTTCCAAATAAGGAAAGCCTAATTATAGTACCAACTGCACCTTATATAGCATCCAATTCTCAGGAATATGTGTATATGGAGGCTGAATGCCCGAAGGTCAGTTCCTGGCACATATGCGAGCAGAAAATCGTCCACCAGATCTTATCAAGGACAGACTGTATTCAAAAACTTATACAATCTCAGGAGATAGATGGAACGTGCAAACCCACGCCTATCTCTCTGACTAAGGAGGCTCTAATTGAGTTGGATAGCTATCATTACATCATTGCGTTCCCCAATAGTACGAAAGTTCAACTTTCCTGCGGTAAAGAGCGATTTGAAATGTTACAAGGCAGTTTTATGGTCAGCGTCCCTCAAGGCTGCAAGATTAAAACACCCGAACTTAGTATAATAAACCTGGACAATAAATTAGTCGGAAAACCATTAGAACTCATGGCTCTACCACACTACGAAACACCAGTAAAGACACGGAGCTTCACTCTAAAGACCACAGATTTAACCAGCCTTCGGAGAATACAGAACCAAATCACTTCACAAGATGAAATTAAAGTCGAAACACTGGACACTATCGGAATCTACCATACGACAATTCCATTCTACATACTTATATTGTTTGGTACATGTGCACTGAGCATCATATACGTCATTCGTCGCCGTCGAGCTGGGAGAATTAACATTACCACACAAACTAACACCGAATTAACGGAAGATGAAAGAAGAGCCGCAACTTTTGGCGTCAAGGTCACCAAATAGTTGCTCATCTGGCAGGGGAGGTGTTACGATGCCATGATGCTGGCTCAGCACACTTGCAAACAAGCTCGAAGCATCAAATTCCACGAGTACTTAGCGCTTCCCACGGTAACGACGATTCCCTGGGCTTTTTCCATCCTAACATCGGTGGGAACAGACACTCGCGCTAATCGCGTATAGTTTTATATACTTTTAGTTTACGTTTAATTTTCATCATTTTTTAAAAACTTTTGTGTGAACATTAATTAAACTTTTTTTTTACTTTATAAAACGGACTTTGTTCTAAAAGTTTCCCGACACGCCCCCACACACGTATTTAACGTATGAATGTGTGACCGATTGCGAGTTTATGTTTGACTTATTAGCGTATCTTTTGTTTTGATTGGAATTCGATTTAATGAAGTCATTTTTATTGTGCTTAGACGAAAAAACACCCTTACTATTATTGGACTTTATCATTTCCAACATATCCGCACGGTTTCTTAGAAATTCTAATAAATCATCCAATTTAATATTATTTAAATTATTTTTAGACACAAGGGAACCCTTATGTGTTTCCCACTCGCGTTCCGTGGACGGATCGAGTTTAGAAACAATAAGGTAAACGATTAGCGTGTCCCAAGCATCGGTTGGCTCGTTTAATGTTTTAAGTGCTCGCAAATTACGTAATGTCGAATCTATAAGTTTCCTGATTTGATCATACGATTCGCTTTGAAGTGATTGAACAGCAAATAACGCTTTTACGTGATTTTGTACTAATAAACGATTGTTGTGAAACCTATTTTCTAGTAAATCCCATGCGTGTAAGTAGTTCGGGGCAGTGAATTCCAACGCACTAATAACATGAGAGGCGGAACCACTAAGAGATGATTTTAAATAATGGAACTTCTGTATGTCGTTAAGATCGTCACGACTGTGTATCATAGTGAGATACGAGTTCCTATACTCTAACCATTGGTCATATGAACCATCAAAGGCAGGTAACTTTATCACTGGCAACTTAATAGACACAGGATTAAAAACTTGATGAGAAATAGACTGGGTTTGTTCACTATTGTTAGCATTATTCACTAAGCACTTCGCGTCAGCCATGATGGAAAAGTACTGATGTTCAAATAATTCGCGGTATTCTAATTGAGTGGATAAATCGGAATCATCAACTAATTGTTCAATTTCACCTTGAATATCATTAAGACTTTGAAAAATAGTACATGTTGACTGTATTCGCAAATCTAATTCCATTTTGTTATTTGAATTTAATGTTAATTTATCTAATTTTGCAACAAATTTCTCAAATAATGTAAGTCTGCCTTTCAGCGTGCCTCGCTGCTTTTTCAAATCAGCGAGACGCTTACTCGGCACGGTGCTAATATCTACACGGGGAGATTTAGACCTTTCTCTTACTTTACTGGGATTCTGAAGCGAGTCTAATTGGAAACACTCATCGTCACTCATTTTGGAAGGCTGTAGAAAGCACGAGTACTTACAGTTTCCCGCTCAGCACCACCCCGGCGCAGCACCGCACAACACAACGAACAACTAAAACGTAAAAATAACGATATTAACGCAAATTGTTGGACATGGAGTAGTAGGATAGGTTTGGTGACCTGACCGGCCGTATGCTACTTGCGACAATCCTGGACAATCCTCTTCTCCAATGCTTTTTCAGGCAACGCTCCACGTGGCCGCGTGGTTCTTCGTAATTTCGTATATCCGACTCGAAGGACCAAATGTTCAGACCTCTTCCTATATGATGAAGGGCAGGGATCTTCAATGAATGGTTTTATTGCAACTTGGAAATATAAACGTATATTTCCTTCAAAATTACAATAAAAAAGAACGAGGTACGTTGTACGAAAAAAAAAGTAACGACATATATTTTTTCTTCGAAGTGAAGTTAGTGACGGTGCTGCCACCCATCCCGGGAGTCCGTTGCATGTAGCGATGTTCACACTGCAGAATGGTGACGCCTTTCGCCGCTAGATGGCGTTGTAGGTGTATTGAACAATACTTATTAAAAGTTTCCACCATAGAATTAACATCCTCCAGACTTTCTATATATTCCCAGTCCATCCTGTTTAGGTCCCTGTTAAACTGATCAAGCAATATGTCTTTAAGGGGCCGGAAAGTGACCCAGCGCGGCGAAGGCTTGTCTAGCTTAAAATTTAATTCAGCAGATATCACTGCATGTTGGCCAAGCTCTGGTATATGTGATACAGAGACCTCTCGCACACGGGCATCAGTGCAAAAGACATCGATTAGTGTCTCACTGTGGTCTGTAAAATGAGTTGGCTCTGATACAATTTGATCTAGTTTACAGCACATCAAAAAATTGTTAAAAAGTTTGGTTTTATTATCCGAATGACTTAGTAAGTTAATATTGAAATCACCTAACAAGACAACCTTATCCGCGCTCCCAAAAGAGGAAAGAGAATCGGTAATAGCATCCAGGAAAACATTGATATCGAGCCACGGTGGTCTGTATGCAGTGCCGACGATAACAGAATGGGAGTTAACGTTCAGCCGGAGCCACATCTGCTCGACCTGCGGCGCAGGCGGGTGCAGCACGGCACGCGCGCGCACACCGCGACGAACATAAAAGCCCACACCGCCCCCGCGCCCGCTTCGCACGGAGCGCGGACGCGGCACGTGGCGCAGCCGGTACCCTGGGACGCAGGGTGCACGACCCTCTTCTCCAGGCTTGAGCCAGGTCTCATTTATGGCCATAATGTCAACCCCAATGTTCTCCATAGCCACAAGGAACTCATCATGACGTGACCCCAGAGACCCCGCGTTAAACAAACCAATTTTTAAGTTTTTGGTCTTAGTCATTTTCATAGCAGGAAAGTTTCCATAATATATGTGTAGATAGTGTAAGATGTATTATGTAATTTGGTATGTAAAATATAGAATAGTTTATAATGATAATACATGGTATTAGTAAATGAATTATATAATTTAAATGTGAAAAAATAAATAATAGTTGTAATATATAAGGTATTTTAAGCATCGGACAGTGACAAGTAATAAGTAGAAATTTTATGAATAAGTTGTGTACATAATTATATTGTTGATATTTGAATAGCTGGGCCCCAGAAATAAACCACTAAGCACTGAGATAGGAACAGTTCCGACCTCACACAGAGCAAACTTAACTTAAAATAAGCAAAAAATATAAAATCACAAAAAACAAATTGAATTTGATTAAAGTTTAAAATTAGATAGCCTAAATCAAATATATCTCTAACCACGAAACTAAACATTCTTCTCCTCAGACATTTCATGGCCAAAAATACGAGCGATATCCTCCTAAGTGCGGATGCAGTAGGTAGGCTTCCCGTCACCTTGCTTGGCAAGTATACGACCGAACTTTGTCCAAGTGTATCGCCACCCAAGACGACCCCCAGCCTCACGCACCCGATAAAAAAGTTGTTTATTACTTTTAGTGAGTCGCTCGTTTATATAGAAGCGACGCGGGGGCGCAGGGAGGCCAAAGTCCGCCGTTGTGGACCCACGGCGCGCTCCGCAGCAGCTCGTCGCGCAGAGCGCGGCGCGTCAGACGCACCACAATTCGCCGCCCGCGCCCCGTCGCTGCCGCTGCTTCCGCCGGGCTCGCCGCGGACGCAGAGGCCACATGCACCTCGCGCTCGACTCGCAGACCCACACGCTGTGCGAACACTATATCGCGTTCCTCCAAAGTCACTCCAAGTTTTACCGCAATCAACCCGACAGTGTGCGTCACATTCTCTCCTGGGATCTCTGGGATATTCGCTATCTCCAGGTCAGAGCTAAGCAAATCTTGTTCGCGGTCATTGAGATCAAGTCGGAGCTGCACCACAGTCCTCTCGAGTTGGCTGAGTTTGCCATCAGGCAAGGCAACATTTTCCTTGCTTTCGAGAGCTACTATTCTGGCCTCCAGGCTGTCGACTCGTTCGACACAAATACCAACTGAAGACTGCAGTCCAGCCATCTCACGACGAAACTCCCGCATTTCGTCCCGAACCTCCCGCAGCTCAGATCTGAAGAGCCTAATTTCTTCACGGAGGGGTTCCCCGTCAGTACTCTGTCCGCTACATGCCTGCGATGTTCCCTTATGTACCACGACGGGGGGCTTGTTTTGAGCGCCCTGAATCTGGGATGCCTTTACGGGCGACCTGTTTGCAGTGTCCTGGTCTGCCTTATCCGCCACGGTCACTGCCGCCAATGAACCCGCGACAACCGCATGCACAGCCGGGGTACTAGTATTCACGCCCCTAACGGGTGTGGCGCTGTTGTCTCCCTTGGGCAATTTATTTTTGCACTCCGGACACAACCAGTCACTGCCTGTCGGCGCCGCGTCGTGTAAGCAAGCCAGGTGATACCTGTTGTGGCAAGCAAAATTGCCACACGTAGCGCCACCTTTCGCCGACAGGAACTTCCCGCACGCTGCACACTTTTCCATTGTATACGTGGTACTCCAAAAAATGACTAGATGGCGTGCACGTTCCTTGCACTTTTCTAGATGTCGTCGCCAGATGGCGCGTACTCCGCACAGAAATCGATCAACAAATGCACAATCCGTGGTAAAGTGTTAGCAACACCCGGAAGATCTCACTTTTGAAGGTACTAGTCGCAAATTAAAATGTTTATGTAGCTTCAAATTAAAAAATGTTCAAAACTTCACAGCTAATTTTAAAGCAGTTACAACACCGAATCACTGTTGTTTATCCCGTAAAAACGTACTTCACGTAAGTCGCACTACAGTAAACTTATGAGTATAAACTTTCCGCGGAGTAATCAATGTTTACTATTTTATATTAGTGAAAACATGAACAGCTGATGTGTTCCGTAAAGCGTCCGTGACGTCACTCTACATAATATAATAGCTCGATTACATATTTTTTGTTGCTTCGTGGGTCACCCTGAACGTATCTAAAATAGGCCAGTAAGAAAAGCAGCCGATACAAATATATTTAAATTTCGAACTAAGAAGTCTTTGGGTATCTTTAGAGTGATGTAGAATTAATTCTTAAGTATTTTTTTGTATTAAGTGGTGTCAATACTCTAATTACAGGTAATAATAAATTAAAAATAAATAAGGACCTAAAATTGAGCCTTTGGGTAACTCCAATTTCACACTGAATCCCAACGAATTGTATAAAGGCTAATAAGCTAAGAAGATTTATATAAAGGTTTTAATAAGAAAGCTAATTGGATATTGTTCATTTGGTCTTTTTGTGACAATTGCAGTCGATTGCATAACAGTGCTGTTTTTAGGGTTCCGTAACTTAAAAGGAAAAAACGAAACCCTTTTAAGACCACTTTATTGTCCATCTGCCTGTCTGTCAAGACCCTTTATTTCGGGAACGCATGGAGGTATCAAGTTAAAATTAAAACTACATACTTAAGTCTGCGGTCCCTTGAAGCTGTGAAAAAATCAAACTTCTGAGTTATCAAAAAAAAAAAGATACAGCCGTTTATGTCGCAAAAAACGTTAAATATTTCAACACTCTCAAGGGAATCAAAATTCATAGGGTACTTCCCGTTGACCTAGAATCCTGAAATTTGGCATGAATCAGGTCTCATAGCACAATTAGTATAGGAAAAAAATCTGAAAACTGTAAATTTGTTAGTTAGGTATTTTCACTTTTGATGTCTAGACATCAAAAGTGACAATATGCGTCACAAACAATCGATTCAAATGTTACCAGCATGAGAAATAAATCAACTAAATATTATTAAGCTAACAGCTCTGGAGTGGAGTGCTGGAGTTTGTGTTTCCTGATAGCTAAAATCTATAAGTCAAGAGTAAATAGGTTACTTTTAGGCTAGCGTGCTCCATCGTCGACCACATAACACTTACCATCACGTGATATTGTGATCAAACGCGATCTATAAATAATAAATTTAATAAAAATAACCGGGCATTTGCGAGTCGGACTCGCATACTGAGGGTTCCGTATAAAGTGACCTATGAAAATAGTTCAATAACCGAATTGAGTTACTAAGATCTTTTTGAATCGCAAAAAAAGTTTTTTTTGTGACGTACCTAACTAACAAATTTACAGTTTTCAGATTTTTTTCCTATACTAATTGTGCTATGAGACCTGATTCATGCCAAATTTCAGGATTCTAGGTCAACGGGAAGTACCCTATGAATTTTGATTCCCTTGAGAGTGTTGAAATATTTAACGTTTTTTGCGACATAAACGGCTGTATCTTTTTTTTTTTGATAACTCAGAAGTTTGATTTTTTCACAGCTTCAAGGGACCGCAGACTTAAGTATGTAGTTTTAATTTTAACTTGATACCTCCATGCGTTCCCGAAATAAAGGGTCTTGACAGACAGGCAGATGGACAATAAAGTGGTCTTAAAAGGGTTTCGTTTTTTCCTTTTAAGTTACGGAACCCTAAAAACAGCACTGTTATGCAATCGACTGCAATTGTCACAAAAAGACCAAATGAACAATATCCAATTAGCTTTCTTATTAAAACCTTTATATAAATCTTCTTAGCTTATTAGCCTTTATACAATTCGTTGGGATTCAGTGTGAAATTGGAGTTACCCAAAGGCTCAATTTTAGGTCCTTATTTATTTTTAATTTATTATTACCTGTAATTAGAGTATTGACACCACTTAATACAAAAAAATACTTAAGAATTAATTCTACATCACTCTAAAGATACCCAAAGACTTCTTAGTTCGAAATTTAAATATATTTGTATCGGCTGCTTTTCTTACTGGCCTATTTTAGATACGTTCAGGGTGACCCACGAAGCAACAAAAAATATGTAATCGAGCTATTATATTATGTAGAGTGACGTCACGGACGCTTTACGGAACACATCAGCTGTTCATGTTTTCACTAATATAAAATAGTAAACATTGATTACTCCGCGGAAAGTTTATACTCATAAGTTTACTGTAGTGCGACTTACGTGAAGTACGTTTTTACGGGATAAACAACAGTGATTCGGTGTTGTAACTGCTTTAAAATTAGCTGTGAAGTTTTGAACATTTTTTAATTTGAAGCTACATAAACATTTTGATTTGCGACTAGTACCTTCAAAAGTGAGATCTTCCGGGTGTTGCTAACACTTTACCACGGATTGTGCATTTGTTGATCGATTTCTGTGCGGAGTACGCGCCATCTGGCGACGACATCTAGAAAAGTGCAAGGAACGTGCACGCCATCTAGTCATTTTTTGGAGTACCACGTATACAATGGAAAAGTGTGCAGCGTGCGGGAAGTTCCTGTCGGCGAAAGGTGGCGCTACGTGTGGCAATTTTGCTTGCCACAACAGGTATCACCTGGCTTGCTTACACGACGCGGCGCCGACAGGCAGTGACTGGTTGTGTCCGGAGTGCAAAAATAAATTGCCCAAGGGAGACAACAGCGCCACACCCGTTAGGGGCGTGAATACTAGTACCCCGGCTGTGCATGCGGTTGTCGCGGGTTCATTGGCGGCAGTGACCGTGGCGGATAAGGCAGACCAGGACACTGCAAACAGGTCGCCCGTAAAGGCATCCCAGATTCAGGGCGCTCAAAACAAGCCCCCCGTCGTGGTACATAAGGGAACATCGCAGGCATGTAGCGGACAGAGTACTGACGGGGAACCCCTCCGTGAAGAAATTAGGCTCTTCAGATCTGAGCTGCGGGAGGTTCGGGACGAAATGCGGGAGTTTCGTCGTGAGATGGCTGGACTGCAGTCTTCAGTTGGTATTTGTGTCGAACGAGTCGACAGCCTGGAGGCCAGAATAGTAGCTCTCGAAAGCAAGGAAAATGTTGCCTTGCCTGATGGCAAACTCAGCCAACTCGAGAGGACTGTGGTGCAGCTCCGACTTGATCTCAATGACCGCGAACAAGATTTGCTTAGCTCTGACCTGGAGATAGCGAATATCCCAGAGATCCCAGGAGAGAATGTGACGCACACTGTCGGGTTGATTGCGGTAAAACTTGGAGTGACTTTGGAGGAACGCGATATAGTGTTCGCACAGCGTGTGGGTCTGCGAGTCGAGCGCGAGGTGCATGTGGCCTCTGCGTCCGCGGCGAGCCCGGCGGAAGCAGCGGCAGCGACGGGGCGCGGGCGGCGAATTGTGGTGCGTCTGACGCGCCGCGCTCTGCGCGACGAGCTGCTGCGGAGCGCGCCGTGGGTCCACAACGGCGGACTTTGGCCTCCCTGCGCCCCCGCGTCGCTTCTATATAAACGAGCGACTCACTAAAAGTAATAAACAACTTTTTTATCGGGTGCGTGAGGCTGGGGGTCGTCTTGGGTGGCGATACACTTGGACAAAGTTCGGTCGTATACTTGCCAAGCAAGGTGACGGGAAGCCTACCTACTGCATCCGCACTTAGGAGGATATCGCTCGTATTTTTGGCCATGAAATGTCTGAGGAGAAGAATGTTTAGTTTCGTGGTTAGAGATATATTTGATTTAGGCTATCTAATTTTAAACTTTAATCAAATTCAATTTGTTTTTTGTGATTTTATATTTTTTGCTTATTTTAAGTTAAGTTTGCTCTGTGTGAGGTCGGAACTGTTCCTATCTCAGTGCTTAGTGGTTTATTTATGGGGCCCAGCTATTCAAATATCAACAATATAATTATGTACACAACTTATTCATAAAATTTCTACTTATTACTTGTCACTGTCCGATGCTTAAAATACCTTATATATTACAACTATTATTTATTTTTTCACATTTAAATTATATAATTCATTTACTAATACCATGTATTATCATTATAAACTATTCTATATTTTACATACCAAATTACATAATACATCTTACACTATCTACACATATATTATGGAAACTTTCCTGCTATGAAAATGACTAAGACCAAAAACTTAAAAATTGGTTTGTTTAACGCGGGGTCTCTGGGGTCACGTCATGATGAGTTCCTTGTGGCTATGGAGAACATTGGGGTTGACATTATGGCCATAAATGAGACCTGGCTCAAGCCTGGAGAAGAGGGTCGTGCACCCTTTTTTTTTTTTTTTTTTTTTTTAGGTGGGAAAGTCATCTTATGACAAATCACGCTCTTGGGCGGAGCGGAAAGTAGTGTCAGACTTTTACTGACTAAAAACCCACTCCTGTTCCTTCTTTGCCTTCATCCCAGGGCCCCGGGTTTCGCTTTCACACTACCCGTGGCCCCAGTAGGCTTCGACCCTGTTGGGCCCCTACGATTTGCTGACATCTCCCTGAGGCGCGCGTGGAATAATACGCGCCGTCGACGACTTGGGCTCGGTCCGGACGGTTACCGGACGATCGGACGGCGAGCCACCCATTGCTCGCCGTCCGCAAGCCCTCGCCTACGGTGGCCGGAAATCGGGATCGGAATCCCGGCGGCGGTTGGGGCGTGAGGACCGTTGCCTCACGCGATCGGCCGCCTCCTTTGCTAGCATTACTGCTTCGCAGAAGGAGGCGACCGCCTGCCACTCCTCCTCGCTCCGGACCATGGCCTGTACCAAGGCCCGGCGCGAGAGATCGCCGCCGCCGATCGCCCCCACGAGGACACGGCGTTGCTCTGCCCAAGCGGGGCACACCTCCACCGTGTGCTCCACCGTGTCCTCCGGGCGGTCCACACAGTGGCGACACCCGGGCGTCGCTTCCGCACGAATCCGGTGCAGGAACTTCCCGAACTTACCGTGTTCGGTGAGAACCTGCGTCATGCGGAAGGTGAGGACGCCGTGAGGTCTTTCCAACCACGCCTCAAAGAGGGGACTTACCGCCATAATTGTGGCGTGCCCAGAACTGGGTCGCGACAGTCGTTGTCGCCATTTCTCCATGAGAACCCGCCGGTGCTCTGTCCGCCATGCTGCGACTTGTCGCGGCAGCGGAGTTTCGCCCCGGCGTTGCATCTCCATGCGCAGATCGTGCATGTGAGCAAGGCCTGTTGCTACCAGATCCCATGGTGGCTGTCCAGCAAGGAGGCTCGCCGCTTCGCGGGAAATCGTCCGGTATCCTCGCACCATCCGTAAGGCCATGACCCTCTGGCATGCGTTCAGCCGGGCCGCCGGCTGCTTCCGCAGCGCCGGCGCCCATACCGGTGCGCCATAAAGGGCCATGGACCGAACGATTCCTGCGTAGAGCCTCCGGCAGGAGGCGTCTGGACCCCCCAGGTTGGGCAGGAGCCGCCCGAGGGCAGCCCCAGTCCGATTTAGTTTGGGAGCCAGACGTCGGAAGTGCGTCGTGCACCCTGCGTCCCAGGGTACCGGCTGCGCCACGTGCCGCGTCCGCGCTCCGTGCGAAGCGGGCGCGGGGGCGGTGTGGGCTTTTATGTTCGTCGCGGTGTGCGCGCGCGTGCCGTGCTGCACCCGCCTGCGCCGCAGGTCGAGCAGATGTGGCTCCGGCTGAACGTTAACTCCCATTCTGTTATCGTCGGCACTGCATACAGACCACCGTGGCTCGATATCAATGTTTTCCTGGATGCTATTACCGATTCTCTTTCCTCTTTTGGGAGCGCGGATAAGGTTGTCTTGTTAGGTGATTTCAATATTAACTTACTAAGTCATTCGGATAATAAAACCAAACTTTTTAACAATTTTTTGATGTGCTGTAAACTAGATCAAATTGTATCAGAGCCAACTCATTTTACAGACCACAGTGAGATCAATCACAGACAATCGATGTCTTTTGCACTGATGCCCGTGTGCGAGAGGTCTCTGTAACACATATACCAGAGCTTGACAACTAAAAAAGTTACCGGCCATATTTTTGAATTGAGTGATTTACTGGATATTCAGCGGTCAAAACTGTACGCATTAAATGCAATTATTTCAACGTAATCTGAATTTTATTCGAGTGAACCTGCACTGATCCTTCATCTCAGAAGAGGGATTAGACAGGCTAGCTGTATATTCCTAGCAAAACGCCCACAACTCAGAGTTTTGCTACACGTTCGTTCTTGATTGTTTTAACGTAACAAAATGGAAAACGGAAACGTGACTCCTACCGAGATATTGGACAATCGCAAATCCTCTTCAAGAAAAAGGGAACGACAAGATCACAAGAATAAAAGAAAGCGACGCAGAAGTAGATCAAAAACAGAAGATGAATCGGCAACGGACTCGAGTGTTTCTATGCGAAGAAGTCGTTCTCGGGAGCGTCGTGAGCATCATCGTAAGCGACGCAAGACTGCCAGCAGCGAAAGTGGTGACCGTGAGCTTCACAGACGCCACCAGAAAAACAGCAGTAGCCGAAGCTATCGCCGTGAGCGCCATGGGCAGCGCCGTAGGAGTGGAAGCAGCCGCCGCGGCCGCAGGCAGGTCAGCAGGAATGCGGGTGCGCGCGGCAGCGGCAGCTGCTCGAGATCGTCGCGTCATGGTGGACGCTCATCTTCCCCGGTAAAACGTTCCAATAATAGTACTGACAATGTGACACATTTATTGTTGACTAAATTAGTGAATACCTTAGTAAACACTCGTCCTGAAGGCAACAAATTTCCAATGTTAGGTAATGTTATACCTGTTTTTGATCCAATGGTTAAGGGGCAAACTATACAAATGTGGCTTAGTAAAGTAGATGAGTGTGCTAAATTATATAAATGGGGTGATGATCAGGTCATACACTATGCCTTACCTAAATTAGCTGGTGTCGCAAAAAAGTGTTATCAAGCTTTACCCACTATGTCATTTTCATGGCCTGAATGGAAACGGAAATTGTTAGAATCATTCCCTAGTAGTGACGATTATGCCGAGTTACTTACAGAAATGTTGTATAAACGCGTAAAATATAATGAATCACTAGAATTATATTATTTCGAAAAAATAAATTTGCTGAATCGATGTAATATTATAGGTAAGAGGGCAGTCGATTGTTTATTGTACGGAATCGAAGATCGTTCATTAAGATTAGGCGCAAAAGCATTGAAGTGTCAGGAACCGGAACAAGTATTAGAATATTTTCAGTCTATCAAACAACAACCGCGTGAAACAGAAAAGTCACGTCCTTATGGAGACAAAAGACCTAACGCTTTGTCGAACGCAAAACCTACCAGCAATGACGCAAAGACTAAAAGTGGTAGTAATTCTATTGTTTGCTACAATTGTAACGAACCAGGACATTTTAGTTTTAAATGTACTAAAAAAATACTTAAATGTAATATTTGTAACAGACTTGGACATACTACATTAAATTGTTCTAAACTATCCTCCAATAATAATAATACCGATAAAATGGGACAAAGTCAAAAGGAGATTTTACGTATAGAAGACACCGAGAGCACCGCCAAAAATAATTGTAAGTACATCGTGCAATTGATGCTCAACGGACAATCAGTTGTAGGTTATGTCGACCTAGGCAGTCAATGCACTTTAATTCGTTGCAGTGATGCTAGAAAACTAGGAATTAGTTGGTCGAATAGCCTAGATCTTCCTACGATGAGAGGTATTGGAAACAACATAGTGCTACCCTTAGGGCTCGCCGCTGTTACTATACAGATACAAGATGTCATTGAAAAAGTAAATGCCTTAATTGTAGACGATAACATTATTAAATACCCTGTGTTAATCGGACACAGTTTTACTGAAAAGCCTGGTATTATCATAACTAAAACTTACAATTCCTTGATATTTACGCGGGAACCTACAAACAAATTGTATCTCGAATTAGTCTCGGACACATCAATACGGGCTAAGGAAATGTGCTTAGTTGAAGTTAGTTGCACCGGCGATTATTCAGGGGCTGTGTACGTACGCGGTTCACTTCGTGGAAAGCCTGAACTTGAGTTTTACCTCCTGCCAGGGGAGTATTAAATAGATAATGGTCGTGGTCATTTATTGATTCAAAATATATCCGACAAAATAGTTTTACTAAAAAAGCATTCATTAATAACACGTGCTTTTAAGACAAACGGTTGTTATGACGTAAATGTTTTGAATATCAATGCTAGTAATTTTTGCTCAGAATTTAATTATGACTCGAATTTAACGAGTAAGCAAGTAGATCAATTAAAAAGCTTATTAAATAAATACAAGGAATGTTTTTCGAATAACTTAAAAGATTTGGGATTCACTACCATAGTAAAAATGGAAATTGAATTAAATGACACTAAGCCAGTCGTATATCGTCCGTATAGACTCTCATACCCTGAGCGTGAGCTGGTGCGATCAATGGTACAGGAAATGATAGACGCTGATATTGTTTGCGAATACAATTCTCAATACGCTAGTCCAATATTGCTTGTAAAGAAAAAGACTGGCGAAAAAAGACTATGTGTGGATTATCGCGCTCTTAATAATAAAACGAAGAAAGAGCATTACCCTTTACCACTGATTGACGACCAGCTAGATATGCTAGCTGGAAGTTCTCTTTTTATTACGCTTGATTGTGCATCGGGCTATTATCAACTGCCTATTGTTGAAAGTTCCCAGGATAAGACGGCATTTGTTACTCCAGACGGCCAATATCAGTTTAAACGGATGCCGTTCGGTTTGGCAAATGCTCCATCAGTCTTCCAAAGGGCTATGATTAAGATACTGGCGAAGTCGAAAGTTGACTTTGCCTTTATATTCATGGATGACATTTTAATTCCTGCGAGATCATTCGAAGAGGGTCTCGAACGGTTAGAGATAGTGCTTAAACTACTCCTTGAAGCCGGGCTTACTTTAAAACTTAAGAAATGTTTCTTTTTCTATAGAGAAATTGACTTCTTGGGGTTTCAAGTTAGTGGTCAAGGCATAAGACCGGGGTCACGTAAGACGTTAGCTGTTTCAAGTTTCCCCGTACCCAAGAATGTACATGATGTAAGACGTTTCATTGGACTCGCCAGTTTCTTCCGGCGTTTTGTAAAAGATTTTGCTCTTATCGCACGCCCTTTAACTGATCTCCTCAGATCTAATTTCACTTGGAAATGGAACGAGGAAAATTCACAAGCTTTTAATACACTGAAACAAAAACTTGTTGAACGTCCTATTTTGGCCTTGTACGATTCGAGACTTGAAACAGACTTACACACTGATGCATCCAAGTTATGGATTGCTGGTATTTTGATGCAAAGACATAGCGACGGAATGTTTAGGCCCGTAGCGTATTACAGTCGGAAAACAACTAAAACTGAACAAAATTTACATTCATTTGAACTGGAAACGTTAGCGGTGATAGCCTAACTTAAACGTTTCCGTGTTTACTTGCTGGGATTAAAATTTAAGATCGTAACCGACTGTAATGCGCTACGTACGACACTTACGAAACGTGACCTTATACCGAGGATATCTCGGTGGTGGGTGCAGTTCCAGGAGTACGACTGTGATATTGAATACAGATCTGGAGCTCGCATGGCACATGTAGATGCTCTCAGTCGTGCTCCTGTGACTGAACCCGTTACAGGTGATGATGAGACACACGTACTCGATGTTTTAAATATAAATATTAAAGATTGGATTTCCACAGTTCAAAGTAATGACGAGGAAATGGGAAGAATTAAGGCCATTTTACGTGACAAAAATACGAATTATATAGCAGATGTGTATAAAAATTATCAATTAAAAGGGGATCATGTGTATAGGATTGTCGGTGATAATATAAAATGGGTAGTTCCGAGAGCCGTCAGGTGGCAGGTTTTAAGAATGAACCATGACAATGTAGGCCATTTTGGCTACGAGAAAACTTTAAGTCGACTACGCGAAACATTTTGGTTCTCTAAGATGCGACGTTTTACCAAAAAGTACGTTTCAGCATGTCTTGAATGTGCACATCATAAGGCTCCGGGTGGTGTTAGGGAAGGAATGCTTCATCCAATACCAAAGGCAGATATTCCTTTTCATACGGTTCACGCCGATCATTTAGGCCCGTTCATTCGCTCTAAGAGAGGAAACACCTATATTCTTGCGATTATCGATTCTTTTACAAAATTTATAAGCATAAGTGCTGTACGGGATACAAAAAGTACCACAGCCATAAGAATCTTCAAAAACCATTTTAGTACTTTTGGTACTCCAACACGTCTTATTACTGATCGGGGTTCTTGTTTTACTAGCTCAAAATTTAAATCTTTCATGGAGAGTACAAATGTTAAACATATTCTTAATGCAGTTGCTACTCCAAGAGCGAACGGACAAATAGAACGTTATAATAGAACCATATTAGATGCTTTAAGTACAAAATGCCACGATAAGGGTGATAACACTTGGGATGAATACGTTGGTGACATCCAGCTAGGTATAAATACGACAATGAATAAAGCGACGGGGAAAAGCCCATCAGAGTTACTATTTGGTTTTAAGGTTTTAAATCCATCAGAAAATATAATAAATGAGGTGTTAAATGAGGTTATATGTCGTGTTAGTGATAGCGAGTTAGTAAAGATAAGGACAGAAGCTAAAGCTAGAATAGAAAAACAGCAGTCTAATTCAAAGAAGGTATTTGATAGGCAAAGAAAAAGGGCGACGTTATATAATATCGGCGACTTGGTTTTTTTTTTTTCGGTGGGAAAATCATCTTATGACATCCCCCGCTCTTGGGCGGAGTGTGAGATAGTGTCAGACTTTTACTGACTAAAAACCCACTCCTGTTCCTTCATTGCCTTTCGTACCAGGGCCGAGTCTTCCTTTCAGAATCAGACCCTTGGCCCCAGTAGGCTTCGACCCTGATGGCCCCTACAATTGCTGACATCTCCTTGAGGCGCGCGTGAAACAGTACGCGCCATCGACGACTTGGGCTCGGTCCGGACGGTTACCGGATGGTCGGACGGCGACCCACCCATTGCTCGCCGTCCACAAGCCCGCGCCTACGGTGGCCGGAAATCGGGATCAGAATCCCGGCGGCGGTTGGGGCGTGAGGACCGTTGCCTCACGCGATCGGCTGCCTCCTTTGCTAGCATTACTGCTTCGCAGAAGGAGGCGACCGCCTGCCCTGCTCCTCCTCGCTCCGGACCATGGCCTGTACCAAGGCCCGGCGCGAGAGATCACCGCCGCCGATCGCTTCCACGAGGACACGGCGTTGCTCTTCCCAAGCGGGGCACACTTCCACCGTGTGCTCCACCGTGTCCTCCGGGCGGTCCACGCAATGGTGACACCCGGGCGTTTCTTCCGCACGAATCCGGTGCAGGAACCTCCCAAACTTACCATGTCCGGTGAGGACCTGCGTTATATCGGCGACTTGGTTAGGGTTGAAAGAACAATAATAGATAAAGAACACGTAGGTAAATCAAAGAAGCTTATATCCAAGTTTCATGGCCCATATAGAATAACAAAAATTCTAGAAAATGACAGGTTTTTGATTGAGGATTTTCCTCTGACTAGGAGAGGTAATAAAAAGTATGAAAATGTAGTAGCAGTGGATAAGATACACCCCTGGCTGAATTATACAAATATGTCCAGTGACGGTAGCGAGAATGATAATAGTGACGACGAATAAAACTTAATAATTCAGACAAGGATCTAAATAATTATATAATATGATGGTTATTACTTAAGATTGATTACATAAAACTATTTTAGGGTATTTAACGAAACAAGATTAAATAGGTATAAATATGAGATAATTAGTAAATATGAGTTATTGTTAATGAGAGTATTTGATTAGTAACGGACGATTAGATTTGCTAAGATATTGACTTAAATTACTAGGACTAGACAAAAGACTTGACGACGCGTTGCTTAGGCTATGAGCAATCAGTGCAGAAAGTGATTAATATCGGAGACCGATATTGCACAGATGATTGTAGATCATAGCAGACTAAGTATCGTGAAATCTAGGCGCATGGGCTATGAACTTCCAGTGCAGAATGCGAAAGGTGATGGAAATCACCGCACAGATGGTCGCAGATCATAGCAGACTATGCAACTAGATGACTGAAATATAGAGCATGGGTTGTGAGCGGTCAGTGCAGATTGCGAATGGTGTCATGTAATTGACATCGCACAGATGACCGTAGATCACAACAGACTGTGCATGACGCGATAATGACATGAACTGAATTTGAATGGAACCATTTATTAGTATTAGGATATGAAATGTATATTTTCTTAAGTTATTGATAAAGTTATAACGATTTTGTTTAAGTTAATTAACTGAAGAATGTAATTTTTTTTTCTCTCTTTTCATTTTTATTAGTGTTTACTGATCAAGTGAGAGGACTCGCTTCAAAAGGATGGCCGAGCTGTTAGCTTAATAATATTTAGTTGATTTATTTCTCATGCTGGTAACATTTGAATCGATTGTTTGTGAAGCATATTGTCACTTTTGATGTCTGTGGACATCAATGTGACAACTAAAAAAGTTACCGGCCATATTTTTGAATTGAGTGATTTACTGGATATTCAGCGGTCAAAACTGTACGCATTAAATGCAATTATTTCAACGTAATCTGAATTTTATTCGAGTGAACCTGCACTGATCCTTCAATAGCTGTACGCACATTGAATGTGTTCCCAAAAATTAGTGTATATGGATGGGATGTCCACTATATACCGATGGCGCAAAGCCGTACGTCTGGTGGTCCGATAAAGGAACGGGCTGGACAAATGTACCTTATCCATAGGTTTACCTTATGTTTTTCGATAGGTACAAAGATAGCCACTGTTAATGACTTTGGGAATTAGTTTTCTTTTTTTTTTAATGTTGTAAACTAGTGCTTGACTGCGATCCCACCTGATCATAGTAGCCCACCAGTATCGGGAACAGGGTCCAAGCTACCGATGGTCAGGGTTCCTGAGAGAGGAATCTTCTAACAATGCGCGCCGTGTCCAGGAGTACTGCTTTCTGGATCAGGCTCTTGATCCAGCTGCCTAACGAGAGCCTCCTTAGATGTTGTTTGAGGCTCTTAGCTATTAAACCATTGGCCGTTACGACTATCAGCACAATGATTGCTCTATCCACTTCCCACATGTCGACAACCTAGCGAGCCAAGTCAAGATATTTAGTTTGTTTATCTTTCTCAGCTTTCATGAGGTTCTCGTCATGAGGGACTGCTATATCAACAATCATTAAATTCAAATTCAAATTCAAATCATTTATTGTGGATCATAGGTTCATAAGATGTTGTTTTAGTTACAGTTTCTGCTATAAACCGCAAAGAGGCATACAAAATTCTTATTATTAATTTAAGATGCTTTGGTGTAAAAGCTTTGTTTTGCTGGCTACCGTGCGCAGCTTGTCTTTGTGTCTAGCCCTAGTGCAAAATTCCAAATAGGTTTGGATTTGATTTCATAAATATTAAAGTTTCATAAATATACATACTAGGGAGAGTTAATATTTTTAAACTTATAAAATGTGGTCTACATGAATCCGTTTGGTGTATATTGCACAGCGATCTAATACAATACTTTTGAGCTCTAAAAGCACGTTCCTTTTCTACTGAGTTGCCCCAGAAAATGATGCCGTAGCGTATTATTGAAGCAACATATCCATGATAGGCAGTTAGTAAGACGGACTGACTGACAGTGTTTCTTAATTTGTAAAGAGCATACGAGCTCTGGCTAAGTCTTTTGCAAACTTGCTCTATATGTGACTTCCAGTTTACTTTGCTCAATATGAATTCCCAGGAATTTGTTTACTTCCACTTCTTCTATATTGGTCTGAGAGTGGCATATATTCAAAGAAGAGTTGGGATTTACTCGTTGTTTAAAATTCATTATTTTTGTTTTGTCTAGATTTATTTTCTAGTCATTTTCATCAAGCTATTTTATAATTATTGTTAGTGTTATTTATGTCAAGTTTTGAATCAGTTCCGTCAGTATCGGTAAACAATATAGTACTATCATCAGCAAACAAGGTCATATGATGTATTGTAATTGTAGACATGTCATTGATATAAATTTAAAAAAATGGGGGACCTAGTATGCTGCCCTGAGAGACACCGGAAAGGCTACCTCTAACCTCAGATACAATCGTTTCTTCAGTTCTAGTAGTTACGGAGACTCTTTTCAACTCTACTATCTGTTTTCTGTCACTGAGATATGATTCAATCAATTTGTATACGTACCTCTTACACCAAGTGCATATAATTTATTTAAGAGTATTTTATGATTAACTCGGTCAAATGCTGTGGACATATCCATGTATAGTGCTACGGCTGGTGACCTAGTGTCCATATTTAAAAGGACTTTATGTAAAAAGTTATACATTGCTATATTAACAGATTTATTTTTCCTAAAACCATATTGACACGAAGTAAATATGTTATTATTTTCAAAAAATGGGTATAGGCAATTATATATGTTTTTTTCGAATATTTTAGAGAAGATGGTAATTAAGGCAATTGGCCTGTAGTTATTAATGGAAGATTTATCATCTTTTTTATATACCGGCTTTACCACTGACAACTTTAATTTCTCTGGAAAAATACCGTGTTCAATGCACAGATTGATAATATAACATAAAGGAGCAGCAATTAAGATTGCTACATCCTTAACAATCTTTGTAGCAATACCGTCATAACCTGCGCTATTTGTATGGCGCAAAAAAGTTATAATTTTATGAATGTCTGAAGGAATTGTTGGAGGCATAAATATTGATTTGGTGTTAAATGTCAAGTTAGAAGAATTCGATGGCGTCCCGTGAAAAGAATTGGTATTATTCGTATTTTTTACAATATTAGCAAAATAGTCATTAAAGGCACTTGCAATAGTCTTAGGATCAGTAAGTACTTCGTCATTGATTATTAGTTTTTCAGTGCTTTTATTAGGATAGTTATATTTAGCATCATTAATTACTTTTCATGTTGCTTTAGATTTATCATTAGCAGCCGTATTTACAAAGTAATTGTTCTAGGATCTTTTTGCCAGCAAAATAATTTATGTATATAATTTAAATAATTATGCAGTGTGATCGGAGAGTGCAAAATTTATGATAAAACTTTTGCATCCCTTAATGTTATGAGCTATGTTGTCAATACATGTATTACTGGCGCTGCGTGTTACCTGGTTAAACTGAAGGGTTATATTAAAGCTTAACAGTAGTTCTACAAACTCAGTAGATATTCTTGAATTTTTTGTAATATCTATGTTGAATTCTCCGCAAATTATTATATTTTTACTTTTAATACACAGCTTATTCAATATTTTACTTAAAATTAAAAAGAAAGTAATTATTGATCCTATTATTTTGTTCGCCGGTATGTAAATACAAAAAATAAACATTTTGTGGTCTAGTAAGCTGTTGATCCCCGCATTAACGCCGGCGTTCACGCGCCATTGTCTTACTATTGTGTCTCTAATTACGCATTCAATAACAGAGCATTCAATAATATTTATAATTGACATTTTAGTAATATCAGCAAGGCTTTTAAATCGCAATCCATTCTTAATTAAGATACCACTATTCGGTATAGTGGCTGGGTGATCTTCTAATTCAAATTATGCTTTATTAGGTGGATTACGAGCAGTAGCTCAGACTATTTCTTATGAAGTTAGATTGGCTTTAATTTTAATATCTAGAATTATTATAATTATAGAAAACTTCGGGCTGGGCTTTTCTTCGGTCAACGAATCAGCATTGCCATCCAGCGTGGCAATGCTGCCAGCGTTCTGGGCACTTTCCCCATTGACATCGATGTGAACGAATTTTTTGATGCCCTATGAGTTTTATTTCTACCCGTATGTACATATTATTTTTTTCAGTTTGTTTATATACTTATTAAGTTATAATATTCAATAGTTAAGATGTATATATAAATTAGAAAATAAAATTGTAGAAAACTTCTGCATTTAAATTTTATCTTAATCCAACATCGAGGTCGCAAACTTTTTTTTTTATATGAACTAAAAAAAAAATTACGCTGTTATCCCTAAGGTAATTTTTTCTTATAATCAATAATAATGGATCAAAAATTCACTTATATATGTCTTACTTGTAAAAAAAGTTAATTTTATTTTTCTGTCACCCCAACAAAATTATTTTAATAATTTTAATTTTTAATTAATTAAATAATCTTAATCAATAAAATTATAAAACTCTGGTCTTCTCGTCTTTTTAAATTATTTTAACTTTTTAATTAAAAAAATAAATTCTATTTATAATCAAGAGACAGTTTATATTTCATCCAATCTTTCATACAAGTCATCAATTAAATGACTAATGATTATGCTACCTTTGTACAGTCAAATTACTGCAGCCCTTTAATTTCATCAGTGGGCAGATTAGACTTTATATTATTTTCAAAAAGACATGTTTTTGATAAACAAGTGAATATATAAATTTGCCGAATTCCTTTTAATTAATTTACTTAAAAATTATTATTTTTAAATTTTTCATATACTAATTTTATCATTATATTAAATAATTTAAAATTAAATATTTTTTTTTTATAAAAACAAAAATTTTTTAAATTTTATTTTAAATGAAATTATTTATAATAAATTAAAATTTTTCAACAATATAAATCATAAAAACTTCAATTTATTTTTAAATTAAAATTTATATAAATATAAATTAAAGCTTATCCCTTAAAATATAAAATTATTTATCAAATAAATAAATAAATTTATTTATTTATATGAATATTAAAAAATTAAATTTTTTTCTAAAAAAACTAGATATATTTAAAAACGATTAACATCTCATTTCAAATTAATTATGAAAAATATTTATGCTACAATAACTTTATTAATTAATTATCTCTTTTAAATTCGAGATTTTTTTTTTAATTTTTTTTAATAAACTCTGATACACAAGATACACTAAATTAAAATTACTTATATTTAATTTATTATTTAATTTATTTCAAAATTCTCATACAATACTAATTCCCTATAAACTATATATTTTTTTCTATAAAAAATACTTTAACCCCCAAATATTATTTTACTTAAATTTTTTTTATTTTATATTAACTTATTAATTTCACCCCTCAAATTAATTAATTTTTAATATATATTCAATGTAAATGAAATACTTATACTCAAGCTCCAATTTGTTCTTTCTAGAAACACTTTCCAGTACCTCTACTTTGGGGTGCTACGACAGAAAACCTCCACGAGTGCCCGCGGGCTGTAGTTCCCTTGCGGATACGTCCGAGGTGAAGGCCAGTCTGCGGGACGGTGCACCCTGGGAGGCGGCTAACGACTCCCCTTGGGTACTTCTGCCTAAGGGGCCTCGATGTCCGCCTGCGAATATTCTGTCCGAAGGATCGCTTCAACGCGTGTCCCTTTGCTATAGCAGAGGGCACAGTGGCGAAGTAAGAGCGGGCTCGGTGTGCACTTACCCTGCCACCGGGCAGGCAGGAGGAAGACTTGCTCCTCCTTCTGCCACCGTTAGTCTCGTAGCCCCAGAGATTGTCCAAGGTCATGTTTCTGACTTTTGAAGGGGGTCGAGGGTCTTGGCTTAACCGCCTGGGCCGCGAGGAAGACAACCTCTATAAAAAATCACCCCAAACCTCCAAGCGGCGGCGCACCGTGAGGGAGGTTGTTAGCTTGACTAATGGGTAGCTTAATTAGTCTCTAGTGCGAACCATAGTACTTGAGCCAGTAAAACATGAAAAATACTCGTGGGAACAATAATGAACTCAAAATTTTTTTTCAAACCCAATTGAGAGTGATGCGCGGTCGGAGTCCGACGCGGCATCCGGAAGGAGCTCGGAGGGCTCGGAGGCAGAGGAGGTGGTGGGCGACTCTGGTAGGGACTTGCACCCCTACCTGAAGCGCTCCAAATCGGGGGACGGATCGTCCTCCGATGCAGAGATGGGCTCGGCCCGAAAAATCCCCACCAATGGGCGGGGTGCGGGACGGGCGCGAGGCAAGGGGAGGGGTCTCACCGCCCAAGAGTCCGCTCAGCGAGCTGATAGGCTCGTCGTGGAGGGGCGTCACCCTGGAGCGGCCAGTGCTGGGATGGACCTCTCGGGGCCGTCCGGCAGTGAGCCAGACGCCGCCATCGACGAGGCACTCGACAGGCTGGAGTCGGTCCTGGCATCCGCTCTTAATGGCGTGGCCAAAAAAAGGGAGAAGTCCTCCAAGAAGAGCGCTATCTCCCAGGCCAGGACCTCTCTCCAGGAGGTGGTGGACCCAATCCTTAGGGGGCTCACCAAACTTCGGGCTGACAATGCTCGGCTCCGAAAGGTCTCGGTCCAGCAAGAGTTGCCAGGGGGCGACTCTTGCGGGCAGGCAGGGGGATGCGAGCAGGGGCAAGGGCCAAGTCAGCCCAAGTCTCAGCCCGAGCCAGAGAACCAGCTGCTGGTGTTGGTGCGGCAGGAGCTGGCTGCCTTCCGGCAGCAGCAGCAGCAACAGCAGGAGCAGTTCCAGCAAAGGATGCAGCAGCAGCTCTCCGTGCTGGAGGGCATCGTGCTGCGTCCTCCGCTGGCGGCCTCTGGCCAGAGAAAAGCAGCGTCTTATGCTGCCACCACGGCCACGGCGGGCCCGTCGGGACAAACCAGACGCGGGACCGTGGCGTCGGAGCCTGCGAGGCCGGCCCCGCCGGCCAAGCAGCAGCGGCAGCAGAAGGGCAGGACGGCGCCTGCCGCTAAACCGGCGGGACCTCCTGCCGCGGCGGTGACCAGGCCGCGCCTGCCGCCTCCCCTGCCTGAAGAACCCTCGGCTGGCGCCGAATGGACGGTTGTCGGCGCCAAGAGTAAGGCGGGCAAGGCGGCTAGGGCGGCAAAAAAGCGCGAGAGACGACAGCAGCGCAAAAAGCGGGCCATGGCGGCCAGACTTCGCGCCCCGAATTCCGAGGCTGTGGTTATAACACTACAGCCAGATGCGATAAAGAAGGGCGTGACATATGACGCCGTCATGTCGAAGGCGAAGCAGGCGGTGTTGCCCCACCTTGAGGAGCTCGGAGCCTCTGGGGGCTTCCGTATGAGGCGCACTGTAACCGGGGCCCGAATACTGGA
This sequence comes from Mythimna impura, assembly GCA_905147345.3. NCBI lineage: Eukaryota > Metazoa > Arthropoda > Insecta > Lepidoptera > Noctuidae > Mythimna > Mythimna impura. The sequence continues at coordinate 13,782,956 of LR990368.1, read as the reverse complement.
GGTCCCTGGTGCGGCCAGTGGCCCCGCCGCGGATGCCCTGGCCGCAAGGATCAGGGCGTCCCTGGATGCGGAAGAGGCCCGAGTGTCCAGGCCCACCAAGTGCATTGATATGCGCATCATGGGCTTGGACGACTCCGTCAAGGTGGACGAGGTGGTGGCCGCCGTCGTCAGGGCGGGAGGATGCACTGCCGAGCAGGTTCGGGCGGGCACAATCCGCGCTGACAGCATGGGCATGCGAGCCATGACGGTTAGCTGCCCCGTGTCGGCGGCCAAGACTATCACCGAGGAGGGCCGACGGCTTTTGGTGGGCTGGGTCTCCGCGCAGGTGAAACTGCTGGAGCCCAGACCTCTGCGGTGCTATCGCTGCCACGTGGGGCACCACGTGGGGGCCTGTTGTGCCGCGGAGGTGGACCGCAGTGACCGCTGCTTCCAGTGCGGTCAGCCCGGTCATAGGGCAGTTGAATGCCGTGCTACGCCGCACTGTTACGCATGTGCGGCGGCAGGCAAGCCAGCCGACCACCGGGCTGAGAGCAGGTCCTGCGACCCCCCCGCCAAGGCCAAGGGCAAGGTCGGGAGGCCCATCCCCACCGATGTCCTCACCACCGCAGCCTCCTCTTTGGCTGCTGCTGCTGTCGCCGCCGCAACCACCGCGGCAGGGCCCTCACGAGGGGCTCGGGAGGAGACTGTAATGGACTGTTAAATACGGCCCCATTACGTCTCCTCCAGGCGAATATCAACCACTGCGCCCCCGCTCAGGATCTGTTGCTCCAAAGCATGGCGCAGTGGTCGATCAATATCGCCGTGGTCTCCGAGCCGTACTATGTCCTGCCCAGGGGAGACTGGGTTCAGGACCTGAACGGCTCGGTGACCCTAATTTCGTCGGCTGCCGCTGGTACTCCGTCCCTCGAGGCCGTCACGAGGGGACGGGGTTGCGTGGCAGCACGGTTCGGGGACATTGCAGTGGTAGGCGTCTACCTGTCCCCGAACAGAACTCTCGCCGATCTCCACATCTCCCTTATGGAGCTGAATGCCGTCGTCGCTGGGTTTGGTTCCCTCCCCGTGGTCGTTTGCGGGGACTTCAATGCCAAGAACTTGGCTTGGGGTTCCCGGTTCACGAACCAGCGGGGTCGGATGTTGGAGGACTGGGCTCTAGAGACAGGCCTGGTCGTCCTGAACCAGGGTTCTGTCCCCACGTGTGTGCGGATGCAGGGCGAGTCAGTGGTGGACATATCGTTCGCCAGCCCTGCTCTGTCACCGCGTGTCGTCGACTGGCGCGTCATGGAGGGGGTGGAGACGTACTCAGACCACCAGTACATTCGGTTTGACGTCTCCACCCAGACCTCGATCGCGCCGGTCCAACAGACCCCGTGTGGTCCGCGTTGGGCGCTGAAGCAGCTGGACCGGGAGCTCCTCCTGGAAGCCTTCGTACCGCCACACTCATCTCTACCTCGTCTAGTCTGACACTATCTCCCGCCCCGCCCAAGGGCGGGGGATGTCATAAGATGATTTTCCCACCGAAAAAAAAAAAAAAAAAAAAAAAGTACCTCTACTTTGTTACGACTTATTTCAATTTATTAATATATGAAAGCGACGGGCAATATGTACATATTTCAATATATAATCATTTTATTAAATTAAATAAAATTACATTTAAATCCACTTTCAATTAATTATTACAAATTAATATTCATATAAATAAATTTATTGTAATCCATTATATTCTTAATTATATTCTGCATCTTGATCTGATCTAAATTTTTATAATAATTATTAAATATTAATTTTATTAAAAAATATTTTTTTAACAACGATATACAAAATTATAAATTAAGTAAATTTATTCGTGGATTATCAATTATTAAACAGATTCCTCTAAATGAACTAAAATACCGCCAAATTATTTAAGTTTCAATAAATAATTATTTACTATTTTAGTATTTTAATTTTAAATTTTAATAATAGGGTATCTAATCCTAGTTTTTCATAAAATTTATTAAATCATAACTAAAATATAAAATTCCATTAAATTAAAATTTCACCTAATAATTTAAAATTTCCATTATATAAAATTATTATTATTAATTAATTACTAATAAAATTTAATTTAATTTTTGTATAACCGCAACTGCTGGCACAAAATTTGTTATTAATTAAAATATTACTAAATCTTAATTTCTTAAATAATTTAATATTAATTACTACATAAATAAATAAATTATTATTTAAATAATTTAATATTAACACCAAAATTTATATGTAAAATAAATTTTAAAATAAAATCTTAAAACCATAAAAAAATTATCTATATGTAAATTTTTATAAATAGTTTTTTTTTTATATTAAAATATTTAATATAAATTATTAAATTTTTATTAATTTCTTTTTTCTTCTTTTTATAATATTCATATTAAAAACTAAATTTAAGAATTAAACAATTAATATTCATTTTTATTTATTTATTTATTCATATAACAATTTTCATTGTGTTTGAATTTTATAGTACACTAATTAATTCATAACATCCATAAATAATACATAGTAAATTTCAAACAGTAAATTAACAATCAAGAGCAATAATTACTAACAAATAATCAACAAATAATAGTCAATATTCAATTAATAATAGTCAGTAATTCATAATTATAATCAATATTCAACAAGAAATTCATTATAATATCATGATAAATATGATGTCAAAAAATTGTAAATAGTCATTATATATGAATAAATTGTAAATATTATTATGTCAAATGGTTATAAGTAAATCTCAAGAAGTCAAATAATGCATTGAATATATTTGTGTCATAATTAAATGGAGAATAAAAAGATGTAAATTACTGAAAATATAAAAACTATTTACCATCATTTGTCTCCAATTCAGATAAAGAATATAAACATTTGTTTAACAAGAATGATTTAAGTTTTGCTTTGAATAGAGTACCTTTATAAATCAATGACCTCAAGTCAGTAGGCAACCTATTAAATAATTCTACTGCTTGGTATTTAGAGCAATGTTTCGCAATATTGAATTTAGGTACAAATTTGCTTTTTATAACATTTCTTCTAGTGTTTTCTCTAAGTTCACGTTCTTCTTGTGATTCGTGCTCGTGTATGTATTTAGCAAAGTGACTGAGTAGTACTAAAACATATAAACTTGGTACCGTTAATATGCCCAACTTTTTAAAATAATCTTTACAAGATTCTTGTTGTGGGATTCTAACAATCGTTCTTAATGCACGTTTCTGGAGTATGAATGCTCTTCGGCAATTATACCCGTAACTGCTGCCCCAGAACATAATGCTGTATCGTAACCTGGATTCTACCAATGCGTAATATACTGCTTTTAGCTGCTTTAAATCAATATCGTCCCTGAGGTTTCTTAGCGCGTAGCAAGCTGAAGATATTGAGGAATCAATGGTGGTGAGCTCTTTTTTCCAATTTAATAAGGAATCTATGTAAACTCCTAAAAATTTAACATCGTTTATTAGACCAATATTATTCCCTTCAAACGTAACATTTATATTGTCTTATTACGTGACGTTGTTTTAAACAACATAACTTGGGTTTTATTTGGGTTTATTATTAAATCATTTGCTGTAAACCAAACAGAAAGATTTTTTAAGCACATATTAACATTTTCTGCCAACTCGTTTAAATTTGGCGACCCGATTATGGCGTTTGTATCATCTGCAAACATTACAAGCCTTGCGTCGGGTTGGATATTATTCATAAAATTGAGTAAATCATTTGTAAAAATTAAATATAATATTGGTCCCAAGATTGAGCCTTGAGGTACACCGCGACCTATTTTGGTCATTTTTGACTTATATATTACTTCACTGACACACTTTACGTCATTGGTTGTATTAATGTCTTTTATTTCTACGTACATTCTACGATTTTTCAAATAAGATGTCAAAAGTTTTAACGCTTTACCTCTAATGCCATAATGCTCTAGTTTAGCCAGAAGTAGCTCGTGATCTACTGTGTCAAATGCAGAACTCAAATCAATAAATAAACCAGCTACCTTCATTTTGTCATTCAACTTACTAATAATGTCATTAACAAGATTATTTATCGCATCTGAAGTACCTATCCCCTTTTGGTATCCAAATTGTCTAAAATTAATTATTCTATTTAAATTTAAGTGGGTCATTAGTCTAGTTTTCATTATTTTCTCAAAAATTTTTGATAAAATTGGTAATAAGGATATTGGCCGATAGTTTTTGGGGTCCGTTCTTGCACCTTTTTTGTGTAGCGGAACCACCTTTGCCAATTTAAGTTGTTCAGGAAAAACTGATTCTTCAATACATTTATTAATGAATTCAGATAGGGGATACGCTAATATTTCTATGTTATCCTTAATCACTGATATCGGCACGTCATCGTTTCCACAAGACTTTTTGTTTGCCATCTTACGTACAATTTTTGTTATTTCCTGTGGCGTTGTCATATTAAACGTCATCTCACTGTCTACTCTCGGTGTCGAATTCCTTAGAAAGGACATCGCTCTTTCTTCTTCTGTTTTCAAAAGCGATGATTTGTAGACAAACATATCAGCAAAAGTGTCTGCTATTTCTTGTGGATCTGTAACCACCCTGTTGTCAATGTTTAGAACAAGTTTTCTTCTAACTTTGTTTTGCTTTCTTTTTGTCTGCTCATTTACAATTTTCCATGTCTCTTTTGATACGTTTTTGACTTTGTTGAGATGATTTGATATGGCTAACTTTCGTGCATGCTTTAAAACTCTTCTATAGATCCTAATATAATTCATTTTGTAGTTATTAACACTAATATTATTAGTGGTACCCGTACATAATACTCTTTTCATTTTGCTTGACACCTTAATTCCCTTAGTAATCCACTTTATTCGATTATTGTTCATTAGTTTTATTTTCCTAGTTTTCTTTGGGTAACACTCACGAAAGATTTTATTAAAATAATTGAGAAACGTATTGATACCTACAAGATTATTTTTATTTTGAAAGCTTTTTTTAAATGCAGCATTATTTTTTGTGTTAAATGTTCTTTTATTAATCAACATGGTATGTTCAGATTTGTTTATTTTTTTATCAGTCTTATCAAGAATTATATTACAAAAAAGACCGCCATGGCCATCCGCTAAACCATTATGATCTACCAAGCACTGCTCTATATCATCGTCCGAAAGATTAGTCAATACATTGTCAATGCAAGAGTATGATTTGCCTCGAATAAAAGTAGGAGTATTTATAAGGTGCCTGAAATTGTAAGACTTTAATATACTTATAAATTCAAAAGATTTTTTACTTTCCGCAAGTATGTCAACATTAAAATCGCCACATATAACGCACTTTCTATCAATAAAATGTTCTAACAATTTCTCTAGGCTCCGTAAAAAACTGTCAAAATTTTTGTCATTTGGACTTCTGTAACAGCAGCAAATATTTAAACCTGTTTCAAGATCCTTTACACCACAAACCTCAAAGCTTTCAGATCTGTATAAATTCCGTATTGCTTCAATATCTTCACACTTTTTACTCATATATGCTAAAATAAGACTACCACCTCTTTTTTTTTGGTCCTTGTGTTATATGATACTAAGTTATAATTGCTTAACTGAAATAAATTAATAGATTTATCATTCAAAAAATGTTCTGTTATACAAACATAGTCCAAGTCTTTACAAAAAGTTTCAATATATGATTCAATTTCAAGTTTTTTATTATTTATACCACATACGTTTTGGTGAAATAATTTTAAACAGATCGTATCAGATAGTAAAGGGCCTGAAAGATTTTTAAGCAGCGAATAATAATTTGGTGATTCTACTTTATTCTCGAAAACAAATAACATCAGGGGAATTATTAATTTGTGTAGAAGTAGAAGGCTCTATTAATAATAGGGTTGTTTTATGGTCTAAATCCTCCTTGTCAAAATTACAATCTGTTTGCGTGCATGCATCTCGTGATTGTCTTTTAAAAGATTTTTTCTTATTATTGAGTAAATTTTCCCTGTAATTTGTATAGGTAATTGTATATCTCACACTTAGTATTTCCCTATATATTAACCTGCATGCAATTTGCTTATTAAAAGTTCTACAGTAATTATTATAGTCATTGTCCAATAAAATAAATTTAGAATTAAGGCAATTTCCACAGATAAATTTTAACATGTCATTTAGTTTCAATACATTTATATAGTTGTTACGATAGACCTTACCGACTAAGATATTTGTGTTTGTCAAATTCTGCAAAGTGTGATGTAGTGAGCTTAAAACTTGTAGAGGATTGTTGTCATTGGAACCTGCTAATAATAAAACGAAATCTGAGTCAGTAAAATCTTTACACATCGACAAACAGGAGCTTAATATATCCTTAAAAGGCGCATTTGATTTAATTAATGACGTCACATGAAATGTATCGCCCACCAAGTCCTGTAAATTTTCTCGTACTCCGTATCCAGTCTGATCGGCAAATATAGCAATTCTGTGCTTCGGTGTTGTATTTAAAACCGTTTGTGCCCCACCAGAATTCTTGTCGATTTGGTTTTGTGTGTTTTCATTCGAACTCAATCCTGTGGTTTTTAAAACACATTTGTTTTTGTTTGATAATGCAACAGTGGAAATGTTCAGGCATTTTTCAGTATTCTGCATGTTATCGTGCAAAAGGTGTAATTTGTTTTTTGAGGAACAACAGGGTACTATCTCCGTGCCCATTTTTGATAAATTTGTATGTAAATCAATAGTTTGTGTCATAGAAACCTCCAACTTGTCGCCTGAGTTGTGGCTATTAGAGCACTTTTGTATCGAGGAAACAGGTGTACCACTGTTGCTAGAAAAGTCTATTTGTCTCGAAACTGAACTACGTCTAATATTCTTTTTATATATTCTCTTGTTTGACGAGCATAACAGCGTAAGATTATTAATTTTATTTTGTTGCTCCTTAATTGTTTTCTGAAGAGACGTATTTTCTGATAAAAGCTTTTGAATTTCAGCGTCTGCACTGTCCACACGAGCCCTTAATTCACTTATTGTATCCCGTAGTTCTGTCTCCATGTCGTTATTTATAGGCAACTCTGGTAAACTCGTTTGACTATTGCTCAAAGAAAACGGGCTGTCATTTTTTGCTTCTGGTAAAGAACTCCATGACATGTTGACCAAGTCTTGCCTTCGTCGAAAAGTGATATTATTATCCTCCATATTAGGTTAGAAATTATTTGATATATAAGCAATAATTTGTTTTTTGAAGATATGACTTTTAACTCCCTCTTTTAGGCGTAGATAGGAAATAGTAGTAGTGATTGTGCTGCCCTCTTATAGGTTTAGAAAGAATTAGCATGTATCGATTTAGCTATCAAGTCGTCGTGTTACCGCTATTGCACTATAGGGGTCACTAATGAAGCAGTTGAGTCAATTGATTTCTGTAATTCCTTAGTAAAGTCTGCTTCTTCAAAGTTCAGCTATTTACTGATAGGTGTCACTGCCAAACCCTTATAATGTCCCATATAAACTGCTGCCATCTATCTGTTAACTTTGATTTATAACCCATGACTTAGACATTTAGCTATTCACCGGTAGGTGTCATAATTGGCGTCCATTGATCTTTGACAAAGAAAGTGCTGCTATCTACAATTTGTTTCGGGAACAATCTTCGTAACGGAATACAGTTTAAATCGTTAATAATTCCACTATTGTCCACCAGGTTTTATTTTTAATAAATGTTTTCCTTTTTTATAGCATTTAATCTAAGATTTAAGTTATTACTCACGATACATTGTCTTGCTTGTTGATAATGACTATTTAGAGAAAGAATGCACAACAGTTTAAAGGCGTATAAAAGAAGTTCAAGTCAATATGATCACAGCACGAATAACTTTTGTCACAGGGTTTTTTCGGTTTAGATAACGTTTCTACACAAACTTTCTTTCACTATGATTGTTCACAAAACACTTTCATTGCATAACTTTAATTTTTAATATTTTCCATAAATTTTTGAAAAAGTTTGACATATACCAATGTTTACTTTACAAGCGCCCTCTAGCGTAGTGTCTACTCTTGTTAAAATTATATAATATTAATATAATTAATATTAATTTTTTAATAATTTATTATATATATATATATATTAAATTTTTAATATATATATATATATATATATATATATATATTAAATAAATTTTTCTTTAAAATTTGTTTTTAAACCATCTTTAATAAATTTTCATATAATAAATAAATAATTATATTAAAAATAAGCTAAATTCAAGCTTTTGGGTTCATACCCCAACTATAAAGGAATAACCTTTTTTTAAAAAATAAAGTGCCTGATTAAAGGAATATTCTGATAGAGTAAATTAAGTAAATTATATTTACCTTTATTATATTTTATAGAATCAAACTATACCTAATAGTATCAAAAACTATGGTGCATCTTACACTAAAATATATAATTTGAATTTTAAATTCTTAAAAGAAATTATTCCTTATTTTAAATTTTTATTTTATTTAACTCTAACAAAATATTTTTTTACTTCATTTATTATTTTTTAGAACTTTAATTTCTATTTCTTCTAATTCATGATTTGGATGCTGAATTGGATTAGAAATTAATCTTTTAAGATTTATCCCCCTAATTTCTAATTCTAATAATTTATTATCCACTGAAGCATCTTTAAAATATTTTTTAACCCAATCTATTGCCTCAATTAATTTTTTGTTTTACAATTTTAATTAAAATAACTTTTATAAAAAATTTTGAAATAAATAATTTTATTTCTATTATAATAAACTCCTCTATACTAATAAAAATAGGAAGCACCCCCTTTCATTTCTGATTCCCCAATATTGTAGAAGGTTTATCATGAATAAATAACTTTATTTTAATAACTTGACAAAAAATTACCCCAATAATTATTTTATCTTATCATTTAAATAATAATTTTATTATTATTTCTTTATTCGTTCAATATACATATTAATTAAATTTTTAAATATTTTTTTAACAAAATCATATAAAAAAAAAACATTTAAAAATATAAAAAATAGTAGTCCGCCGGTATCGAGACAGGGTCCAAGCTACCGGTGGTTAGGGCTCCAGAGACAGGAACCTCCTCACGATGCGAGCCGTATCGAAGAGTACTGCCTTCTGTATCAGGCCCTTGATCCAACCGCGCAATGACAGCTTCTTTATTAAAAATAATTATTTTTTATTAATTAACTTTTTATCATTTATTTCTTTATCTGGAATAATTTTTAGAACTTTTTTTTATTATTAAGGTTTTAAGTTAAATTAAACTAATAATCTTCAAAATTATTTATAAAGAAATTATTCTTTAAGCCTTAGTAAATAATTTTACTCCTTAAAATTTGCAATTTTATATCATTTATGAATATAAAGCCAAATATAATAAAAGAGAATTATTCTCGTAAATAAATTTACAATTTATCGCTTAAACTCAGCCATTTTATTTAGCGAAAATGACTTTATTCAACAAATCATAAGGACATTGGTACATTATATTTCATTTTTGGGATTTGAGCTGGAATAGTTGGAACTTCATTAAGATTATTAATTCGAGCTGAATTAGGAACTCCAGGATCTTTAATTGGAGATGATCAAATTTATAATACTATTGTAACAGCCCATGCTTTTATCATAATTTTTTTTATAGTTATACCTATTATAATTGGAGGATTTGGTAATTGACTTGTCCCTTTAATATTAGGAGCCCCTGATATAGCTTTCCCTCGAATAAATAATATAAGCTTTTGATTACTTCCCCCATCATTAACTTTACTAATTTCAAGTAGAATTGTAGAAAATGGAGCAGGTACAGAATGAACAGTATACCCACCCCTTTCATCCAATATTGCACATGGGGGAAGATCTGGTGATTTAGCTATTTTTTCCCTTCATCTTGCAGGAATTTCATCTATTTTAGGAGTTATTAATTTTATTACAACAATTATAAATATACGATTAAATAATTTATCTTTTGATCAAATACCTCTATTTATTTGAGCTGTAGGAATTACTGCATTCTTATTACTATTATCTCTACCTGTTTTAGCTGGGGCTATTACTATATTATTAACAGATCGAAATCTTAATACATCTTTTTTTGATCCTGCTGGAGGGGGAGATCCCATTTTATATCAACATTTATTTTGATTTTTTGGACATCCAGAAGTTTATATTTTAATTTTACCAGGATTTGGTATAATTTCCCATATTATTTCACAAGAAAGAGGAAAAAAAGAAACATTCGGATGTTTAGGAATAATTTATGCAATATTAGCTATTGGATTATTAGGATTTATTGTATGAGCTCATCATATATTTACTGTAGGAATAGATATTGATACTCGAGCTTACTTCACATCAGCAACTATAATTATTGCTGTACCAACTGGTATTAAAATTTTTAGTTGATTAGCTACTTTTCACGGTACTCAAATTAATTATTCTCCATCTATTTTATGAAGATTAGGATTTGTATTTTTATTTACAGTAGGAGGACTAACAGGAGTAATTTTATCAAATTCATCAATTGATATTACTCTTCATGATACTTATTATGTAGTTGCTCATTTTCATTACGTACTATCTATAGGAGCTGTATTTGCAATTTTAGGGGGATTTATTCATTGATATCCATTATTTACAGGACTATCTTTAAATCCTTACCTTTTAAAAATTCATTTTTTTGTAATATTTGTTGGAGTAAATTTAACTTTTTTTCCCCAACATTTTTTAGGGTTAGCAGGAATACGTCGTCGATATTCAGATTATCCTGACTCTTATATTTCTTGAAATATTATCTCCTCTTTAGGGTCTTATATTTCTTTATTAGCTATTATATTTATATTAATTATTATTTGAGAATCTTTAGTTAATCAACGTATTGCTTTATTTTCTTTAAATTTATCATCTTCAATTGAATGATATCAAAATTTACCTCCTGCTGAACATTCATATAGCGAATTACCTATTTTAAGAAACTTCTAATATTGCAGATTATATGTAATGGATTTAAACCCCATTTATAAAGGATTATCCTTTTTTTAGAAATTGCAACATGATCTAATCTTAATTTACAAAATGGAGCATCCCCTATAATAGAACAAATTATTTTTTTTTCATGATCATACTTTAGTTATTCTTATTATAATTACAATTTTAGTCGGTTATTTAATAACAAGATTATTATTTAATAAATATATTAATCGACTTTTATTAGAAGGACAAATAATTGAATTAATTTGAACCATTTTACCAGCAATTACTTTAATTTCTATTGCTTTACCTTCTTTACGCTTATTATACCTATTAGATGAATTAAATAACCCTTTAATCACCTTAAAGTCTATTGGTCATCAATGATATTGAAGATATGAATACTCAGACTTTCATAATATTGAATTTGATTCATATATAATCCCAACTAATGAACTTAATTCTAAAGATTTTCGTTTATTAGATGTTGACAATCGAATTATTTTACCAATAAATAATCAAATTCGAATTTTAGTTACTGCTACAGATGTAATCCATTCTTGAACTGTTCCTTCATTAGGGGTTAAAGTAGATGCTAACCCAGGACGTTTAAATCAAACCAATTTTTTTATTAATCGTCCAGGTATTTTTTTTGGGCAATGCTCAGAAATTTGTGGGGCTAACCATAGTTTTATACCTATTGTAATTGAAAGAATCTCAATTAAAAATTTTATTAATTGAATCAATAATTATTCTTCATTAGATGACTGAAAGCAAGTACTGGTCTCTTAAACCATTTTATAGTAAATTAGCATTTACTTCTAATGAACCTTTATTTATAAAGAATTAGTTAAACAATATAACATAAATATGTCAAATTTAAATTATTACTTATATGTAATATTCTTTTATACCTCAAATAATACCCATTAATTGATTAATTTCTTTTTTCTTCTTTTTATTTATTTATTTAATTTTTAGTATTATAAATTATTATATTTTTGAAAAAAAAATTTCTAATAAAAATAATTTAAATATTAAATTTAAAAATTTTAATTGAAAATGATAAGTAATTTATTTTCAATTTTTGACCCCTCAACTAATTTATTTAATATTTCCCTTAATTGAATTAGAACAATTTTAGGAATCATATTTATTCCATATTCATTTTGATTAATTCCTAATCGTCATTTTTACTTATGAAATTTTATTTTACTAAAACTTCACAATGAATTTAAAACTTTACTAAAAAATAATTACTTTCAAGGATCTACTTTTATTTTTATTTCAATATTTTCATTTATTTTATTTAATATTTTTTTAGGATTATTTCCTTATATTTTTACTAGAACAAGTCATTTAACCTTATCACTATCCATTTCGTTACCTTTATGATTAAGATTTATAATTTACGGATGAATTAATAACTCCCAACATATATTTATTCATATAATTCCTCAAGGAACTCCATCTATTTTAATACCATTTATAGTATTAATTGAAACAATTAGAAATATTATTCGTCCTGGAACTTTAGCCGTACGATTAACTGCTAATATAATTGCAGGACATCTTTTAATAACTCTATTAAGAGGAACAGGGCCTAATATACCAAATTATTTAATTATTATTTTAGTAATCATTCAAATTTTATTATTAATTTTAGAGTCAGCAGTAGCAATCATTCAATCTTATGTTATTGCAATTTTAAGAACTTTATATTCTAGAGAAGTAAATTAATGAAAATAAATTTTAATCACCCATTTCATTTAGTAGATTATAGCCCATGACCATTAACAGGAGCTATTGGAGTTATAGTTCTTGTCACAGGAATAGTAAAATGATTTCATAATTTTAATATAAATTTATTAATTTTAGGATATTTAATTATTATTATAACAATATATCAATGATGACGAGATATTTGCCGCGAAGGAACTTTACAAGGTAAACATACAATTTTAGTTACTAAAGGACTTCGATGAGGAATAATTTTATTTATTGTTTCAGAAATCTTTTTTTTTGTTTCTTTTTTCTGAGCATTTTTCCACAGAAGTCTTGCACCTAATATTGAAATTGGGGCTATCTGACCCCCAACTAGAATTATTCCTTTTAACCTTTTCCAAATTCCTCTATTAAATACTATTATTTTAATTAGTTCGGGGGTGTCAGTAACTTGAGCTCATCATGCTATTATAGAAAATAATAATTCTCAAATAACTCAAGGCTTATTTATTACTATTATTTTAGGAATTTACTTCACTATTCTTCAAGCATACGAATATCTAGAAGCACCTTTTACTATTGCTGATAGAGTTTATGGATCAACATTTTTTATAGCAACAGGATTTCATGGATTACATGTAATTATTGGAACATTATTCCTTTTTATTTGTTTAATTCGTCATTTAAATAATCATTTTTCCAGAAATCACCATTTTGGGTTTGAAGCAGCAGCTTGATATTGACATTTTGTAGACGTAGTTTGATTATTCCTCTATATTTCAATTTATTGATGAGGAAATTAATTATTTATATAATATATTTAGTATATTTGATTTCCAATCAAAAAGTTTAATAATTTTAATATAAATAATTATTTTAATAATAAATATTTTTTTAATTATTATATTAGTATCTAATATTATAATATTTTTATCTATCATTTTATCAAAAAAAACATTTTCAGACCGAGAAAAATGTTCCCCCTTCGAATGTGGATTTGACCCTAAATCATCAGCTCGAATACCTTTTTCATTACATTTTTTTTTAATTACTGTAATTTTTTTAATTTTTGATGTTGAAATCGCTCTTATTTTTCCAATTATCCCCCTATTTAAAATAGTAAATTTTATTTTTTGAACAAAAATTAGATTTTTTTTTATTTGTATTTTATTAGTAGGATTATATCATGAATGAAATCAAAATATATTAAATTGAACAAATTAAATTTTAATAATATAGGATTATAGTTTAAATAAAACATTTGATTTGCATTCAAAAAATATTAATTTGTAATAATTTATCTTAAAATAAGAAGCAATTTTGCATTTAATTTCGACTTAAAAGAAAGAGTTAAATAAACTCCTTATTTATTAATTGAAACCAAAAAGAGGTATATCACTGTTAATGATAACATTGAATTTAAAATTCCAATTAAACCAGAAATATAAAGATTAAAACTAAGCTGCTAACTTAATTTTTAGTGGTTAAATTCCATTAATATTTCTTTATTTATGTAGTTTAAATTAAAACTTTACATTTTCATTGTAAAAATAAAATATTTGTTTTTATAAATAATAATAAATAAACTATATTTAAAGATAATTATATCTCCTTAATATCTTCAATATTACACTCTAATTTATAAGCTATTTAAATTAATTATTAAATAATAATATAAATAAAATCATTATTATTCAAATAATAAATCTAAATAAATAAATCTTAAAATTATTTATTTGATAAATATTATAAAAAACAGAATATTTTTTTAAAACTTTTAACATACCAAACCCTCTATATAATTCTCTTCACCCCAAATCAACATTCTTTAATAAATTTTGACCAAAATTTAAAAAATAATATCTTAAACCATAAGTAGATAGATTAGGCATAAATCACATTATACATAAAAAATTTCTTAAATTATAAGTTATAATAAACTTATTTACAGAATAAATTCTTATATTTCTAATTAAATAACCTGAGATTCCTCCAATTAATCTAACATAAATAACTATTATTTTCAAATTAAAAGGTAAATAAATTATATAAGGATAAGAAAAAATTAATCATCTTAAAAATCTCCCTCTAATAATTCTCATAAATAATAAAACTAATATTCTTTTTAATATAACATAATCTTCATCATATAAATTATAAATTCTTATTAAATTATAATCATTTACTATTAAATATATCACTAAACGAAAAGTATAAAATATAGTTAATCCAGTAGAGAAATAATATAAAAAAAAAATACTTAAATTTAGATTTCTAAAACTTACCAATTCTAAAATTAAATCCTTAGAGTAAAACCCAGCTAAAAAAGGAATTCCACATAAAGCTATATTAGAAATATTTATACATAAGGAAGTTATAGGAATATATAATCTAATCCCCCCCATAAAACGAATATCTTGTATATCATTTATTATATGAATAATTACCCCAGCACATATAAATAATAAAGCCTTAAATATAGCATGAGTTAATAAATGAAAAAAAGCTAAATCAGGCAATCCTATTCTTAAAATTCTCATCATTAAACCTAATTGTCTTAAAGTAGATAAAGCAATAATTTTTTTTAAATCAAACTCATAATTAGCTGAAATACCAGCTATAAATATTGTTAATCCAGATAATAATAATAATAATTTTAAAAAAAATATATCAAGTAATATTATATTAAATCGAATTAATAAATATACCCCGGCTGTAACTAAAGTAGAAGAATGAACTAAAGCAGATACAGGTGTTGGAGCTGCTATAGCAGCAGGCAATCACGAACTAAAAGGAATTTGAGCACTTTTTGTTATTGCAGCTATAATAATTAATCTCCCAATCATATTCATTTCCCAATCATTATTTATAAATTCTAAATAAAAAATATAATTTCATCTACCATAATTCATTATTCAAGCAATTACTATTAAAATAAAAACATCTCCAACACGATTTCTTAAAGCTGTTAACATTCCAGCATTATAAGATTTTAAATTTTGATAATAAATTACTAAACAATAAGAAACTAATCCTAATCCATCCCAACCTAATAAAATTCTAATAATATTAGGACTAATAATTAATAATATTATTGAAAAAACAAATAATAAAACTAAAATAATAAATCGTATTAAATTCAATTCAGATCTTATATATCTTTTTCTGTAATAAATAACAACAGAAGAAATTAAAAAAACAAACATTATAAATAATAAAGATATCCAATCTAATAAAATAGATATAATAATTGATATAGAATTAAAAGAAATAATTTCCCATTCTATTAAAATAACCATATTATTTATAATAAAATAAATTATAAAAAAAAAATTAATTACTCTTATTAAAAATAAAAAAATAAAAGAAATAAAACAAACTGAATATTTTATATCATTAATAATTTAAAATGAATTTATTCATATTTTTGACACCACAAATCAATATTTTATTTAAATTATTTAAATAAAATCAAATTATTCTATAATCAATTTTTAAAACTAAAATATTTAAAGGCAATCAATGTAATATTAATATTAAATACTCCCGAGAAACTCCTATATAATATCTATAAATACCTGAATAATATTTCCCATGTTGAACAAATGAATATAAATACAATCTATAACCAGCTCTAAAAAAAGAAATTAATATTAATGATAATATAGAAATTCAAGATCATCTTATTAATCTATTAATTAAACTAATTTCCCCTATTAAATTCAAGCTAGGGGGAGCTGCCATATTAGAAGATATCAATAAAAATCATCACAATCTTATAGAAGGTATAAAATTTATTATACCCTTATTAATATATAATCTTCGTCTATGTAAACGCTCATAACTAATATTAGCTAAACAAAATATTCCAGATGAACACAAACCATGACCAATTATTAAAATATAAGACCCAATAAATCCTCAATAATTCATAATTATAATCCCACTAATCACAATTCTTATATGAGCTACAGAAGAATAAGCAATTAATGATTTAATATCTACTTGACAAAAACACTTTAATCTAATATAAAACCCCCCAATTAATCTAATAATAATTATTAAATAATTTAATTTTAAATTAATTTCTTGTAAAAAAATTAATAAACGTAATAAGCCATATCCCCCTAATTTTAATATAATTCCAGCTAAAATCATTGAACCTGAAACAGGTGCTTCAACATGAGCTTTAGGTAATCATAAATGTACAAAATATATTGGTATTTTAACTAAAAAAGCTAAAATTATTGAAAAATATAAAATATAAATATTTATATTAAAAAATTTCAAAAAATAAATTATTATACAATATGTTTCATTAAATACATAAAAAATCCCTATTAATAACGGTAAAGATACAAATAATGTATAAAATAATAAATATATTCCAGCTTGAATACGCTCAGGTTGATATCCTCATCCAATAATTAATAATAAAGTAGGAATTAATCTCCCCTCAAAAAATAAATAAAACATAAATATATTTATGGTTCTAAAAGTTATATATAACATAATTAATAAAAAAAGAACATTAAATAAAAAAAAATTAATATAAAAACCTATTTTATTTAAATTTTCTCTAGCTATAATTATTAAAATAGAAATTCAAATTCTTAACATAATCAAACCATAAGATATAATATCACATGATATTATATATCTTATATTACAAAATAAATTTAATCTTACTCCTAAATTTATAAATAAAAATATCACTAAAAATAAAATTATTTGAACCAATCAAAATATATTTTTAATAAAACATATAGGTAATATGAAAATTATTATAATTAAAAATTTTATCATTATATTTTAATATTATTTAATTTATAATAAATTAAATCTTTAAAAATAATCATTTCCATGATTTAATTTTAATTCTAAAATTAAATCCTTAGAGTAAAACCCAGCTAAAAAAGGAATTCCACATAAAGCTATATTAGAAATATTTATACATAAAGAAGTTATAGGAATATATAATCTAATTCCCCCCATAATTAGCTGAAATACCAGCTATAAATATTGTTAATCCAGATAATAATAATAATAATTTTAAAAAAATATATCAAGTAATATTATATTAAATCGAATTAATAAATATACCCCAGCTGTAACCAAAGTAGAAGAATGAACTAAAGCAGATACAGGTGTTGGAGCTGCCATAGCAGCAGGTAATCATGAACTAAAAGGAATTTGAGCACTTTTTGTTATTGCAGCTATAATAATTAATCTCCCAATCATATTCATTTCCCAATCATTATTTATAAATTCTAAATAAAAAATATAATTTCATCTACCATAATTTATTATTCAAGCAATTACTATTAAAATAAAAACATCTCCAACACGATTTCTTAAAGCTGTTAACATCCCAGCATTATAAGATTTTAAATTTTGATAATAAATTACTAAACAATAAGAAACTAAACCTAATCCATCCCAACCTAATAAAATTCTAATAATATTAGGACTAATAATTAATAATATTATTGAAAAAACAAATAATAAAACTAAAATAATAAATCGTATTAAATTCAATTCAGATCTTATATATCTTTTTCTATAATAAATAACAACAGAAGAAATTAAAAAAACAAACATTATAAATAATAAAGATATTCAATCTAATAAAATAGATATAATAATTGATATAGAATTAAAAGAAATAATTTCTCATTCTATTAAATTAACCATATTATTTATAATAAAATAAATTATAAAAAAAAAATTAATTACTCTCCACAGAAGTCTTGCACCTAATATTGAAATTGGGGCTATCTGACCCCCAACTAGAATTATTCCTTTTAACCCATTCCAAATTCCTCTATTAAATACTATTATTTTAATTAGTTCAGGAGTATCAGTAACTTGGGCTCATCATGCTATCATAGAAAATAATAATTCTCAAATAACTCAAGGCTTATTTATTACTATTATTTTAGGAATTTACTTCACTATTCTTCAAGCATACGAATATCTAGAAGCACCTTTTACTATTGCTGATAGAGTTTATGGATCAACATTTTTTATAGCAACAGGATTTCATGGATTACATGTAATTATTGGAACATTATTCCTTTTTATTTGTTTAATTCGTCATTTAAATAATCATTTTTCCAGAAATCACCATTTTGGGTTTGAAGCAGCAGCTTGATATTGACATTTTGTAGACGTAGTTTGATTATTCCTCTATATTTCAATTTATTGATGAGGAAATTAATTATTTATATAATATATTTAGTATATTTGATTTCCAATCAAAAAGTTTAATAATTTTAATATAAATAATTATTTTAATAATAAATATTTTTTTAATTATTATATTAGTATCTAATATTATAATATTTTTATCTATCATTTTATCAAAAAAAACATTTTCAGACCGAGAAAAATGTTCCCCCTTCGAATGTGGATTTGACCCTAAATCATCAGCTCGAATACCTTTTTCATTACATTTTTTTTTAATTACTGTAATTTTTTTAATTTTTGATGTTGAAATCGCTCTTATTTTTCCAATTATCCCCCTATTTAAAATAGTAAATTTTATTTTTTGAACAAAAATTAGATTTTTTTTTATTTGTATTTTATTAGTAGGATTATATCATGAATGAAATCAAAATATATTAAATTGAACAAATTAAATTTTAATAATATAGGATTATAGTTTAAATAAAACATTTGATTTGCATTCAAAAAATATTAATTTGTAATAATTTATCTTAAAATAAGAAGCAATTTTGCATTTAATTTCGACTTAAAAGAAAGAGTTAAATAAACTCCTTATTTATTAATTGAAACCAAAAAGAGGTATATCACTGTTAATGATAACATTGAATTTAAAATTCCAATTAAACCAGAAATATAAAGATTAAAACTAAGCTGCTAACTTAATTTTTAGTGGTTAAATTCCATTAATATTTCTTTATTTATATAGTTTAAATTAAAACTTTACATTTTCATTGTAAAAATAAAATATTTGTTTTTATAAATAATAATAAATAAACTATATTTAAAGATAATTATATCTCCTTAATATCTTCAATATTACACTCTAATTTATAAGCTATTTAAATTAATTATTAAATAATAATATAAATAAAATCATTATTATTCAAATAATAAATCTAAATAAATAAATCTTAAAATTATTTATTTGATAAATATTATAAAAAACAGAATATTTTTTTAAAACTTTTAACATACCAAACCCTCTATATAATTCTCTTCACCCCAAATCAACATTCTTTAATAAATTTTGACCAAAATTTAAAAAATAATATCTTAAACCATAAGTAGATAGATTAGGCATAAATCACATTATACATAAAAAATTTCTTAAATTATAAGTTATAATAAACTTATTTACAGAATAAATTCTTATATTTCTAATTAAATAACCTGAGATTCCTCCAATTAATCTAACATAAATAACTATTATTTTCAAATTAAAAGGTAAATAAATTATATAAGGATAAGAAAAAATTAATCATCTTAAAAATCTCCCTCTAATAATTCTCATAAATAATAAAACTAATATTCTTTTTAATATAACATAATCTTCATCATATAAATTATAAATTCTTATTAAATTATAATCATTTACTATTAAATATATCACTAAACGAAAAGTATAAAATATAGTTAATCCAGTAGAGAAATAATATAAAAAAAAAATACTTAAATTTAGATTTCTAAAACTTACCAATTCTAAAATTAAATCCTTAGAGTAAAACCCAGCTAAAAAAGGAATTCCACATAAAGCTATATTAGAAATATTTATACATAAGGAAGTTATAGGAATATATAATCTAATCCCCCCCATAAAACGAATATCTTGTATATCATTTATTATATGAATAATTACCCCAGCACATATAAATAATAAAGCCTTAAATATAGCATGAGTTAATAAATGAAAAAAAGCTAAATCAGGCAATCCTATTCTTAAAATTCTCATCATTAAACCTAATTGTCTTAAAGTAGATAAAGCAATAATTTTTTTTAAATCAAACTCATAATTAGCTGAAATACCAGCTATAAATATTGTTAATCCAGATAATAATAATAATAATTTTAAAAAAAATATATCAAGTAATATTATATTAAATCGAATTAATAAATATACCCCGGCTGTAACTAAAGTAGAAGAATGAACTAAAGCAGATACAGGTGTTGGAGCTGCTATAGCAGCAGGCAATCACGAACTAAAAGGAATTTGAGCACTTTTTGTTATTGCAGCTATAATAATTAATCTCCCAATCATATTCATTTCCCAATCATTATTTATAAATTCTAAATAAAAAATATAATTTCATCTACCATAATTCATTATTCAAGCAATTACTATTAAAATAAAAACATCTCCAACACGATTTCTTAAAGCTGTTAACATTCCAGCATTATAAGATTTTAAATTTTGATAATAAATTACTAAACAATAAGAAACTAAACCTAATCCATCCCAACCTAATAAAATTCTAATAATATTAGGACTAATAATTAATAATATTATTGAAAAAACAAATAATAAAACTAAAATAATAAATCGTATTAAATTCAATTCAGATCTTATATATCTTTTTCTGTAATAAATAACAACAGAAGAAATTAAAAAAACAAACATTATAAATAATAAAGATATCCAATCTAATAAAATAGATATAATAATTGATATAGAATTAAAAGAAATAATTTCCCATTCTATTAAAATAACCATATTATTTATAATAAAATAAATTATAAAAAAAAATTAATTACTCTTATTAAAAATAAAAAAATAAAAGAAATAAAACAAACTGAATATTTTATATCATTAATAATTTAAAATGAATTTATTCATATTTTTGACACCACAAATCAATATTTTATTTAAATTATTTAAATAAAATCAAATTATTCTATAATCAATTTTTAAAACTAAAATATTTAAAGGCAATCAATGTAATATTAATATTAAATACTCCCGAGAAACTCCTATATAATATCTATAAATACCTGAATAATATTTCCCATGTTGAACAAATGAATATAAATACAATCTATAACCAGCTCTAAAAAAAGAAATTAATATTAATGATAATATAGAAATTCAAGATCATCTTATTAATCTATTAATTAAACTAATTTCCCCTATTAAATTCAAGCTAGGGGGAGCTGCCATATTAGAAGATATCAATAAAAATCATCACAATCTTATAGAAGGTATAAAATTTATTATACCCTTATTAATATATAATCTTCGTCTATGTAAACGCTCATAACTAATATTAGCTAAACAAAATATTCCAGATGAACACAAACCATGACCAATTATTAAAATATAAGACCCAATAAATCCTCAATAATTCATAATTATAATCCCACTAATCACAATTCTTATATGAGCTACAGAAGAATAAGCAATTAATGATTTAATATCTACTTGACAAAAACACTTTAATCTAATATAAAACCCCCCAATTAATCTAATAATAATTATTAAATAATTTAATTTTAAATTAATTTCTTGTAAAAAAATTAATAAGCGTAATAAGCCATATCCCCCTAATTTTAATATAATTCCAGCTAAAATCATTGAACCTGAAACAGGTGCTTCAACATGAGCTTTAGGTAATCATAAATGTACAAAATATATTGGTATTTTAACTAAAAAAGCTAAAATTATTGAAAAATATAAAATATAAATATTTATATTAAAAAATTTCAAAAAATAAATTATTATACAATATGTTTCATTAAATACATAAAAAATCCCTATTAATAACGGTAAAGATACAAATAATGTATAAAATAATAAATATATTCCAGCTTGAATACGCTCAGGTTGAT
This sequence comes from Mythimna impura, assembly GCA_905147345.3. NCBI lineage: Eukaryota > Metazoa > Arthropoda > Insecta > Lepidoptera > Noctuidae > Mythimna > Mythimna impura. Next base: position 13,760,430 of record LR990368.1, on the reverse strand, counting down.
ATCCTCATCCAATAATTAATAATAAAGTAGGAATTAATCTCCCCTCAAAAAATAAATAAAACATAAATATATTTATGGTTCTAAAAGTTATATATAACATAATTAATAAAAAAAGAACATTAAATAAAAAAAAATTAATATAAAAACCTATTTTATTTAAATTTTCTCTAGCTATAATTATTAAAATAGAAATTCAAATTCTTAACATAATCAAACCATAAGATATAATATCACATGATATTATATATCTTATATTACAAAATAAATTTAATCTTACTCCTAAATTTATAAATAAAAATATCACTAAAAATAAAATTATTTGAACCAATCAAAATATATTTTTAATAAAACATATAGGTAATATGAAAATTATTATAATTAAAAATTTTATCATTATATTTTAATATTATTTAATTTATAATAAATTAAATCTTTGAAAATAATCATTTCCATGAGTTCGAATTATAGAAACTAAAATAGATAATCCTAAAGCCCCCTCACAAACTGAAAAAACTAAAAATACTATTAATATATATATATCATAATCAATATACATTAAATAAATTAATAAAAAAAAAAAAATACTTAAAACAATAAATTCTAATCTAAGTAAAACAATTATTAAATGTTTATGTTTAGAAATAAAAATTAAATTTCCTACAATAAATATTAAAATAAAAATAATTCACATACTTAAAATTATCATTTGTTTTTATAGTTTAATAAAAATATTGGTCTTGTAAATCAAAGTTAAGTTATTTACTTTATAAACTTCAAAGAAAAAGAATATCTTTATCAATAATCTCCAAAATTTTTTTTTTTAAACTATCCTTTGATTTGAAATTTTTAAATTAACTTTTTCTTTTTTAATAATTATAATTTCTTTTTATATGTTATTCTTAAATAACCCACTATCCATAGGATTAATAATTTTAATTCAAACCTTATTAACTTGTTTATTATCAGGAATATTAATTAAAACTTATTGATTTTCATATATTTTATTTCTTACCTTTTTAGGGGGATTACTAGTTTTATTTATTTATGTATCAAGAATTGCCTCAAATGAAATATTTAAATTTACAATTAACATTAAAAAAATATTTCTTATCTTATTAATTTTAATAATAATTACTCAATTTATATTAATAAATAACTTATCATGAATAAATTTATCTATAAACTCAGACATAGATAATTTTAATCAATTAATTTTATTTATTAATAATGAAAATAAAATTAATCTAAGAAAATTATATAATAATCAAACATTTTTAATTATAATAATATTAGTAATTTATTTATTTATTACTTTAATTGCAATTGTAAAAATTACTAATATTTTTTATGGGCCAATTCGATCATCTTCAAATTAAAATAAAATGATAAATAAATTTATTACTATACGAAAAACTCACCCTATTTTAAAAATTATTAATGGATCTTTAATTGATCTACCTTCTCCATCGAATATTTCAGCTTGATGAAATTTTGGATCACTATTAGCTTTATGTTTCATTACTCAAATCTTAACAGGATTATTTTTAACAATATATTATACAGCAAATATTGAAATAGCATTTTATAGAGTAAATTATATTTGTCGAAATGTAAATTATGGTTGATTAATTCGAACTCTTCATGCTAATGGAGCCTCTTTCTTTTTTATTTGTGTTTATCTTCATATTGGGAGAGGAATTTATTATGAATCTTTTAACTTAAAATATACTTGAATAGTAGGTGTAATTATTTTATTTTTATTAATAGCAACAGCATTTATAGGATATGTCTTACCTTGGGGGCAAATATCATTTTGAGGAGCAACTGTCATTACAAACCTTTTATCAGCTATTCATACCTTCCGTCGCTGATTCGTCCAAGCACACTGATAGCATATCCGATTGTACATGATAGTTATATGACACTTATTTACGAAATAAATTATCACAGCTTAAATCTGGGTTTGTATGGATTACAGAATTTATGTTACTTAACTCATATAGTACGGAGTTGATACTTTAAATGGGATTCGGTCTCCGGACTCAGTAACGAGTGGACGTGTGTCGGTCTGCCGCAGAATTTTTTTCTTTAAATTCTGAAACTCCGGGTTCGAGACTCGACGAATCACGGTCACTTTTTCCTACACTAATTATGGCAATAGCAACGGAACTGTTTTTATCCCTCTCTAGGACTGCCCATTGGATGTTTTAAATAGCTTTAAACACGTAAAGAGTAACAAGGAATTTGTATTTAGTGAATTGAACCAATAATGGTTCAATTCACTAAATACAAACCCGCGCACACACAGCTACCGGCCAAGGCGTGTCCAGCACACTACACCACTGCGCCACGGAGATTATAGCTGAGGCGGTGAAATAGTGATCCACTACGCGTTGACGTACGAGAGTGCTACGACGGTGACGACGGCTACATCGTGCTACGACGCTGCTACCAAGTATCGGCTACGCAGTATCGGCTACGCCAAGTATTTTGCGGCCTTGAATGAGCTAAGTGTCTGTCTTTTGCTTGTTCATTGGCATACAATCACACGTAAGAAGTTTTTTATCTGAGTCTTTAAATTTTTATTCAGAATAATTACTATGTCTAATGTTCAGCGCACTCCACCAAATGTGAAAAAAAAATACTTTAAGTCAAACTCAATCTGTGCCCGACATAGGCTCGGCAATAGAGATGAGTGATCATGTGACAAGTAGACGACCCGACAAACGAGCCGAGAGGGGGGAAGCTAGGGCATGGTCTTGGTGGGAATCGTTGTTAGTGAGGACAACATTACCGATAAAATGCCAAATAACCATCTGCTGTGCTCGTGGCGGAGTACCGTATAAAGCAGAGCCCTAGCCAGTCCGAGTCATCCACGTCCCCGCCGTCCTCCCTGGGACCTGCTGCAACCGCGCCGCCGCGCGTCCGCCACCCTGAGTTGCAGCTGAGCAAACGGATGCAGGGCGAAGGGCGAGTATTCTGCGCCTTAAAACAGAATCGACTCACTAGGGAGGATACCTGAAACAAAACCGGGCACATCCGTAGGCTCTAAAGCGGCAGCCCCGCTAGCGGATTAAGGCATAGTGGGCTAATCACTCGCTTGCCCGACAATCATAGATTCTTGAAACCGAAACAGTAAGAAACTGGACCGATTCTTCACAGACGACTTTTGGCATGAAAACACGGACACGAATTGCTTTTTGGAATGTACGTACGCTTACCGGCGACAGTCGACTAGCCCAAGCTGAAGCAGTGATGATTAATTACAACCTGCAAATTCTCGGTCTAAGCGAAGTGAGGAGAAATGGTTTTGGCGAGATGAGAACGTCCGGGGGCTTGACTTTGCTGTATTCGGGCAAAGAAAGTGAGGAAGATGTGCATGAGTATGGCGTGGGACTCCTCCTTTCTAATGCAGCAAGGAAAAGCCTTGTGGACTGGAAACCAATTTCAGACCGGATCATGTACGCCCGTTTTAGCTCAAGAGCCCGGAAGATTTCTATCGTACAGTGTTACGCCCCAACCAATGCATCATCGGAGGATACCAAAGATGACTTCTATAATGCCCTTAACGCCACCCTTAGAGGCATAAAAAAGCAAGACATCGTCTTCGTCATGGGGGACCTAAATGCAAAGGTTGGGAAGATAAACACTAACCGCGAGCGGCATATGGGTACGCAGGGACTTGGAGTATGCAACGAGAACGGCGAACGATTTATCGAGTTTTGTCAGAACCACGACTTGACCATCGGAGGTACATTATTTATCCATGGCGACCACCATAAGTACACGTGGAACTCACCCGATGGAGTCACCAAAAATCAAATTGACCACCTTGCCATTAGTTCCAAGTGGCGTTCTTCATTGCTCGATGTCCGTAACCGCAGGGGCGCCGATATTGATAGCGACCACCATCTGGTTGTTGCTGAAGTCCGGCTTAAAATTGCAGTGGCCCGTAAAGTTGGAGGACTGGGTAAAATAGGAAGAAGGTTCGATGTGAGCAAATTGTATGACTCCGACATCCGAAAAGCTTTTCAACTCGAGTTACGCAATCGTTTTTCGGTACTCGAAGCTGCTACGGACTCACTGGACGAGGAGTGGAACCGTATCAAAGTGGCCTATACAGAGACCAGCGCCGTTGTTTTGGGACACAAACCGAACAATTCTCGCGAAGACTGGATGTCACAGCGTACGTGGAGCCTGATTGAAGACAGACGAAACCTTCATCTGAGACTGCTTGAGACACATAATGATACCGTAAGAACCGACCTTAATATGCAGTACCGCCAAAAGCGCAAGGAAATTTATCGCAGCACCCGCAAAGATAGGAGACGGTGGGCTGATGGTATTGCGGATCGTGCTCAACAAGCTGCGAACTCCGGTAACCTAATGGAGTTATATAACGCTACCAAAACCTTGACAGGAAACAATAAGTCAAAAAAGAAGCCACTGAAGTCCAAAGATGGTCAGCTCATTGTGACGTCAGAAAAGCAGCTGCTTCGCTGGCGTCAACACTTTGAAGAGGTCTTCCGTCCATCCGCAGCATTGACCCCGGACTCATTGCAGACTGTATCTCCACCAGCCCGGTTGCTCGACATCGATACGGAACCACCATCAGCCTCTGAAGTTGCTAAAGCAGTCCACTCTTTGAAGGCAGGTAAAGCGCCAGGACTTGACCTGATTACGGCGGAAATGCTACAAGCTGACATATCCTCTGCCGTCGATGTTCTGACGCCCCTTATTGAAAAGATCTGGACCGCCGAAGAGCTCCCGGACGAATGGAACAAAGGTCTTTTAATCACTGTACCCAAGAAAGGTGATCTTAGTCAGTGCAATAACTGGAGAGGTATTACATTGCTCTCAATTCCCTCAAAAGTGTTCTGCAGGATTATCTTGGATAGGTTGTCTAGGGCCGTGGATCCTCTCCTACGCAAGGAGCAGGCTGGTTTCCGCTCTGACCGCTCGTGCACGGACCAGATCAACACTCTTCGTATCATACTTGAGCAGGCAGCAGAATGGCAGAGGGAGATTTATCTGACTTTTGTCGACTTCGAAAAAGCCTTTGATACGCTGAAGTGGTCCAGCATCTGGTCTCGCCTACTGAGCATTGGAGTACCACCGAAAATTATCCGTCTTCTGGAGGCTATATACAGGAAGTATTCTTGCAAGGTTACGCACGACGGCCTCATCTCTGATGACATCGCAGTTCACGCTGGTGTCCGCCAGGGCTGCCTACTCTCGCCGCTTCTCTTTCTTGTGGTTCTTGACGGAATAATGCTTCGCATCTCCAATAACAGGCGCCCCGGGATTGAGTGGGGTTTGTCCGACGTCTTGGAGGACCTAGATTACGCCGATGACCTATGCCTCCTGAGTCATACCCACGCCAACATGCAAGCAAAGTTGGAAGATTTAAGTCGGGAAGCTGCAGAAACTGGCCTTAAAATAAACATCCGGAAGACACAGGAGATGAGAACGGGTGTGAGGAATCCCGCACCGTTAATGTTGAACTCAGAGGTAGTGGAACGCGTACACAAATTTACCTACCTGGGAAGCGTCGTTTCAGAAACCGGAGGTAGTGAAGAGGACATCACTTCACGGATCGCCAAAGCTCGAGCAACCTTCGCGCAGCTGAGACCTGTTTGGCAGTCGCGGAAATTGACCCGAAGGATAAAACTTAAAATCTTCGGGTCAAATGTCAAATCTGTACTGCTATACGGGTGCGAAACATGGAAGGTCACAAAGGACATCTCACGCCAAATCCAAGTTTTCGTCAACCGCTGTCTCCGTCGCATCCTCGGAATTTACTGGCCCGAGACGATATCCAACATGGAACTGCTGGAAAAATGCCACGAGAGCCCGATCGACCGTCAGATCAAGCGTCGCAAGTGGAGGTGGATTGGTCACACGCTTCGAAGGAATTCCGATCACATACCCAAGCAAGCTTTGGACTGGAATCCGCAAGGAAAAAGAAAGCGTGGCCGTCCCCGTCAAACCTGGCGTCGCACCGTATTGGCAGAAGCGGCAAGCAACGGAATGACGTGGAGCGAGGTGAAGCGTGAAGCTCAAGACCGTTCGCGATGGAGAATTACTGTGGACGCCCTCTGCCCCATCTAGGGGACATAGGACATTAAGTCAAGTAAGTCACGCGTTGACGTACGAGAGTGCTACGACGGTGACGACGGCTACATCGTGCTACGACGCTGCTACCAAGTATCGGCTACGCAGTATCGGCTACGCCAAGTATTTTGCGGCCTTGAATGAGCTAAGTGTCTGTCTTTTGCTTGTTCATTGGCATACAATCACACGTAAGAAGTTTTTTATCTGAGTCTTTAAATTTTTATTCAGAATAATTACTATGTCTAATGTTCAGTGCACTCCACCAAATGTGAAAAAAAAATACTTTAAGTCAAACTCAATCTGTGCCCGACATAGGCTCGGCAATAGAGATGAGTGATCATGTGACAAGTAGACGACCCGACAAACGAGCCAGATCGGAACGCTCGCCGAAAAACGTGAGCCTGTCTAATCAGCCAACTTTAAAAGATAACTCTGCATCTTGGAAAAATGATCAAGACACTCTAATGTCAAAAAAGCTGGAGGAACAATCGATCTTGATGGCTAAATTAGTGGCCGACGTAGGGGAAATTAAGGCGCAGAACACAAAAATACAGGAGTCAAACAGCGAAATCCGAAAAACTAGTGTACAGATTGAACAATCGATTTCTTTTCTGAATGCAAAACTTGAGGAGTTAAAAAAAGAAGTGGAAGACCTCAAGAAGGACCGGCAGCATCAACGAGGCTATATTGAAACGCTCGAAAAAAAAATACTAGACCTGCAACATAAGTCTCGTTCATCATCCATAGAGGTTAGAAACATCCCACAGCTAGAGAAGGAGTCAACAATCACCCTGGTGAATACAGTCTGTAAAATTGGACAACTTGTTGGTGTGCCTATATCTGAATCAGAGATTCGAGATGTATATCGTCTCCCTGCGAAATCCACACCAACCCCAACTTCACGTCCTATCATGGCAGAGTTTGCAAGAGTTCAAACAAAACAAAATCTCCTGTCAGCAATTCGATTTTATAATAAGGACAAGCACCCAAAAGAAGAAAAGCTAAATACAGAAGTAATTGGTATACCAGGGAAACGCCTCCCAGTATTCGTAGCGGAGCAAATTCCCTCCAGTTCTAAAAAGCTTTTTTACCTAGCACGACAAATTGCTAAAGGCAATAGTTACTCATTCTGCTGGATAAGTAATGGTAACATATTCCTTCGAAAACAAGTAGGGGACAAGCAGCTACTAATACAATCAGAGAAATGTCTTCAAGATTTGAGGAACATTAATATCTGACTAGCTAAGTATGTAGCCTTCTTACTGATGTTTGCTGTAACCATGTATTACGTTATTTTAATTTATTTTGTAAACTTAATTTTTAAACTTCACACATTCACTCGTCACAAAAGATCAACATACAATTTTATTTTCAATATACACAACTCACACATATCAACAAAATACAATCACACAATTACACACAATATAACTAATATAAAGGTGCGCCTTACTACTATTAACGACTCCAACTATAAATTACCTTCTCAAACCAATTGGTTCATGATCGAATATTCCTTTTTTGTTAACACTCTAACTATTATAAATGGCTATCATAAATAATATTAACGATGACTTAGACCATATAGATTTCGGAAACTCATTTAACTGCAACCCTGAAGATTGTCCCAAATATATCAGTTCAACCGGAAGTAATATAAATATATTACATTTAAACATACGTAGCGTAAACAAAAACTTTAACCAACTTCAAGTTTTGCTGAATTTGACCAAAATAAATCTTGACATAATTGTTTTGACGGAATGCTGGCTTAGTAAAGTCAACACACTGCCTGTCCTGGATGGATTTCAGTCTCACTCGTCAGCGATAAACGCTAATCAAAACGATGGAGTTATAATATATACGAAACTAGGGTTAGAAAGCTCCGTGTGGGAACCGTCTTTTGATGGGGGAAATTGCCTAGTATGTCAAATAGAGAAAAAGTTATCTATAGTCGCCGTTTATCGCTCCCCTTCGTTCAAGTCCAGAGAGGATTTCAACAATTTCACGACAAGCTTGTGTCATGTGTATCAGAAATTATCCTGCTGCCCTAGTATCGTCCATGTAGGAGATCTAAACATAGATATAAGTCCAAGTAGTAGGAATGACCATAGCTTTGAATATCTTACAATTAACGCTTCGTATGGGTTGATGCCGACCCACCTATTCCCTACTCGATTGGAGCACTGTATTGATCACCTTCTTCTCAAATCTAACCACCAATCTACCACACTTGTGCTGGAATCTCATGTCACGGATCACAAGCCCGTTCTCTTATCCATAGCTCACGTTAATCCAACAAGGAAAATAAATAATGTAATCACCCGCCTATGTTACGAAGCCATTATCGCTGAGCCGGAAAATACTTCACAATGTTATACCAAATTGATGACGTCAACGTGTGCACAAATAGATTTATAGATATAATCAGATCAGTAATTACTAAACATTCGACACAGGTTAAAGTTCCCAGACAAAAAAGAACAATTAAGCCATGGATGACTCGTGGGTTATTAAAATGCATAAAAAATAGAGACAAAATGCATATTAAGCTAAAAAAAGCTCCTGATAACCCGATCCTGAAGATAACGTATTCTCGCTACAGGAATTTCCGTAATAACTTACTTCGAAGATTAAAAATAGCACACGAAACCACAGAGTTAGAAAAAGCAAGAAATAATCCTAAAAAAATATGGAATACTATTAAACAGTGACCGACAGTACGGATTTCGCCACAATCGGTCTACTGGGGACCTACTAGTGTATGCCACTCACATGTGGGGCGAGGCCCTCGAGAAGAATGGAGAAGCGATTGCTGTCTCCTTAGACGTCTCGAAGGCCTTCGACAGGGTATGGCACGCCAGCCTTCTGAGTAAGCTTCCAGCGTACGGCATTTCCCCTGGTTTGATTAACTGGGTAAAAGACTTCCTGAGTGAACGGTCTCTCCGAGTTGTTGTCGATGGATGCTCATCAGAGCCCATGTCCACTAATGCCGGAGTTCCTCAGGGGTCAGTTCTCTCTGCAACTCTTTTCCTGCTGCATATTAACGATCTGCTGATGCCCGGTATCTATGGGTATGCAGATGATAGCACAGTTGTAGAGAGATACCTTCCAGGTGCTCGGGCTAGTAAGGAACTAATCCGGTCCGAACGAGAGGCTATGGTGGAGCGTACGAATGTCTCACTTCAGGCAGTCTCCAAGTGGGGCGAAACCAATCTAGTTGAATTCAACGCCGCCAAAACACAAGCGTGTCTGTTCACCGCCAAAAGGAGCCCGTTCACCTTGGCTCCTGCTTTTCGGAATGTATCCCTGGAGTGCACCGACCGCCTTCAGCTCTTGGGAGTTGAAATCTCCTCAGACCTCAATTTTGGGCGGTTCATTGAGTCCAAAGCCAAGGTAGCTGCTAGAAAACTAGGCGTTCTTGCAAAGGTCCGACGGTACTTCACACCGGGACAGCTTCTAATGTTATACAAAGCACAGGTTCGATCGTGTGTGGAGTACTGCAGTCACATATGGGCTGGTGCTGCAAAATGCCATCTAGCAGCTTTGGACTCAGTGGAAAGGCGTGCGAAGAGGCTAATTGGGGATCCTGATTTGGTTAAGTCCAATCTACAAAGCCTCGAGCACAGGCGCAGGGTAGCCAGCCTATCGGTATTTTACAGGTTGCATTTTGGAGAGTGTGCGCAGGAATTGCATGACTTGATTCCGCCATCTCCTTTCTATCATCGGACAACCCGACGTACGGCGAGTATCCACCCTTACGTTGTTGAAACTTCAACGGTCCGGACTAAGCGTTTCGCTTCGTCGTTTATACCGCGTACATCGAAGGACTGGAACAATTTGCCTGCTGCGATCTTCCCGTCCAACTATAATTTAGGTGTCTTCAAGGCTAGAGTGAATAGGCTCTTGATAAACTAGTGCGCCTCACCATCAATGATTGCATCACTGCTTACCATCAGGTGGGATCGCAGTCAAGCGCTGGTTTATATCAATTAAAAAAAAAAAAAAAAAAAAAAAAACAAATAACAAACACACAAAAGACACATATCAGCCCTCTAGAGCTTCTCAAATTAAGTGACGATCCTAAAACATCCTTAAATGAAGTAAATCACTTCCTTAGTAATGTAGGTAAAAATTTGGCTGCACAAATCGTCTTACCAACACACAGACAGACAATAGATGCAAGTGAACAATGTCCGAACACTGCTCGTAACTCAATTGTCAGTTCTCAACATAACATGGCAAGTTAGGAGTAGATGAAACAGAAGTGGAATCTCTCATTTTGCAATTACGTCATGACTGTGCCGTTGATTGGGATGGCATCTCTTCCAAACTATTAAAAACATGCCGACATGTTTTGGTTCCACCTATAACTTTTCTCTGTAATCGTTGCCTTCAGACTGGTGTATTTCCGGATGCTTTCAAAAAGGCAATAATACATCCAATTCACAAGGGAGGGGACAGAAGCTGTGTTAGTAACTACAGGCCAATATCTGTTTTAACTGCACTTTCCAAATTGCTGGAGAGGATCCTCGCAGATTCTCTAAGGAACTTCCTGGACAAACACCACATCATTGCCAAAAACCAATACGGCTTTCGTACAGGAGTGTCGACGGAAGATGCAGTTTTGGACTTCACGCAGCAGGTTGCTAAGAAGCTTGACAATAAAATAAAGTGCCTGGGAATCTGTCTAGACCTCTCGAAAGCCTTTGACACAGTTTCTGTTTCCAAACTAATTGACAAGCTGGAACGTATTGGTGTGCGTGGAATACCACTTGAAATTTTTAAAAGTTACCTCCATAATCGCACGCAACTTGTAAAAGTCGATAACTACTACAGCGATGAGGAACTAATAACATATGGTATTCCCCAAGGTAATATACTCGGCCCCATTCTCTTTCAAATTTACGTAAACGACCTTTGCAAAATGAACCTACCTAAATGTGACATCTACGCGTACGCAGATGACACCGCGGTCCTCGTTTACGGGCCTAGTTGGGACATGGTTAAGGCTACTGCAGAAGGAGCCCTGTCCAAAATAATGAAATGGTTGAATTCTAACCTCCTAACACTCAAATTAACCAAAACCACTTACATCCCATTCGCAATTCGACGTAACATGAGGCTGTCACATACGTTCAGCATAACAGCTCACTCATGCTCAAATTCAATCCCATCTTGTGACTGTCCAACTCTTACTAGATCAGAAAATGTCAAATATCTCGGAGTTCAGATTGATGACGGACTAAGATGGGACAAACAGATTGACGCTCTTACCACAAGAACAATGCGCCTGATACACGTCTTTAAGTCATTGAGAGAGTCGGCCAAACTTGATACTCTGAAGATGGTGTATTAAGCTCTTTGCCAATCTGTTATTGGCTATTGCATTACTGCATGGGGCGGAGCTACAAAAACCAGTATCATAAGAGTAGAGAGAGCACAAAGAGCCATTCTTAAAGTTATGACTAGGAAACCGTATAGATTCCCAACTACTGAATTATACTCTAACTGCAAAGTCCTCACGGTACGTCAGCTCTTCGTGCTCCGATCAATTCTAAGAACTCATGCTAAGCTGCCACCGTCAAATCTAAATAAGCGACAACAACTCATCACAGGTTCTCAGCATAATACCACTTTCGCTAAGCATTAATTTTTCACACTTGGCAAATATATCTACAATAAAATTAACAAAGACCTAAAAATACTAAAACTGAACGCCAACGCTATAAAAACTAAAGTAACAGAGTGGCTATTAGAAAGGGACTATGCCTACACGGAGTCGCTACTTACATACACCACCTAATCTCTCACACACCCCGATTTCGCTGACATTCACACACTCAAACATGCGTACACGCACCCTTCGAACACCCCAACTTATTATACATGCACACTGTCTCACATAATACTCACCTTTCACTACACGCACACATCATCACACACATAATTTGCACACTTCACAATTAAAAATTAAAACAGAACACATAAATTATTCAGCGGTAGGACGACATCGTCCGTCAATTGTTTGTTGTAAAAATAATAGTGTATAAGAGTTTTGTGGCTGTTCACTGTTTCTCAAAATACAGGTTATAACCTAGTTTGAGAGGCAGGGTTCTAAAAAATTTTTTAGTACAGATTTACAACATACGTACCTAAAAAACTGTATAACTTTTCAACCTACTGTTTGTTTCATTATGTATCTGTACTTTTTAGTAAATAAACATATTATTATTATTTCCTTTATTTATTTTATATACATATTTTGTACATTTTTAAATATTTCTTAAAACATAAATAAAAAAAAACATTTAAAAATATAAAAAATAGTACCCCACCGGTATCGGGAACAGGGTCCAAGCTACCGGCGGTCAGGGCTCCAGAGAAAGGAACCTCCTAACGATACGAGCCGTGTCCAGGAGTACCGCTTTCTGAATCAAGGCCTTGATCCAGCCGCCTAACGCGAGCCTCCTAAGGTGTTGCTCGAGGCTCTTGGCTATTAAGCCATTGGCTGACACGACTATCGGTACAATGATCGCTGAGTCCAACGATGAATTAAATTATGCCAACAGATGAATTAAATTATGCCAACAGTAAAATTGTCAAATTGCAAAAAGAAAAAGAAAGTACTCAGGCTAGGGAAACTAACCATTTATATAGCGAATTATTAAGCTCCAATTGTAACCCCCATCCCATGCTTACTATCGACCTAACTGAGGATTCCTTATTGAATCAGAACAATAGTTTAACAGTTAGTCACAAAAAATAAAAAAAATATGCAAAGCTTAATCGAATAATTAAAAAATGTCACCAATTAAAAAACCAACATAAACGCTTTTCCAAATATATTCCACTTAGAAAAGAACGTGTTGACTTAATAAATAAATTAAATAATTATCAGATTAAATTAGAAGACAGTAAGAAGATTTATGAAATAGATACACAGCAATTACAGTCGGAAATGAAAGTACTTGAGAATTCACTCAGTTCTCTTTACAGTAAGTATGTACAATCTCAGAACCAAATTAAGGAACACATTCTTGCTGCAAATGAATTAGTTATGAGTCAGTGCACATGTCAGACAGTCTCAGACCTAGAGACTGGCCAGCCTGAGGCAACGGAGGACCCGTCCCAGGCTGAGAGGTCTTCTCAAGACTGTGTTGCTAAACAAGGTTTACCTGATTTTGGACAGGAATTATCTCAGGTTAACCAGGCTGAGTTTCAATACTGTAATAGTCAGGATTATAATAATTCAGTTGTGTTCTCAGATAGTATGGGAAGAGGTTTAGGCAAATTAATAAACAACAACCTTAGTTATTCTACTCAGAATTATTGTATACCTGGGTCAACATACAAGCATATTATGGAATTAGTAATTAGGAAAACATATAATTATGCTACTAATTTAACTGTGTGTATAGGTAATAGTTTAACCTCTTGAACGTTCGCGAACATTCCCCGAAATGCCCTACGTGTCGAGGATTTTTCGATTATTCTTTTTTTTTGGTTTGACCTTGAGAAAAACGCAAATTTCGTGGTTATATTGATAATTATATGCAATAAATTATACCTTCCCGGAAAGCCCATTAGTTTTCCTATCGAACTGTGTAAGATTATAAATAAATGAAACTGACCTGACTTCGTAGCGACGAGATAAATTGGCATTTTGAAAATTTTCTTACACATAACCTTTAACTTTCTCACATTACACCAAAACCACACACATATTCTCGAAAAAAACACTTGAATACGATAGTCCAAACATTTGCGCAAAAACAATATTACTCATATCACATCAAAACACAATAATTACACGACAAAATCACTTTTTCCGCAACTCAACAACAACTCCGCCATTACCGCGTGCAAAATGTAAACACTGCCAAGATAGGTACCTCGGTGTACTGTTGCCAGAAAAAGGTTACGAGAAAAAATTTTCGATGTACTATAAATTTTTTTACTGTATTTTTATAATGTGTTATTAGTGGTGTTTATAATGATTTTTGTTATGTTACTGTTAGTAATGCTACTTTATTGTAAATAAACTTTTTTTGTAATATTGTTTTACAAAAAAAAAATTTTTATTTTATTTTCATTTATATTTTATAAAACCGTTAGAACCAGAATAGTAGGTGTTGTTCGCGTGTAAGTATGTTTTTATCAAGGTATTTAGATTTTGTGGTAAGTAAAAGTAGCCAGTAGTAGTTCAATCGATTTAGTATGGATAAAAAAAGATATATTTGAAAAGCAAAATACTCCCAAGGTAGATTCGTATAAATTTTGTCAAGATCTGATATAGTGAAACTAAATCATTGTACGTCTTGTATTATTATCTCAGAGTGGCTAATTATTGCATGTTTTATGTACCTATATTTTTGAGTGAAAATGAAATTTTTTCTCCCGCTTTGGGATAGAATTTAGATTAATCTTTTCTTATCGGATACCTTCGTCATACAAAGAACAGTGCTAAGGAATTGTGCGAAATGTCACACTCCTATTTCATGTGTTTTTCGGATTTGCGTTGATATGTTAGTTATATACCAATATAGACTAGCTTTAGACTAGCGGGGTGTATAGGGGTCCCATTCAACATCCATGGGGACCCAAGCCTCACCTGCACGTGGTGCACCCTTGCCATGAAGCTATGGCGACCCGCCAACACGCATTGGATCAGCGTGGTGGGTTATGGTTCAACCCCCCCCCTCCCCCCTTTTGGGGAGGTCTATGTCTAGCAGTGGACGTCTTTTGACTGAAATGATGATGATAGACTTGCTTTTACCAGCGGTTTCAACCACGGGAAAGTACATGTTTCCACACAAATACGCCCCCCCCCCGTTTTTGATATAATTTTGAGTAATCCTTTCTTATCGGAACCCTACGTCATTCAAAGAACTAGACGATGATCTTTATACATATCATCATCATTTCAGCTGAAAGACATCCACTGCTGGATAAAGGCCTAACCCCAAACATCGCAACAATGACCGGTTCTGTGTGTCTCGCATCCAGTGGATTTCCACGACCCTCACTAAGTCGTCGCTCGTTCAGTTATATACTTACTAACAACTGCATCAACCACCAGTCTTCCTTCCTTTCTCAGAGAAGCCTTTGAATGATTTGGAATAAAATGTACTTCTTTTCAGGGAATTTATTTATGTTATGAAAAAATAAAAGAATAAAAATAAAAATATAAAAACATATATTTTGTCATAAGGTTCACTTTACACATTGCACACAGATTTTGTCCTGTATTATGGGTTTTACTTTCAAAAATATGCAATTTCACAATACTCAATCTCAGACTAAAGCAAAAATAACAAATGTATTCGTACATTTACATAGATATATTGAAAGTGGTACACTTTATTGTAACAGCTAGGATATACATTGGGGTTTTGTCCTGTATTATGGGTTTTATTTTCAAAAATATACAATTTCACAATACTCAATCTCAGACTAAAGCAAAAATAACAAATGTATTCGTACATTTACATAGATATATTGAAGGTGGTACACTTTATTGTAACAGCTAGGATATACATTGAGATTTTGTCCTGTATTATGGGTTTTACTTTCAAAAATATACAATTTCACAATACTCAATCTCAGACTAAAGCAAAAATTACAAATGTATTTGTACATTACATATAATGAGTATTCGTACATTATTTACAACGCACAAACTGAGACTGATATCTGTCCCGTAAGATACCAGTCCCGATGAATATGCCAACGCAGAAGGCGCTACTAGGCTATCGTCTCGTCCCCGATAGTAGTAACGCCTCCGATAGCAGCAACTGAAGCAGTAATAAACGAGATATGTTCAACGGTTAGACGTCCCGTCGAAACGCGACCCGCACGAGAGGCCCCAGATCACCACACCACATTCATAAAACAACCACGCTTCACGACCATGCCCTAAAATGATTAGTCTCGGCGCTTCGGTCTCGGCCGCTCTATAAGATCTTCGCCCGGAAGCTCTGCTGCAGAATGCCAAATTCTCCAGCAGTCTTCAAAGCAAAGATATATATCGCACTGAACGCACCGAGAATGAATCAATTTAGTTTTCTTCTGTCGATAACATATCATACATCGCTTTCTATTCGATCTGCCCGATGTGTACATTGGCTCGTGTACGATATCTCGCCTCAGCCTCATGAGATCCCCTGGAACTTGCCTAATCTCTGTCAAACAGGGCCGATGCCGTTTGATCAGAGACCTTGCAAGTTCAAAGCGAAACTCACGATGCGATTCAGCCAATTTATCTCTGCGAGCCATTGAACTTCGGTACAGCACAAACGCATTGTGCACACTCACATTCATTAACCTTTTGAAAATCTTCATATACCATTTCAGGCATCTCTTTCGCTCTAACGGATACATAGAGAGCTTTTGATCCTTTAGATCAACACCCCCCATGGCTCCGTTATAATCTTTCACACAAACCGGTTTCAGAAGTGGTTTTCCGGCCCTAGTTCCCATGTACGTTTCGGGGGTGTGATAGGTGGATATTATATTCACCATTTTGGAGTCCATCCATGCAATGATGGATACATCTCCACAATGGCGAGCTATAATAGTCCCCTTGCTCACTTTCCTCGGAACCTTTGCAATGGCACTAGGGACGTTTCGACGGTTCACACGAAGAGTTCCAAAGCAATCAAAGCCTAAACTCTTGAGGTACCGTGCTAATGCTGGACAATTGTAAAAATTGTCCATCACCACACAATGCCCCCGATGTTCGAGACCTTGCAAAAGCTCTAGAACTACTTTAGTGCTCTTCCCTCCCAAATCGACGCCAAGTGATGGATTACCATCAGTACTGTCATCTTTACCGGTGTAGATTTGGAATCTCGACATATAACCAGTGCGGGACTCACATAGTTCATATGACTTGATTCCAAATCGTGCAGCCTTTGACCTTATTGTTTGGATCCAGGACAAACGACCCTTGAATAAGGTCAAAGACTCATCGATGCTGAATTCAGCACCTAGGTTGTACAAGGAATTGAACTTATTACTGAGATGTTCAATAATAGGAGCCACCTTCCTCAGCTTGGCCGATTGTTTTGCTAAATAAGCACCCTCATTTCGCGACATTGGCTGACTTGCGTCAGCTGAATTGTCCACGAAATGAAGAAACTTATTTAGCAAAATGTACCGATTATAGGTTATCAGACGTTTGAACCCCGGCAAATGGAGCACATCGTCTGATGACCAATATTCGGTTATCGACGACCGCGAGTCAATAGCCATATACATCAACATCCCGAATAAAGTCATTATTTCGTCTGCATTTGTGTCCGTCCACGAATGAAGGCGAGATGATGCTTTCAATGTCCCTGCTTCACGCTCAGCATCGATAACCTGATGGGCATATCGGTTAGTTTCCGTGACTATCAACCCTATGATTTCCTCGTCCCAAATATCGGTAAAGGCATCATAGGGTGAATCGTAGTCTTTGACTGACCCAGGGGTAGGACCTGAGAAATTCTCACGAACAGCCCTGAATGATCCAAAGTCTTCTTCCCACTTGAAACTACTCGAAACACCCAAAAGAGTATCGATAGCGTTATCCATCCCCGTATCGACCTCGTTTATCAAAGCCTCTACCGGTTCCTCAAGCTCCTCGGAGTCAGGAATTCCATTCCTGACAACTGGTATGGCCGAGACATCGTATACGTCCTCGATATCGTTGTCGGGGTCACTACCATAATCTCTAGCTACCGTCCGTGAAGGCAATTTTTCCCTCGAAGTTGATGGACGAACATCAATTTCGGAGGAAACGCTTGCCTCAGACATGGCACTAGAGACAAGAGAAGCCAGAGCAACCGTGTTGCTGGCGCTGGCTTTAGTTGGCACCTTCGATGGCCCCGGTGCGTCGCCACCTCGCAGCCTCCTCAACCTCTGCTGGATGAACCCGGGATGTTTGGACTGGAGCTCCATGATCTCGTCGTCGTCCAAGTCCAAATCATCCAGGAGCTCTGCCTCATCAGCCCTAGATAAAGATAACACAAATAAATGCAATGTCGTACACCCATGGCACCGTGATAGCCTAGGAGGACTGTGAAGGAAAATTAACTTACCCAATAGGCAAGTCCAGGCTAGGCCTGGACTGCCCTGCTTCGCTGATGTGGACTCTTCCACCTGGGGAATTCTCGATCGGCACCGTCGAATCGGTCAACCGCAGAGAACCCCCAGGTGTTTGGTCGACGACGACAGCTCGAGACCTAAAAAGAAACAATTACAAATTACACCACTGAAACTAAAGAAACACTGTAGGTAACACTATGAAAAAGACACTCACCGTGGTGGTGAGGGACCGTCGATTTCCCGTTCCGGGGCCTTCCATACAAGGTCCAATAACAGGGCCCGACGAGCCGAGGGTAGCCGGCTAGGCCCGGGGCTGCCACGGCTGTCCCGGTCATCCCCAACAGGGGTGACGCTTCGAGAACGTAATCTTAAAATAAAATGAAAAACATTAGTACTTGTACAATGTTTTGATCGCCCAACTCAACCCGCTAAGTATAATATAATACCCTGCCTAAGTAAATGCGAAATAACGTAAAATAGAAGAAAAAAAATTTTTTTTTTTTTGATCATGAAAAATATAAAATCGAAAAATAAAACAATCTTTACATTTGGCTTTCATAGATATGAACACTAAGACAATATTTACGTTATACTGAATATTCAATAATCACAACAAAAAACTAATCGAAAATTTTTTTTTGCTGTCTGTACTTTATGCGTTACGACTTTGGCGCCATTTTTACCGGTTTATTTTCTTTCAACAACGATTATGATAACAATATGCAATTATATCACTTTGTAGTAACTTCATTATGTTTATAGGTAAATAAACTAACAACTTATGTAGATTTCAAAGCATTTCGAGATAAATTTTGCACTAGAACAAGTCGAAACACGACGGCCATGACGGAAAAAAATACGCGTCTTCACAAGTTTCGTCACTTTTTCACTGGCATATTTATTACTTTTCCAAAAACAAACACTTGCAACGTAATCTATACTTATTTCTCAGTAATTCTATATAAATCTTATAAGATTACTCACCGTTTTCTAATTGGAAACATGATTTTACTTCCGCACGCAACCACACGCAACAAGGGCTCCGAAAAGTGACAGCTAGCTGAATGACGGAATTGACGGATCACTTTATTTTTTTCAATCTTCTTCATTCTATGTATCGATATTGCCAATGGAAAATATTTTAATAGAAAGTGAATGAACTATTCTGTTCAATCAAATAAAGAACGGGTTGCAACTTGAAAATATACGTCACAGAAAAAATATCCAATCGGTGCAAGTCACTCTCGTACACCTGGGTGTACCAATGGCGCGATGGGCACTCAACTCTCTCGTACACCCGGGTGTTCGAGAAACGCGCGAGAGGTTAAAGGTACAAAAAGAAGATATCACAGACTATGTAACTAAGATGTTAAAATTAAAATGTAAAAAAATAGTATTGTGTGCTTTTCCATATTTTGAACGATTGTCAAATAGACAAAATAATTATATTCATATGCTCAACAAACATAATATGTACTTTTTAGTTAGTCACTATAGTGACAAGTTTATGTTTTTTGACACCAACATTTTTGTTGACCATTTAAAGTCGACCAGGGGTACAACGTATCTGCCAATTAGTTATAGACACACAATAGCAAGGCTATTAGCGTATTATATTAACACAGACATAAGTAGTATGTCGAAGTCTTGTATAATTGACACCACAATGTTTAGTAATCATACTAATAATCATGTGGTGGACCAAATTATGAATACTTTTATACCGTGTACGAAGGAGGTTCCACATATCACTTTGGAAAATTCCTTATTTAACGTGGAGGCTACAATTACTTGCAATTCACTGCCAGGTGATAATATAGATTTGGGACAAACTCTGGATCATTTAAACTAATGCATAAGACAATAGAGGGTACCAGTAACAGCATAGTTATACCAACCATCAATAAGGTATCTTCTTGCTCTCAAATAGTTAAACAGCAAAAAGGGTCTCAGCAGCATGAATTGAAATTGTTTCATCAAAATATTCAAGGTATCTCTTCTAAATTATTAGAGATTGAAATGTTATTAGAAAAAACAATGTTTGATGTTGTATGTCTTAGTGAACATTGGTTGAAGGATTACCAGGGGCTACTCAGTTATGAAAATTATACTGTGGGTAGTTGTTTTAACCGGAAATCTATTCTGCGTGGTGGTTCCCTAATCTTAATAAAAAAATGCTTAAAATTTAAGCAACGTAATGACATAGTTAACTTGTCAACGGAACATTGCGTTGAACTGTCCTGTGTTGAGCTGGATAAGCATGTTATAATGTGCGTGTATAGACCCCCGAACCCTCAAAACTTTAGTCTTTTTGAATCATCAATGGAAGATATTTTGGCTAAGCTTGCAGATAGCCACTTGATCGTCCAACTCCCGCATTTGACAATTGATTACACAGTCCCACTTGACACCTGACACTTTCTTTTTTATGACAGCGCGAAAGCCTTTCGAAAAATAATTACTACTCCAAAACGCCTACAGCTATATTAGGTTAAAAAACACTTACGAAAAGCTTAAAGAATCCAGAATGTAATTAAGCTAAAACTAAATTGTCCAAATAACTAATAAATAGTGAAAATAAGGCTTAAAGTCG
This sequence comes from Mythimna impura, assembly GCA_905147345.3. Lineage (NCBI taxonomy): Eukaryota > Metazoa > Arthropoda > Insecta > Lepidoptera > Noctuidae > Mythimna > Mythimna impura. The sequence goes on along the minus strand of LR990368.1, from coordinate 13,739,630 downwards.
AGAAAATGCAAAAAAAACTCGTAACTATTTTATTAGCGTAATAATTTCTTAGGTGACATATGTTAACGTGAACCGTTCAATGGATAATAACAAATCCGTAATTATTTGTGGAGATTTTAATATTAATATTTTAGAAGACAATTCAAATAGCAGCAGATTTTTAAGTCTTTTTAAATCGTTTAATTTGACTAATGTTTTTACAGAACCAACTAGAGTAACTCCAACCTCCGCAACTTGTATTGATAATGTTTTCTACAATTGTGATTATGTAGATAAAGCTATAGTTAATTATCTTCCGTCTGATCATAGTGGACAAACGGTAGCATTTATGTATCAAACAGCCTTGAAAAAAACGCAAATTCAATTTAGGCCAATTACAATAGGCAAATTAAAAAAATTTAATAGTAATTTAGAAAATAAGTTAAATGTTCTGGGCCATGATATTGATGATGCCAATAAATTTTATGATAATTTCTTTTCAGTGGTACTCAATGAATTTAATACAGCTTTTGAAAAGAAGTCTAAAAATATTTTCCCTAAGTTTGTATTTAGTGACTGGGCGACTAAAGGTATTAGGGTAAGTAGGGAAAAACTATATTAGCTGTATGGCCTTAAGCCATTCTTCAATACTGAAACTTTTAAATATGTAAATAAATATTCTAAACTCTTCAGAAAGATTTGCAAGGTAGCAAAGGCCCTGTACATTAGCAATAAGATCAAATCGGCAGACAATAAAATAAAGACTGTGTGGAAAGTTATTAATAATGAAACTGGTAGGAATAAAGTACGCAATACGGATTTTTTATTGGAGACTTCACATGGTCCCAAAAGCTCTAACATAGAAGTAGCCCAAGAGTTTGTGAATTATTTCACCGATATACCTCTTAGGACAACGGAAGCTCTAAATTCCTCCCCTGAAGATTCAGTTGCTTTATTGAAAGCAAACTTGCCAGGCTGTCCGGTTGAATTTCAATTCAAACATATAAACCCTTTGACAGTCATAAAGGCTTTCCGGCAAATAAAAGTCAAATTAACCGACGACCTATGGGGAATGTATGTTAAAGTATGCACATCTATAATTGAGACCATATCACCGTACTTAGCTTTAATATTTAATTTGTGTGTGGACCAAGGAGTCTTTCCAGATATAATGAAGTACAGTAAGGTTATACCACTTTTTAAATCCGGTGACCATAATGACACTAATAATTACAGACCTGTATCAGTATTGCCGGTTTTCAGTAAGGTGTTTGAAAAAGTTATGCTTAATCAAATGCTTTACCATTTTAACAGCAATAAAATCTTTCATGATCAGCAGTATGGTTTCACCAAAGGACGTTGTACGACTGACGCTGGTGTCACTTTATTAAAACATATATTTGCAACGTGGGAAGAAGCCCAAGATGCGATAGGAATTTTTGTGACCTCTCAAAGGCTTTTGATTGTGTTAATCACGAAACCTTGCTTTTAAAGCTAGAACATTATGGACTAGGTAAACTTGCACTCAGCTTGGTGAAATTTTATTTAATTGACAGGCAACAGCAAGTTCAGATAAACGGTGTCAATTCTCCGGGTTTGAAAGTCAAAATGGGTGTACCACAAGGCTCAATATTAGGTCCTTTCCTCTTTTTAGTATCTAGAAATGATCTACCGCAACTATTAAAAAAAAAACCACATATTGTAATGTTTGCTGACGATACGTCATTAATTTTTAAGATCAATAGACGTTCCACAAATCTTGATGACGTAAACAATGCTTTACAGCAAGTCCAAAACTGGTTTACTGTTAATAATTTAGTATTAAATGGAAAAAAAAACTAAGTGCATAAGATTTGCGTTACCGAATGTTAAAAGTAATTACTCCGACATAGTATTGAACAAGGAGAAACTCGAATTCGTCGAGAATATGGTTTTCCTAGGGATCACGCTAGACTCGAGGCTACAATGGGGTCCTCATTTAACATCTCTAGCAGGTCGGCTTAGTTCAGCAGCATAAGCTGTCAGAAAAATCCGTCAATTTACTGATGTGGATACTGCGCGACTAGTTTATTTTAGTTACTTTCATAGTATCATGTCTTACGGTATTTTGCTATGGGGACGGGCTGCAGATATAGAGTCTATTTTTATTCTGCAGAAAAAAGCTATCAGAGTCATATTTAATCTTCGCAGACGCGATTCTCTTAGGGAACTGTTTAAGGAAATAAACATCCTGACGGTCCCTTGTCAATACATTTAAGAAAACATTATGTATGTTCGGAAAAATATTCATCTTTTTACTAAGATAAGTGACAGGCACAATTTTAATACTAGGAATAGGAACAAATTAGATCAACCTCGATTCAGATTGGCTAAAGTACATAGTTCTTTCATGGGGTACTGTGTAAAATTTTGTAATAAAATACCAGTTGAGTTTCTACAACTAAATGAGTCCAAATTTAAAGGTTGCATTAAACGCACACTATGTAGACAAGCGTATTATAAACTGAAAGATTATATCCTTGATAAAAACGCTTGGCTAAATGCCGGTCCTGCTCCGCAGCCACAGCCACTTTTACCTTCAAATTAGTTTTTTTTTTTTATATATATCTATAAATATTAGAAGAGATACTATTCCCCTTTTTGTGTTGTTGTTTTCGAAATGTTTTTTTTTTTTAATTTTATTTGTTTATTTCAATAGAGCTTATGATAATTTATTCCCATTTGTATTTGGAAACAGTAGCATTGTATAATGTAGAAGCACTTTGTTTTTCAAGTTTTGTGAATGTGAAGTACCATGGAGCATTTTTATTAGGTTACAACTTGTTTGACATTACGAGCATGGCAGTTGAGAGTTTGTCATGCTCACTCAAATGTCTCGCTGATGGTGGCACGTGTTATTGGGTCATTCGGTTCCCTTAAAAATGGTTGAGCTAAGTGGGGCTGATGCACGCGTTATGCTCGTGAACGGGTGCCGTCAGTTGAGACTGGTCATCTCTTAGCTGCCAGTGACTTAATTCAATTTCTATTTTAAATTAGTTTTTTTAAGTATATTTTTTATTTTATTTTAATTATTATTACTTATCTACATTGTGCTCACATATTAGAAGCGACAAGAAATATGTAACCAAGATTTATGTAACTCATAATATGATTTAAAAGAGTGTCCATGGAGTTTCTTGCACGTTCTTCTCCATAGAGATCTACGCTTTGGAACGTGCAATTTAGCTTCACTTGTTTTTTTTTTTTTTGACTGACTGACATTTTGACAATTCAAAAGTGCCTGTAATTGGTCTATTTGAAATAAACGTTTCTGATTTCTGATTTCTGATTTCCACATCCCACATGTCGACAACCTCGCGAGCCAAGTCAATATACTTGATTTGTTTATCTTTCTCGGCTTTCACGAGGTTCTCGTCATGCGGAACGGATATGTCAACAATCATTGCACGCCTCTCGCTTCGGTCCACCACCACTATATCAGGCTTATTGGCTACAATAGTCCTGTCAGTGATGATGGACCGATCCCAGTACAAAGTGATATGACCATTATCAAGAACTGGGTCGGGCTCATACCTGTAGTACGGCACTTCCGATTCCACAAGAGAGTATTTCAGAGCAAGTTGCTGATGGATAATCCTGGCTACAAGGTTGTGTCTATGCAAGTACTCTCCGTTAGCTAGACGAGAACAACCAGAGATAATGTGACGAATTGATTCTCCCGGACGGTGACATGCCCGACAGATATCAACCGTGCCGTCCTTCACAATAAATCTCCGGTAGTTATTCGTCATGATAACTTCGTCCATAATTGCACAGACAAAACCTTCGGTTTCCCCAAAGAGGTCACCGAAACGAAGCCAGGCTACGGACGCCAATTGGTCTACATCGGGCCCGTGAAAGGCCCGGAAAAAGCGTCCGTGAAGTTCCTTGCTCTGCCATACTTCTCTGCGATCGTTAGTGTCAAGCACTACCGGTTTACGCCAGTTCTCGTTAGCCAGAGAGAGCGGGGTGAGTCCCTTGTCCACTGTCACTACATCTCGATGCATACCCACGTCAGTAGCTAGGAAATATTCCCTGAGACTGCATACCTCGCGGTTGTGTAGGGTCTTAGCATTTAAAAAACCTCGACCTCCACACTTCCGCGGGATATACAGTCTCATCACCGACGATCGTGGGTGATGCATTCGGTATGCAGTCGGCAGTGTGCGGACCCTCCTATCCAGGGCATCAAGTTCCGTTTGAGTCCATTTGAGTACGCCGAAAGAATACATCAAAACCGGCATGACCCAACCGTTGAAGGCGCGCACCTTGTTTCCGCCTGAAAGAAGACTATTGAATACCTTCTTCAGGCGTCCAAAGAAACGTTCCTTCAACGATTGCTTCATGTCAGTGATATTGATGCCTAGAGCTTCCGACATACCCAAATACTTATAGGTTTCGGTTGGAGAGAGGGATCTCAGGTTTATGGAATCCGTGAGTTGAGTGCCCACGGATTCCACAACCTCCCCTCGTTTTACATGCATGACCGCACATTTGTCCACACCAAACTCCATCCTGATGGCACTACTGAAGGTTTCAGTTACCTTCAGTAGCTCCATCAGTTGCAGATTGTTGGGGGCAAAAAGTTTCAGGTCATCCATTTAAAGTAAGTGAGATATTACCTGACCACCACTCTTCAACCGATAGCCTAGACCTGAATTCTCCAGCAGTGTGCTTAGAGGATTCAAGGCTAGGCAAAACCAAAGTGGACTCAAACTATCACCCTGGAATATACCTCGCTCGATCCTTACAGGTTCGCTATTCCTCTGGATATGTCGACATCCTGGATAGCGGAGGACCGTACTCCATTGCCTCATACACGACATCAGGAAGGTGCGTAGTGTTGTATCAATTTTATACAATTCCAGCACCCTCATGAGCCATGTATGAGGAACAGAGTCATAGGCCTTCTTATAATCTATCCAACATGTCGACAGATCCTTTCGGAAACGTCGAACCTGTTGGCTAATGGTCATATCAATGAGGAACAGCTCCTTAGTACCGCGGGACCCGTTCCTACATCCATTCTGAGAAGGTGACATGATCAAATTTTTGTCAATATGACTATTAATTTTGCTTCTCAGTATGGATGTAAGAACTTTATAGACCGTTGTATTATCGAGTGTGTATCAGTGAGATCTTCGCAGTCGTCAAAATAGTTTGACAACTGCAAATCCAGAGCAGCCACCAGCGCCTTATTCTTATTATGCATGGGCAAACGAGGTAAGCGCGGCCTAAGTTCGAGCGGCATGTTGCGATACTCCCGAATAGCACACTCCAAAGCACTCCTCAATTCATTGTTGCACTGGGTACTTACATGTGTAACCATGTCAGTAATCTCTTCGTCAGCATGGTCGGAAAGATGGTAGGACGGTGGTACCATCACTGGTACCACAGGCTGCGACGAAGGAGCAATGGCATGGTTAGGTACTCATTTCCGTACGGAGGCGATCGAGTACAGTATCGTCCAACATATGATTACGCTGGATAACCCGCACCTGATCCGACAGTCGTTGGGCCGAAACGTTGACGGCTGGCTCAAGCACCTGAAACAAAGAGAGCATCCGAACATGGTACGCGGTCAGGTTGTTTCCTCCCTCTGTAGCCCCATAGTATGCGCGCATGACATTCTCATTGATGGATTGCGTCCATCGCATGCGCTGCACACTTCCGCCGGGAGCTGACCCTATCAGAGGCCGGTGGGCCTCGAGGTCCTAAGCCACTTGGCGGCCGGCGTCCTCTCCGTCGACGCGCAGGTGGTGGTGACGTGGGCGGAGAAAAGTACTCGTCGCTGGAGCTCGACGCAACTGCCACTGCCGGTGTCACAGCACTCACGGTGGGTCTGGATTCCGGCGGCGGCGAGGCGGAGCTGAGCGACGAGGCCGGAGGTGGTAGGCGTGCACGGCGAGCTGCGGCTCTGGTCAACATTTTTGCGGTCTTTTCACTTTTCAGCTTCAATTTTCCATAGTTTTTATTATTGTCATTATGATTTCATCTTTGTATGTGTTTGTTTTGGTGTAATTTTTTCTTCTCTCATATTTGTTATTTCTAAAGTTATCTATTTCTTTTTAATTTCATGATTTTAGGGTGTTTTGGGATTTATTAGGTAAATTTGTTATAAAAAAATGTGCAAAGAAAATTTTAGCTTGTCACTTGGTTGACAGCCGAGCCACAGATTATTATTATTAAATTTGTACTTTAATGTCCCTGAAAATTGTATACATGCCTAAGTCATTGATAGCGCCTGTTATCTTTGAAAACATTGAGTGGTCATACTTTAAGTGTTTGTTTGAATCAAGAGGATAGCAATGTTCGTGAGTCAAAATATCAAGATACAGAAGGTTATTAAAATTTTCGATTCTCCCGTTATACATAATCGCGTAACTTTTGCACTTAAACGTTGGGGCGCATAAAATAACATTGGTGTGTTGCACTTTTTGTAATGACTCTCTTATGGCTAGTACCAGGTTGATAAAAACGTTTGTTGTGGTGAAGTCCGCCTCGCCGATTAAAATTATACAGAAGTCTTCCATTGTAAAGTTTCGCAGCTTAAACTCAATACCATTCATAAGTTCTTTAATTCTGCAATTCGTCTTTAAGTAATGACATATTTGGTTGTTTGGGCCTAAAGTGTTGTCAGCAACTGTTAATATTCTGTTAGTGTTATTCGTACTCAATATTCAGATTTTTCGCGGTGGGACCATTTTTCTGGTCAGTATACTGTCATTAGGTGCGGAGGTACTCGTCGAGTTTGATTCATTTTGATCTAGGTCACTATTTGATCCTTGAACAAGATTTTTCTGAGGAACTGTTTGAGTCTCCTTATTCTTGAAGATGGTGGAATTTTGAGGGTAGACATTTGATGTTTGCGTCTCCTTGTTTTTGGCTGGGCTGAATATTTGAGGCAAAGTTTTATTCTTGCGTTTGGGAGCTATACTATTTTTGTCAGGTGTTGTGCATAGCTTTTTGTAAACGTTGTTTTCTTTCAACATATTTTGTAGATAAGACTTTAAAAGAAAATTCTCACTATTTAAATTTTCAATTTCTTAATTTCATTAATTGGAGGGTAAGACTTTTATTTTGTTCGGTCAGTTCACTTAATATTAATTTCACCACTGTTATCATGTAAGCTGTCTTGTAAACTCATCATAGTGGCGTCAAGTATAGTGTTTTCGCTAGCAATATTTGTTAAGTGATTTAATGAGCTAGTTGTTCTGTTCAGTTTACGACGACAAGAGATGTTGTTGTAGCTAGAATCCATATTATTGTAATATTGCAGTGCCCTCTAGTGCTTTAATGAATTCTGATAGCTTCTTTTTTATTATTCTATCTGTGTGCCACGTATTCTGTGGACCAAATATTGCACTACAAATTTAGATATTCACAAAAAGTGATGGTTGAGTTTAGTGGGATTTGAACTCACGCCCAGTTATCGATGAGTATATTCAGACCCCGTGTTACACCACAGGACTACAGTGTTATTATAGCTAGCCAAATAGGTGGTATTATTGTACTTGATTAAATTTTTAAACTGGACAAAATGATTGGTTTGATTCATGCCTATGGAACTTTTTTCCGTTATCAAAACAGTTCGTCGCTTTTTGGTTCGATTGAGAATGTCTTAATATGTTTTAATGGTTTTGGTCTTGTTTATATAGATATAGGTACACTTTATGATGTTGAACACTAGTAATAACTTAGTTCAAGGATAATTGGAAAAATACTGTGTTCCATCAAAACAGGTAATCTAGTTATCTGTTTTCCCTTAGTTAACCAGATGGTGATGTGAACCCTAAATATAACAGCTAAATTGAAACAAACAGGAAAATGTATTTTTTTTTCAGTATTCAAATATAGGATACCCACCTACTATAAATAATTTAAACATCAATTAAATTATAGTTAAATTAAATACCTATCTCGCATTTAAGGCTAATTATTATTATTTTATCCTGATGTCACTCGTACGACCACGAAACGGCACTATCCTAGGACATTTTTAAACACACTTTCTAAAACCAACCTCAATGCAAAGCCAAAGGATTACGTTGCTTACAGAACGGGTGCCCGATGAGGCCAAATGAGTTTGGAGTAGAGAACGCGTAGGTTCATGACCATCGATAATTTGGTAACGGAAATCCACTGAATGCGAAATTTTAGGAAGGCGTTATCTTGACTATACTGCCTTTGAGACAAGTTTAATATTAGCATTATTTAAACGTTTACCCACATTACAATTTAAAATTTTGAATTTACCTAAAAGACTGGCGGGATTCTCAAAATCAAATACAGTTGAAAATCAGTACTTTACACGGAGCAACTACTTGTTTAAGCTCCACAACTGCAAAATAAAAACTCCCTGTAACTGTCTTCTGGAGTACCCGTTACACCTGTGAAAGTTCCACTAATGAGAGATCTTTATATTATGTATTGTATGATCAACGTTTACCGACCACGGTAAACGTTGCCTAAACTGGAAGATCGATTCTTGGCAGTTAATACTCAGCCACGAGTTATTTCACTGCTCGCAATCAATACTAATAAAATACATAATCGGTGTTTCTCATTTTTATTTTCTTATATCTATCAATGGGAAAAGTGCCCAAAAAGCTGGCAGCTTTGCCACGCTGCGCTGGATGGCAATGCGCAAAATGGCTGATTCGTTGACCGAAGAAAAGCCCAGCCCTCTGGTCACGCTAAGAGTCGATAAAATGCTTTATCCTGAATGACTGATGGATCAACACACAGCCTAAACCGCTGATTGTAAAGACCTGAAACTTGGAGGGTTATATTCTTTGTATGACGTAGGCATCCGATAAGAAAAGACTTTTCGAAATTCTACCCCTAAGGGGGTGAAAAAGGGGGGCAAAGTTTGTATGGGACAACGTGATTCCTTGGTTCAATCTACTTCAAATTTTGCATGAACATTCTTTAACAGAATTAATGAAAGATGAGTTACGTAATTTATTGAAATTCATCCCCTAAAGGGGTTAAAAAAGGGTAGAAAGTTATTTTGGGGGTGATTTGCTTCCAAGTTGATATCAAAACTCTTTAGTGCTTTTGATTTAAGCTGTTGATCCCCGCATTAACGCCGGCGTTCACGCGCCATTGTCTTACTATTGTGTCTCTAATTACGCACTCAAAAGGTTCAATTACATTTTATTTTGACACGTTTGGAAACTCAAATGTCAAACAGATGATTTTGCTAAAACCCTTCTATATGTAGAATTCCTTTCATATTTTGTACCGCAAAAAAATAAACTTACCTAACTGTGTCTATTTTTAAAAATGGGAGCAGAGTTGGTTAATATCAATGGGAAATGAATAAGCCTTACTATTGTACCAATAGTGGAGGATGGCGCATGCATTTTCCATACGCTTTCTTATCGGCGTGCACGGCAGTGCCCCCGCCAAGCCGAGCGCGAAGCAAACACTGCCGTACCATCCTTTACTGGAACCATTTCGCCGCATTTTCAGGCCCCTATTAGAGAACCTCTGAATAAAACCAGAACGCAGAAATTTTCGTCATCCAGTAAACTATAATCACATACTTAAAATCTAAAATTTCAAGTCTGTAGGTCATTTAGTTCCGAAGTTAAGCGAAAGCAAAGTTTCGCATTTATGACACTCACTCACTCATGATCATCAGAATAGAACTAGTACTTCCCATAAACTCAGAGAGCTGAAATTTGGTACAGAGTTAGGATTTAATGACCACATAAAGGGAAAACTATAAAAACTAGGATAATCGAAGATCTGGAGTACCTGGTGAGCCTGATTAGAAAACACAAGAGCCCAACCAAACTATTAGAGATCGACATACCGCCTTTACAAAAAAATATTCAACTTGGTGGGCCGCTTCATTTGATGTCAAAAATCGAAGGTCTGAAGTATCTGGTGAAGAACCCTCAGCTGGTCTCAGCTGTATTAGAGATATGGTAATGCTCTCTTCTACTATTGTTACATAAAAAATCGACTGTCATTGCAAAAATCAATTGTTTCTACAAAAAGAAGTGAAATCCCACCAAAACATTTTGTAAAAAACTGCCAAGTCTCGATGGAGCTGCGTGTTTATCTCTAAAAAGTAATGAAATCTGGACAAAGTCGTGCCAAGTCTAAGGTTCCTTACTGCGATTTCTTTATTATTATAGTTAATGTTGTGTGACTTGGCCGTTGAAGGGTACACAAGGGTACAAAACCAGGTGCTCCATGACACCTTTGCACCAATCTGTCGCCAGAACCGCTACCCATTGACGATGGAAAATTGCCACTTGGAAAACGTATTGTTCAAAGTCACACAACATTAACTCATTACTTTTTAGAGATAAACAAGCAGCTCCATCGAGACATGGCTAGTTTTTTACAAAATGTTTTTGGTGGTATTTGTTGTACGGCACTACGGCACACAAAAACGCTCAATGGATATTCGTAAAGTAAATTGTGTGGCATGTGACACACAATTGGGATGAATTTGCTGTAATAATGTCTCATGACCTTCATGGCAACAATCATCATTACAAAAGAAGAGTATATAAGCGTGTGTCGGAACAGCGGCGTTCGAAACAATATAGGGGACCCATATTAGATATGTTACTGGATGCGCGTATACTACTAATATTGGAAGTGTACTTGACACCCTGCAGCAGATGAATCTTATTGGAGCCGTTTAGGATTAGGAAGCAGAGAAAAACAGCTCGTATATGGGAAATTGCACTAACCTTTTGAACTCCACGTGTCCATGTGTCAGACGGCCGGCGTTCTCTGGATTTCGCGACTGTTGCTCCAGTGACGAGGAGATATAACACTCACTGAACACTGCACAGTTCTCAAGCACAAAGCGTTAGCGGTTTTAGTGTCTTTAGCGGATAAGTTCTACAATAACTAATTTTTCTTGTAAAATGCGCGGGACGCCGTCTTAGCGATGCGAGCGACTCCGAGCGAGTCTATCTGCGTACTCTTTCACTCGAGGTCGTGCAGGACAAAGGATGCAAAATGGGAAGTGTTGCAAGTTGTGACACAAACAAAACGCGGTATTTAATTCTATGCGGCTAATTACGGAACTAATTTTTACGCGGCAATTACCAAGCGATATATTCCGAAAAGGCTTTAGCACCATAGACCACATACACACGCTATGGCAGGTTATACAGAAGACCGAGGAGTATAATCTGCCTCTCTGCTTAGCGTTTGTGGATTACGAGAAAGCTTTTGATTCGATCGAGACTTGGGCTGTGCTGCAGTCTCTCCAACGGTGCCAGATTGACTATCGGTACATCGAGGTGCTGAAGTGTTTGTACGAAAACGCCACTATGTCAGTCAGACTGCAGGACCAGACCTCGAAACCTATCCTCCTGCAGCGGGGTGTGAGGCAGGGAGACGTCATTTCTCCGAAACTGTTCACGGTCGCAATGGAGGATGTCTTCAAGGTTCTGGACTGGAGTGGATTGGGCATTAATGTCAATGGCGAGTACATCACTCATCTTCGGTTTGCCGACGACATAGTAGTCATGGCTGAGACTACGGAAGAGCTCAGCACAATGCTCAATGATCTCAGTAGAGCGTCCGAAAGAGTGGGTCTTAAAATGAACATGGACAAAACCAAAGTCATGGTAAATAACCATGTAGCACCCACTCCGATCAAGATCGGAGACTCTGCACTCAAAGTTGTAGACGATTACGTCTACCTTAGACAGACAGTCCAGTTGGGTAGATCTAATTTCGAGAAAGAGGTCTACCGTCGAATCCGACTCGGCTGGGCGGCGTTCGGGAAGCTGCGCGGTATCTTCTCATCCAATATACCATAGTGTCTCAAGACGAAAGTCTATGACCAGTGCGTGTTGCCAGTGATGACATATTGTTCCGAAACGTGGACGCTCACAATGGGCCTCATCAGAAGGCTCAAAGTCACCCAAAAGGCAAAGGAAAGGGCTATGCTCGGAATTTCCTTGCGTGATCGAATCAGAAATGAAGATATAGGCAGGAGAACCAAGGTTGCCGACATAGCACGAAGAATCGCCAAACTAAAGTGGCAATGGGCAGGGCACATTGCTTGCAGAACGGATGGCCGTTGGGGCCGAAAGGTTCTGGAGTGGCGACCGCGTACCGGAAGACGCAGTGTTGGTAGAGATATAACACTCACTGAACACTGCACAGTTCTCAAGCACAAAGCGTTAGCGGTTTTAGTGTCTTTAGCGGATAAGTTCTACAATAACTAATTTTTCTTGTAAAATGCGCGGGACGCCGTCTTAGCGATGCGAGCGACTCCGAGCGAGTCTATCTGCGTACTCTTTCACTCGAGGTCGTGCAGGATAAAGGATGCAAAATGGGAAGTGTTGCAAGTTGTCACACAAACAAAACGCGGTATTTAATTCTATGCGGCTAATTACGGAACTAATTTTTACGCGGCAATTACCAAGCGATATAGGCGCAACCAGTTACCATACCCTACATATGGTGGTTTCTGTGAGTTAACTGCAGCCGATCAAATAATAATAATAATAATAAGCTGCAATTTTGAACACCTGCAGAATAGTGAGAAAGTTCATGCAGATAGAGGAAAATAAAATTTCTCCTCATAACATCCCCTCTACACCAACTACACACATGCTACATTGACTTGGCTTGGCTCGTTAATGTAGCTAAAAACTAGCCAAAGAGCTAAGCAATGATCAACGTTTTTTCGAAATAATAATAATATTTATTCTCAAAAAAACTTAGTACTATATTACATTTCATTTGGCAATATATTTAATGACTAACAAATGAATCAAGCATCTGTAACTGAACTAGGCACAGCCTGTATTTCAGTTATCAGCGCGAAATCCCCTCGTTTTAGAATAGCCAACAGTAAAAATGCTGAATACGGTTCGAAGCATTTTTTATAAAAAACCAAGTTAGTATCACAAGGCATTTTAGAATATATTAGTAAATTTAGAAGGTGTGTCCTCTTAGCTGTGTTTGTAAGGGTACAAATACCTATATACTTAATATACCCTTTTGTATTTGAAGTGTATCGAAATGGCAACCTGTATGCTAAATTTGGTATTATAGACCAAGCTATCAAAAGGTAACGTTTTTCTCAAGATCTTTCTAATGGTCACTTTGATGCCTACGCTGACACCAATAGTGATAATAACGCTGATGCATCTTCGTTTACTTCTACACGAGGTCAGGGGTCCATCATGCTTCACGACAAACATTCGGATTCTGCCCTAGAGGAAGCAGCTTTATGCGAGTCGCTATTGAAAATGCATGATTGTTCTCGAAGAGAGTCTGTATTTATTCCTAGAATTCCCCTAACACCATCAAATTATCTCTTCAAATTCAAGAGAGTGCAGTTCCTCATCAAAGTCTGCTTCGCAATAACCATAAACAAAGCTCAAGGTTAAACTCTTTAGGTAAGTAGGAGTACACTTGAGAGAAAGCTGCTTATCCCACGGCCAGTTGTATGCAGCATGCTCCAGAGTAAGCGCACAGAGTAGCCTGGTGATTCTAGCACCCAAAGGAAAATAAAAAAATATTGTTTATAAATAAATACTGCGGTAGGTATAAGTATTATTTCTATTTCTTAATATATAGAAGAAAGAATAAGAATAAGAAGAAGGTTACAAAATTAATAACGTAAAAAAAAAAACAATTAAAAGTCCTATACGACTTTTTAATTTTATTATTTGAAATATGTGTTCCGTATGGTATCCGGACGTAAAGAATAACACCATCCCATCTCTTCCCGAGGGTGTCGTAAGAGGCGACTAAGGGAAATACCAGAGAATGGGCAACAGCATCCTCTGTGCATTACAACAACCAAACTGCGATCGCCAACCCGTCTGCCAAGCGTGGCGATTATGGCAATCCCCCCCAAAATGAAAAGCAGAATGAAAAAATGGCCCCTAGTGCCCGGTAGTCGGTCTACCCTTGACTCCAGTAGCAGTCAAGGCCACGACGAGGCAAGGGGTGCGAAGAATCTCCGGATGGGATCTGGCTACCTATCTATAAAACGACTGAACCTGGCAACATTTAACACGCGTACACTGAGGACTGACGAGAAGATTACTGAACTTGAGGAGGAATTGAGCAGGTTGCGATGGAGTATTATGGGATTGTCTGAAGTCCGAAGACAGGGGGAGGATACGATAATTCTTAAATCCGGTAACCTACAAATATATTACGGGAGGGTGACCAGCAGTCCCAGGGTGGTGTCGGGTTTTTCATCCACAGGTCCCTTGTGAACAATGTGGTGAAGTTCGAGAGTGTGTCGACCAGGGTGGCGTACCTTATACTCAGAATATCATCAAGATATTCGCTGAAGGTCATACAGGTTTATGTCCCGACCTCGACACACCCCGACGACGAAGTAGAGACCATGTATGAGGATGTATCCAGAGCCATGTATTGTTTTATGACTCATTTCACCGTGGTCATGGAGGACTTTAACGCGAAACTGGGCAAACGAGACGGTGACGAGCTGCGAGTGGGGCAATTTGGATTTGGACGTCGGAATCACCGGGAACACCTACTGGCTAGCTTTATGGAGAAAGAGGGCCTCTATATGATGAATTCCTTCTTCAAAAAGCGTGGGCATAAAAGGTGGACCAGGCAAAGTCCTGACGGTTCAACTAGAAATGAGATTGACTTCATCCTGTCGACGAAAAAGCAAATATTTAATGATGTCTCTGTGATCAACGTGGTGAAAACTGGAAGTGATCACCGCGTGGTAGGAGGCACATTGAATATTAACATTAAGCTTGAAAGGTCTCGACTGATGAAGTCTACGCTCCGTCCAGCACAGATCCAGATCCAAAACCCCGAGAGCTTTCAGTTCGAACTCCACAATCGTTTCGAGTCCCTAGGTGGCTCTGTGGACGAATATAACGATGGGTTCGTGGAAACTGTCCATACGGTCGGGTCTAAGTTTTTCAAGACTCACCGTACAAATAAGAACAAGAGGCTCTCTGATCCGACCCTCGAGCTAATGAAGAAGAGGTGTGAGATGATTCTGCAGTCTTCAGACGATGCGTGCATATATCGGCAGCTCAATAGACAAATCTTGAAGTCCCTGAAACGCGACCTTCGCCGCTTTAATACCGCAAGGATTAAGGATGCGATTGAGCGGAATAAGGGCTCTAAAGTATTTGCACGAGATCTTTCTATTGGGCAAAGCGAGCTCACGAAACTGAAGACCGACGATGGCAGAGTCATATCCGCCAAATCGGAGCTTCTGGGAGAGATCGAGGCTTTTTTATGAACAGTTACAACATACACGTCTATCGCTAAACCCGCAGCAAATCTAGTAAACGACCCAAGAGCTAGATTGACACTATACCGAAGATATCCCGGACGTCAGCCTGTGCGAGATTAGGATGGCTCTGAAGCAGCTGAAAAACAACAAGGCGTCGGGTGAGGACGGAACTACGGCCGAACTCCTGAAGGCGGGTGGAAAACTGGTCCTTAAGGCCCTTCAGAAGCTATTTGATTCTGTCATACTCGAGGGAAAAACACCACAGGCGTGGAGCAGAGGCAGGTGGTACTCTTCTTTAAGAAGGGCGATAATGCCCTGCTTAAGAATTACAGGCCCCTCTCGCTCCTGAGCCACGTCTACAAGCTGTTTTCCCGAGTCATCACGAATCGTCTCGCGCGCAGGTTCGACGACTTCCTAGCCTCTCGAACAAGCCGGATTTCGAAAAGGCTTCAGCACCGTGTTCCACATACATACGCTGCGGCAGGTTATACAGAAGACTGAGGAGTATAATCAGCCTCTCTGCTTAGCGTTTGTGGACTACGAGAAAGCCTTTGGTTCGATTGCAACTTGGGCTGTACTGCAGTCTCTCCAACGGTGCCAAATTGACTATCGGTATATCGAAGTGCTGAAGTGTTTGTACAAAAACGCCACTATGTCAGTCCGACTACAAGACCAGACCTCGAAACCTATCCTCTTGCAGCGGGGCGTGAGGCAGGGAGACGTTATTTCTCCGAAACTTTTCACGGCCGCAATGGAGGATGTCTTCAAGGTTCTGGACTGGAGTTGATTGGGCATTAATGTCAATAGCGAGTACATCACTCACCTTCGGTTTGCTAACGACATAGTAGTCATGGCTGAGACTACAAAGGAGCTCAGTACAATGCTTGGTGACCTCAGTAGAGCTTCTGAAAGAGTGGGACTTAAAATGAACATGAACCAAACCAAAGTCACAGTAAACCGCCATGTAGCACCCACTCCTATCAAGATCGGGGACTCTACACTCGAAGTTGTAGACGACTACGTTTACCTGGGACAAACGGTCTAGTTGGGAAGGTCTAACTTCGAGAAAGAGATCAATCGTCGAATCCGACTCGGCTGGGCAGCGTTCGGGAAGCTGCGCGGTATCTTCTCGTCCAATATACCACAGTGTCTCAAGACGAAAGTCTATGACCAGTGCGTGTTACCCGTGATGACATATGGCTCCGAAACGTGGTCGCTTACAATGGGCCTCATCAGAAGACTTAAAGTCACCCAAAGGGCAATGGAAAGGGCTATGCTCGAAGTTTCCTTGCGTGATCGAATCAGGAATGAGGATATCTGCAGGAGAACCAAGGTTACCGACATTGCACGAAGAATCGCCAAACTAAAGTGGCAATGGGTAGGGCACATTGCTCGCAGAACGGATGGCCGTTGGGGCCGAAAGGTTCTGGAATGGCGACCACGTACCGGAAGACGTAGCGTTGGAAGGCCTCCTACAAGGTGGACCGATGACTTGGTAACGGTTGCGGGAGTCCGATGGATGCGAGATGCACAGGACCGTTCATTGTGGCGACACTTGGGGGAGGCCTATGTCCAGCAGTAGACGTCTTTTGGCTGAAATGATGATGATGATGATTTTAAATTTTATTTTATTTTTTCGACTACGCGGACAAAGTCGCGGGCAAAAGCTAGTATATATATAAATATCTTTACACTTAATAATACTAAAGCGGAGAGGTAGCTCAAGAAGCTTTTTAAGAGTGAGGTTTGCAACGAGGAAACCTTAATATAGATGCAATCACGTATAATACAAGTAAGGTAATTAGTATTGTCCTTAAATCATCAAAATAATGGTCACTAACAAATAGCAGGCAATATAAATTAATAACTCAAAGCTCTTTTCCTCATTAATAGAGAAGAATTATAACAAGTAGTACACTATTAATTGCCGCAATAATTTTAACAGAAAACAACAACGAATAAATCAAAAATGTGGAGTGAATTCATAGTTTTAGTAATAATAATATTTGAAGCTACAGCAAGTTTTCCTGATAATGGTAAGAACTATTTAGAACTGTATGCTTATACTTTGAAAAAACTTATTTTCGCTTAGTCGGCAAAGAATATCGAGTAGTGTCTGAGGGAGGAAATATAATAATAATAATAATATAGGTACCACGTTCCATTAAAGGCGTCAAAGGAGCATCTGCGAGTTAGTTTCAACTCCTCGTACGCCTTCCACAGGTCCAGGACCCCAGGGTTCTGTTAAATGATAACCATATAATAATATATCTCTCCACTCCTCAAGCACTTCAGCATATGTTGCCCTCTTGTTGCTACGTCATTTTTGAGGTCCCATTTATAGAGTGTGAAAGTCACTCCCTGCCTTTTTATCGATGGAAATTAATAACATTAAACAGTATCTTAGTTTTCCATATGTCGCAACCAACTGGGGGTTGTCCTTGGATGCGCTGGCACAGTGCGTACAGGGATGATCGCCGGTTGATACCACATTCCATTAAAATCGTCAAAGGGGCCTCTGCGAGTTGGTTTTGACTCCTCGTATGCCTTCCAAAGGTCCAGGACCCCTAGGTTCTTAGATATAATAACCTTATGGGTTATTATATTTAAGAACCTAATATTATTCTTATATTATTATTCCCTGTTCCCGATACCGCTGGGCTATTATATTTTATATATTTTTTTAAGTTTTTTTTTTTAATATTTAAATAATATAAATATATAGAAAATGAATGAATTAATAATAATAATCACTGGTAGCTTGGACCCTGCTCCCGACACCGACGGAATACTATTTTTTAGATTTTTAAATGATTTTTTATATGTGTTTTAGAAACATTTAAAAATGTATAAATAATAATAATGATTTCGTTTATTTCTCCTCACAAAATATGACCTTATGATTAAACATAATTCAATAAATTCATTTAACATATAGGAACCTCCTTTCAGTCAAGTGAATGTGTGGAGCTGGTGTCTGTTATGGGTGTTAACCTGTATTACAGATCACCAGGTCCTCACCCTACGAGCAAACTGGGATAACACATCAATATTATTTTTAATAAGTAGTAAAACAGATAGAATTCACTGATCATAATCTCTTTAACTGATGAGAAGATCCAGCAAAAATTAAAAATGCCACTTAGTACCAAGTGAGTTAGTGATCCTAAAGTGAATGGTGATATGTGAGGGTGTGATGGTGATGGTATGCGTGTGTGTGTGATGGTGTGATGTCAAGAATGTGTTTCGAGTCTATACCTATACTTGGGCTTAAACTTCTTTTAACTTTGGAACAACTAATTCAGTCTCAAAAATGATGATGGTTATTATACAAAAAACTTTTTACAAAAAAAAAAATAACCGACTTCACTAAAAAAACACTAAAAGGATCAAAATAACTTTAATTTCGGAAGTCGGTGTTTCTCGGTATTGTTTGTTTCTTATTTAACACCGACTTCCGAAATTAAAGTTATTTTGATCCTTTTAGTGTTTTTTTAGTGAAGTCGGTTATTTTTTTTTTTGTAAAAAGTTTTTATTTCACACTTTTTAGTTGCGATACACTTATAAACAGAGTGCCTATTTCTCATGACAATTCCAATTAACCCAAATACTGCTAGGTTACATTTTTTATTATAAAGTTCCTGTGTCTACCTTCCTCCTTCCGGCTCCATCATCAGATCAGTTCGATAGTACCTTATAGCCAAAGAGCATCTCACGACAATTCTAATAAGCCCAAACACGGCTAGGATACATTGATTAATTACGGAGTTCATGTGCCTACCTTCCGGCTCCATCATCAGATCAGTTCGATAGTACCTTATAGCCAAAGTGCATCTCATGACAATTCTAATAAGTCCAAACACGGCTAGGTTACATTGATTAATTACGGAGTTCCAGTGCCTACCTTCCGGCTCCATCATCATCATCATCAGATCACTTCGATGATACCATTTTCAACGTTACTATTCAGAATCATTCATTTATTTGTATTGTCATAGTCGCTTAACTATATCTTCATTTTGATATCTATTTGAGTATGAAGTTCCGTTGACCATTTCTGGTCTTCTTCATCAGTTCCACTTCATCAAATGTTACTTTTTGACTGTAAATGCTTAAGTTCTTGATGAAAATACTAAAATTACCATAGGGTTGCCTATAATTTTTGAGGAGTTCCCTCGATTCCTCATGGATTCCATCATCAGAACTGGATTTTGAAAAAAATGGGACCAATCTGGAAGCATATCCTATAAAGGGAAAAAAAAAAATTGCAAATCGGTCCATAAACGACGCAGTTCTGAGGTAACAAACATAAAAAAAATAATGATGATAAAAAAAAAAAAAAATAACCTCCTCCTTTTTTTGAAGTCGGTTAAAAAGGGCCTCTTCAATACAAATGACACTCATGAAAGCGATCAACCCATTATTTAAATAGTAGTCTCTGCGTGGCAGTGCAGTCCATTGCCTGCAACCAGTCTCTTACTACGACCTCCAATTGAAATTATTTGAAAGTTACCTCGCGGAAAGAACACCATGTGTAAAACTAGATAACCTTTCAAGTGACGATGCCGCAGTTCTCTTCGGAGTTTCCTCAAGGTAGCATCTTGGGCCTGACGCTTTTCCTTGCTTACATCAACGACCTGTGTCAACTTAATTTTTCCAATGCTAAAATTGTCACGTTTGCTGATGACACAGCGTTATTATTTAGGGGGATACATGGGGTGAAGCTTTTGCGTGTACACAAGCGGGCTTTAATTTAGTTACGGAATGGCTACAGGACAATATTCTAACCCTTAAGAGGCCCTGGGACGAAGGCAAAGAAGGAACAGGAGTGGGTTTTTAGTCAGTAAAAGTCTGACACTATCTCGCGCTCCGCCCAAGAGAAGGATTTGTCATTAGATGATTTTCCCACCTAAAAAAACCCTTAATGTAGCTTAGAACAAAATATATAACGTTTTCCTCTCAATATAAAATAATAATTATCTCATAAATGTACCGACTACAACGACTCCCATAGTTTGTGTCCTGAAATTGAAAGAACATAACTATTGACACAATTATTGAACATAATTATTGACATGTTGGCAGATAGAAAACGGAAACTTATATTTATCTTTAAAAACTTACGCCAAGTTGCTGACAAGGAGTTAATAAGAACAGTTTACCTGGCGCTTGGGTAGTCGCAACTCAGCTACTGTCTATCTCTACCTGGAGTGAAGCAACAAAGACACTCTTGCTGAAAATCGAAAAAGCGCAAAGAGCTGTCCTAAAAATTAGTATGTTTCTACCGTTCTTTCATCCAACCATCGATGTTTACAGACAAAGTTAAGTTCTTACGGTTTGTCAGCTTATATTCTGCACACTGTCACTAAGCAACATTGTCTGTCGACATATAACCCAAAGATGATGGATAAGTGGCACGGGAAGGACATTGTCTGCACAAAACCCCTTTTTTAAAACCAGTTTTGCTCATCGTTTCTTTTGCTATCAGGGTTGTAACCTGTACAACAAAATTAACAGGATTTTGTCAATTTACTCTCTATCGATTACTAAATGTAAAGCGCTTTTAATGCCGTCAGTCACGATGTCCTCTTGTCTATCCTGTCCTATCTTATGGTCTCTCCGGAGGTGCTGGAGTGGTTTTCCTCCTATCTTCGGGGTCGTCAGCAATCGGTTCGCGCTGGAGACTCTTCATCAAAGTGGGGTGACCTTACAGCTGGCGTCCCTCAAGGCGGTATTTTATCTCCTCTTTTGTTTTCTGTTTTTATTAATCTTATAACCACTGAGCTTCAGTGTGCGTATCATCATCTCTACGCCGACGATCTGCAGCTCTACTGTCAGTCAGGTGTTGACAACATATCGGATGCGATTGAGAAGCTAAACCAGGACTTAAGAACAATAAAAAGCTGGTCTGACCGTTTTGGGGTGGCAGTTAACCCTTTAAAATGTCAGGCTATCGTTGTAGGGAGCCCCCATAATTTGAGAAAGCTTGATGGCCTAACTGTTCCACCTGTATTATTTGATGACACAGTGATTCCATTTAGCTCCAACGTTAAGGATCTGGGTCTGCATGTCGACACCTGTCTCGACTGGAGGAAGCAGGTTGGCAGTGTCAGTCAGAGAGTAACCAGAACGTTACGGTCGCTCTATAGACTAAAAAATCTTCTGCCAGCTCACATTAAAGCACTGCTTGTACAATCTTTAATTTTTCCTATAATTGACTATGGTGATGTGTGCTACTATGACCTGAATGCAGATCTCCTCAATAAACTTGACCGCCTTCTGAATAACTGCATTCGATTTGTCTTCAACCTTCGTAAGTATGATCATGTATCTGAGCAGCGTTCTCTTTTAAAATGGTTACCCATCTGACAGCGTAGAGCGCTAAGAGCCTTGACTACCTTGTTTTTTTTCTGGATAAACCTTCTTCTCCTTCTTATTTGACTTCTCAAATCCAATTTCTTTGCTCTGGTCAATAATCGTCTTCTACGATGTCCCACACACCGTTCTGGGTTTATCCAGTCCTCCTTCTTTGTCCAGGCGATCTCTCTTTGGAATGCGCTCCCGCTGAACATCAGGATGGCGTCCAGTCGGTTCACTTTTAGCGCCCGTTCAGACACGGCGGGAACCGCGCGATTTCAGAATCGCGTGGAAATCGCGCGATTCTTATTTGTATGAGTTATTAAGTAATCGTTCAGACATAACCGCGCGGTTAATCAAGCCGCGCGGTTACCGCAACCCAACCGCCAGAAAATAGAATCGCGCTGCTCCCGCGCGTTTCTATTACTATGGAGTCTTTACTTCGCGTTCAGTTGCGTTGCGGATACCGCGCGGTTAGCACGTCACAGCTCGTGAGTTCGCCATGGATCGTTTCGACACTGAACTATTTATTGATGAAGTGGAGAAGAGACCTGCATTATGGGATATTCAGTGTGAGGATTACTCAAATAAAAATATCAAGAACCAAGCTTGGCAAGAGTTAGTGGAGATATTTGGAAATACCGCCTTTTTCTTTTATTTTTTTTAAGGAGCAACCACAGTAAACACACTTCTTCGTCGACCTCCATTTTCAAACTGACGGTATCCCCGCACGCAAAATCGCATAATAACCGCCGGTGTCTGAATAGCATCACAATTTTGCGGTTTCAAACCGCGCGATTCGTAAACGCGCGGTTCCCGCATGTCTGAACGGGCGCTTAAGGTGATGGCACGTGAGCAAATTCGCAGGAAATTGGTGTAATCATCACAGCGTTGATTTGTTGGATTCGTTTTTCATAATTACATTGTTAATTTGTGTATGTATCTAAGTATATATTTATTATTGTTTTTTTTTCTATTTCTTTACCATTAAGCTGCACCTACCATGTTTTGTTTCTGCACCACCCTAAGGTCGACTGGTAGAAAATGCCTAAGGCATTAAGTCCGCCTTTGTACAGTGTTTATTACTAGTGCATTAAGTTTTAATAAATAAATAAAATAAGTACTTGACTGCGATCCCACCTGATGGTAAGCAGTGATGCAATCGTTGATGGTAAATCACATTACTTTATTTACAGCTAGGGTTTAAACAAATTTTGTTTCCTTACAGATCCAATGCAAATTACTTTTAAAATCCAGATCGAGCAAAGAAATACCCTAATTTGTGACCACAGTCATGACAAGACGCAACAAAACATATACACGCTTCTCGAAGGAGAACAATTCACAATAGTCACGAAATATGAACATAATATCATCAATAATTTTATGTAAGTAACTGAAGATACTTATCTGTATGTTTTAGTCACAATAAACTATGACAAGAAGCTTTAGTTGTAACATTTTTTTATGATTGGATAACTTTTTTTTTTAGGTGTCTAATGACAAATCCCGCTCTTGGGCGGAGCGAGAGATAGTGTCAGACTTTTATTGACTAAAAACGCAATCCTGTTCCTTCTTTGCCTTCGTCCCAGGGCCCCGGGTTTCACTTTCACACTACTCTGGCCCCAGTGGGCTTCGACCCTGCTAGGCCCCTACGATTTGCTGACATCTCCCTGAGGCGCGCGTGGAACAATACGCACCGTCGACGACTTGGGCTCGGTCCGAACGGTTACCGGACGATCGGACGGCGGGCTACCCATTACTCGCCGTCCGCAAGCCTGCGTCTACGGTGACTGGAAATCGGGATCGGAATCCCGGCGGCGGTTGGGGCGTGAGGACCGTTGCCTCACGCGATGGGCCGCCTTCTTTGCTAGAATTACTGCTTCGCAGAAGAAGGCGACCCCCTGCCACTCCTCCTCGCTCCGGACCATGGCCTGTAACAAGGCCCGGCGCGAGAGATAACCGCCGCCGATTGAGGACACGGCGTTGCTCTGCCCAAGCGGGGCACACCTCCACCGTGTGCTCCACTGTGTCCTCCGGGTGGTCCACACAGTGACGATACCCGGGCGTCGCTTCCGGTGCAGGAACTTCCCGAACTTACCGTGTTCGGCGAGAACCTGCGTCATGCGGAAGGTGAGGACGCCGTGAGGTCTTTCCAACCACGCCTGAAAGAGGGGACTTACCGCCATAATTGTGGCGTGCCCATGTTTACCACATACGAATTTCGTTCATAGTATAAGATGTTAATGGAATCTATCTTCATTTATAGTACATATTTTACAGATGCAGCGATGAATATAGAAGATATAATTACATGAAAAATAAAACAACTGTAACTATTTTTACTTAATTAAGGAATACGGACTTGATCTGTTACGCATATCTATTAATTTGATGTAATTACTTACTTAAATCTTTTAACAGTTTATGGTTGAAAAAAGAATGGGTACTTTATGGAAATGTATGATATTGGCCCATCGAGATAACGGGGTAATGAAACCTGTGGTACACTACAACGGGGCAAACTATGCAGCGGCCTATTGCTTTATGAAAATTCATGTGAGACAAAAAGGTATTTATCCTTCCCACCTATAATAATTATATGCTCACACACCTATACCATGTTCTGTTTAAAAAAAATAGGAACTTAATTTTTACTTTTACTTAACGATAGATCGAAATGGAACCTTCTTTATGTCTCGAAAATCAGTCAAACAGTCGTTACAAATAGTTTGAAGCCCAAAAGTATGACTAGCAGTTTTGCCAAGTGAGATTGTATTACGTAGTAACTGCGAGCAACTGATAGTAGCCCTAGAGCCGCTTCAGATGATCCTCAGAAAGCTTGTAAAACTACCAAACAACTGAAATTAGAGACCAATCTGAAAAGTCTGTATTATGATGATTTTTAAACCCCACAGAGCTGCCTCAAACAATCCTCGTGAATAGCATGATAGTGCCAGTAGTTCGCGAAAACCAGGTGGAGAAGGACGTTGACTTCACTGCGGAGTATCAATACGCAGATGAGGATATTGTCAACGTCGCTTGCTTCAACTCTTTGAAAGAAACGTCGCTCACAATGGAATATGAGATGGCAGGCACAAAGAGCGGTAAGTTTTTTAAATTTACATTTGTACCTTAGAAACGGGGTAGCCCCATCAAAATCCTGAACCCGTTATTATATTGCAACTGCAGATCATTGATAGTGCACTGAGCATTGATGGTCCACAAGATCACGTGCATCACGTGGACCAACTATACTCAATAAGACACATGTCGTTATAAACATCGCCAGAAGTTGGTTTGTTGTGCCATAGCCAGCTGATTAGGAAATCGACATAAGTTCAGGTCCGAAACAACCTTCAAGAAATTCATCACAACAATGCGATCCACAATAGGATCATTAACAATTAATTAAGATTAAACACATTTAATTAATTCAATTTAATTCAAAACAAAACAAAAAATATAAAAATAAAGAGTTTTAAGTCATCAAAACACTAGACACAACATGGCAAGGATTATATACATTTCTCTTAAACTCTCAGTAAATGTGTCAATGAATATGTCTAGTTCAGGTATGTTTAAGATCGTTCTGTTGTACTCATTGTTAATCCTTATAATGGGAGACAGCCTAAATTCGTTTCATTTATTTTTTTTTTGGCTCGCCACCATTTATAATTGTTATGGAGCCAAGTGCTGCAGTGACAAAGGAGGAGGGTTGTTAAAAGGCATTTTTCACCCATTACACACACAAAAAAAAAGTTTATTTTTCCGACTATTTTTAAATTTATTTATTTATTATTAAATGCATTACAAGCTTACAGCTGTACTGGAAACAAAACGCTTATATCTAGTACACAATAAAAATGAAATGAAATTAATTACAGTTCAATTGTTATACAAAATAAAAAACAAAATAAAAATAAAAGAATACAAATCATACAAAATAAAATGCCATATATTTAAAATAAAATTGTCACAAAGAATTAAATTGTTATAAAAAATAAGATGGTCATGTAAAATAAAATTTTCATAAAGGATAAAATCGTCACAAATAATAAAATTATAAAAAAAAAATCAGTATAGTCGTCAATTTGTCATACAAAAATAGCATTATATATTAAAAATTATCGTTGTCATACATAAAAATCAATTGTATATAACATTTTGTGAAGAAAGGTCATCACATCCTTCTTCAGCACATTTAAACTATCAACAAATATGTCGGCATTTGGACTGTGGTCAAGATATTTGTTAATGAGAGCAACCGCTCTTACTGTTGGGCTGGTATTGGTCTGACGAATGTGCCATGTCAGAAATAAATCGGTAAATGCATTTTCACGCTGTATACACTGCCATACAGTGTGGCAACGCCGCCAGTCTTTTGCGTACATTACCAATCGACAGCGGTGTGGAGAAGTTTTTTGACGCCATATTTTAGTTTGTTTTTAGTTAGTTGTAATTAGTTTAGGGTTTTTTTTTAATTATTATTTTTGATCTACTGTAATTATAGTTAAAAAAAAATTTATGTAAATTATCCGTGAAAATATAATCTATCTATACTTAAAATAAATCTGTAGAAGTTTTTAGTCGTGCGCGCATCATGTAAAATGTACGAAATCGATTTAGATAACTTTTATACACTAAAATTATGTGTAATTTGATATATTACTTAGACTTTGTTTCATCGCACTCGGTTGACCATATCGAAAGATATTACACACCGAACATAGCGAGACAACACCGCCCTATTCAACACCAAATTGAACACGTGATGCTTGTGACGTTACCGTCCTGTTGTCGACCGTTCTCCACACGGTTGCCGCACCGCGCACTTTATATGAAAAATACGATCGTCCGTACGCAGTACGACTAACGCACCGCATCGGCACCGCAGCAGGCCGTCAAAAAACGCATAAATTAAAAGAGCCATAATAAGGCGGTACGAAGTTCGCCGGGTCAGCTAGTATCTAATACAATTTAATTATAGAATCTTGTATTTTATAGATAAAGACTTATATTTTTTATTTAGTGAAAGTTATGTGATAAAAAATATAGTAAGTCAAAGCAATTACCAAACAGAGAGTGTTACTGTTTTTTTTTTCAATGTTTAAGTTATTATTTCTGAAACAAGCGGTCCATGAACCAAAATAATTTAGAGTCTCAACTAAACTACTCTTAATAATTACACGTTCACGATCGCGGAGTTTATTTTTCCGTATAGTATAGACACGAATAGTGAATCAAAATAAATTAGTACGAGGCATGCCTTTTAAGTTTTCTCGTTTGAAGAAAAAAACACAACTAGAACATTATAGTACTTTTTATTGTTTTTCAAAGTATTCACCACGTAGCTTAATACACTTTCACATTCGCTCAAACCAGTTATTCTATCATTTATTCCACTCAAAAGTGGGGGTGTTCAAAATGTCTGACTTGAAAGCGTCGACTGCTTCTTCACCGGACTGGAACCTTTGACCACGAAGACTTTTCTTAATTTTAGGCAATGTAAAGAAATCGTTAGGGCTTAGGTCAGGACTGTATGGAGGATGGTCAAGAATTTCTACTTTTTCCTGCTTCAAATACTCAATCGTTTGACGACCGCTGTGTGGCGTGTGTGTTGGCGATGACTTGTGGTAAACAAACTGTGGTATACCACTCTGCGTTAACCGTTCTACGATCTTTAAGTGCAATAGTCGCAACATGGCCGTTTTTTCCAACGAACGTGGCCACCATCTTCTTTGTAGTGCTTCGAGAACGAACAACTTTAGTCGGCTTTGGCTCGTCTTAAAAGACCCCGATTGTAGATTGTTGTTTGGAATCAGGATCGTAGGCATAGATCCAAGATTCGTCACAACTGATGATATCATAGACGTGATTTGACTCTCCTCGGTTGAACCTTTGCAGAGTTTTCTTACACCATCTGACGCGGGCCGCCTTGTGATCGTCGGAAAACAGATGCGGTATCCAACGGCAAACTAGCTTTCTCACATAAAGCGCTTCATGCAAGATCTTCTGCATGGTTGTCCCTGAGATGCCTAATAGAGCCTCTATCTCTCGATACGTCACATGACGATCTTCGAGAATTAGTTGTCTCACAGCAATGATGTTATCTTCAGTGAAGGCGGAATTTGGGCGTCTTTCGCGAGATTTGTCACTAACACTAGTATGTCCACGCTGGAATTCTAAATATCAGCGTTCGACAGTCCGCAGACATGGGGCTTCATCACTGAACACAGATGTTAGCTCTTCAAAACACTGAAGCCGTGTCAGGCCTCTTCTAAAGTTGTAGAAAATTATTGCACGAACATTTTCCTTAGAAAATTCATTAATTTTCCTTCATTTTCGTACGTAACCTGACAGATTCCAATCGACGCTGTGACTAAACAATAGCATTAATCCTAATACTTTCAACTGTTTTGAGATTCAAAATTTAAACACATTCGAATATAGAACAGTTCCAAATTCAAAATTGCCGGGAAAAATGGAAACGACAGAACTTAAAAGGCATGCCTAGTAGTAACATAAAAGTTCCTGCCCAGGGCCGACTGGGTGCAGGACCTGAACGGCTCGGTGACCCTAATTTCATCGGCCGCCGCCGGTACTCCGTCCCTCGAGGCCGTCACGAGGGGACGGGGTTGCGTGGCAGCACGGTTCGGGGCCATTGCAGTGGTAGGCGTCTACCTGTCCTCGAACAAAACTCTCGCCGATCTTCACATCTCCCATAAGGAGCTGAATGCCGTCGTCGCTGGGTTTGGTTCCCTCCCCGTGGTCGCTTGCGGGGACTTCAATGAAAAAACTTGGCTTGGGGTTCCCGGTACACGAACCAGCGGGGTCGGATGGTGGAGGACTGGGCTCTGGAGACAGATCTGGTCGTCCTAAACCGGGGTTCTGTCCCCACGTGTGTGCGGATGCGGGGGCGAGTCGGTGGTGGACATTTCGTTCGCCAGCCCCGCTCTGTCACCGCGTGTCGTCGACTGGCGCGTCATGGAGGGGGTGGAGACGTACTCAGACCATCGGTACATCCGGTTTGACGTCTCCGCCCAGTCCTCAACCACGCCGGTCCAACAGACCCCGTGTGGTCCGCGTTGGGCGCTGAAGCAGGTAGATCGGGAGCTTCTCCTGGAAGCCGCGATGGTACAGGCCTGGGTAAAAGCACCGGATAGGCTTGTCGACATCGACGTCGAGGCAGAGTGGTTCTGGGAGGCCATGTCGCAAATCTGCGACGTGGCAATGCCCCGAGTCCAGCCAGGACGTGCCCGGCGCCAGGTGTACTGGTGGTCGCGAGAGATCACTGCACTGCGTAGCGCGTGCAGTGCCGCGCGGCGCCAGTACGCCAGGCACCGCAGACGCCGCATCCGTCCGCCGGATGCGGAGGCCAGAGAGGCGGAGCTGTACGAGGGATACAGAGTGGCGAAGCGCACCCTCCAAGCGAAGATAAAGCGGGCCAAGTTAGAGGCCCACAACGTGTCCAACGTGGGGGCGCCCCTACAAGTTGGTGCGAGAAAAGCTCCGCCCCTGGGCTCCACCGCTGACGCAGAGTCTCCGGCCCCATCTTGTGGAGGGTGTGGTTAGCGCTCTGTTCCCCTCGCGAGGGGAACACTCTCCCCCGCCTATGGCTCCGCCAGTTGCGATGTCCGACGTGGATTACGACGGCGACGACGACGACGAAATTGCTCCAGAGGTGACCGAGGTAGAGATGCGGTAGCGGTACGTAGGCTTAGTGCCAAGAATACCGCCCCTGGACCCGATGGCTTGCCTGGAAAGGCCTGGGTCCTGGCCATGGAGGAACTCGGGCCTCGACTAAGAGGGCTCTTTAGCGCATGTATGGAGAGGGACCAGTTCCCACTTCGCTGGAAGACGGGGAAACTGGTCCTCATTGCGAAGCCGGGGCGCCCTGCGGACTCACCGTCCGCGTACCGGCCCATCATGCTGCTCGACGAAGTGGGCAAGCTCTTTGAAAGAATTCATCAGATATCATCTGTGGTGGAATTTGTGTTTGGATAATCACCAAGTGACATAGCTCTTGGGCACGCCACAATTATGGCGGTAAGTCCCCTCTTTGAGGCGTGGTTGGAAAGACCTCACGGCGTCCTCACCTTTCGCATGACGCAGGTTCTCACCGAACACGGTAAGTTCGGGAAGTTCCTGCACCGGATTCGTGCGGAAGCGACGCCCGGGTGTCGCCACTGTGTGGACCGCCCGGAGGACACGGTGGAGCACACGGTTGAGGTGTGCCCCGCTTGAGCAGAGCAACGCCGTGTCCTCGTGGGGGCGATCGGCGGCGGCGATCTCTCGCGCCGGGCTTTGGTCCAGGCCATGGTCCGGAGCGAGGAGGAGTGGCAGGCGGTCGCCTCCTTCTGCGAAGCAGTAATGCTAGCAAAGGAGGCGGCCGATCGCGTGAGGCAACGGTCCTCACGCCCCAACCGCCGCCGGGATTCCGATCCCGATTTCCGGCCACCGTAGGCGTGGGCTTGCGGACGGCGAGCAATGGGTGGCTCGCCGTCCGACCGTCCGGTAACCGTCCGGACCAAGCCCAAGTCGTCGACGGCGCGTATTGTTCCACGCGCGCCTCAGGGAGATGTCAGCAAATCGTAGGGGCCCAGCAGGGTCGAAGCCTACTGGGGCCATGGGTAGTGTGAAAACGAAACCCGGGGCCCTGGGACGAAGGCAACGAAGGAACAGGAGTGGGTTTTTAGTCAGTAAAAGTCTGACACTATCTCCCGCCTCGCCCAAGAGCGGGGGATGTCATAAGATGATTTTCCCACCGAAAAAAAAAAAAAAAAAAAAAGTGACATAGCTCTAGGTCTAGTTTCGAACATTTTTTTATGGAAAACTTGTTGTGTTAGAGTTTTTTTTCTAGTAGTAGTAGTATTTGTTTTTTAGTTGTTTGTAATAGAGTTAAATTGTTCATTCATTTTAATTCCTACGAGTAAGGACGATATAACAGTCGCTACCTGGGGTGACGCCTATTCCCAGGAGAAGGCAAATACAACAGTGGTTGCCTGTTCCACTGAGGTTGGCGTTAGAGACTGGTTCCCCACCAGTCATACATTCTGTCGGTACGTTACCTACCTTAGGATTGGGGTTATTTATCTATATTTCTTTGTTGCGAGGTTTTCTTCCTCTAAGGCCCGACAATTAAGCCAAGCCTTTTAGGTGTTCCGAAATTCAGAGGCCATTTCCTGCCTTTGATTGGTCGAGTTTGTTGGTCGGGGACACGTGTAGAAAATAATATGTTTTTGAATGAAAATAAATGTTATTTCATTAAATTTATCCGAAAAAGAAAAACAAGTCAAGTTTGTTACGCGATTAATAATAGCCCGCTCCAAGAATTTGATATTATTTATTAGGGACCTTGGTGTTTTAGTAGATAGTAGTTTAAATTTTAGGTGTCATTACGACCAAATTATTAGTAGGGCATCGAAATTGTCAGGGAAATGAAATTTTTTAGACAATCTGCCCTGACTATTTCCATTTACAAGAGCGTTATTCGCAGTATTCTCGAATATTGTAGTACAATATGGAACCCATTTTATCAGGCACACTCAGATCGGATCTCAAAAACTTAATGTTATGATATTTTTAGTTTTGTTTTGCCCTCAAATGATCAATTTGTAGGATTTTATTAATAGATAGTACCTAAGTTGGATTATTGGATACGTGTGCATGTTAGAATCAGAATCACATCTAGTAGGTGTAAATCAGATATATTATGTTTTAATTTATTGTATGGATGCGTGATTGTACATCAGTTTTGTGAATTACAATAAAAAAAAAAAATTGTATAAACTGATGTAATTTTCCCTGAATTTTAAATGAAGACATTTTTCAGCATTAGACTCATCATACTTTTAACGTCACACCAATGTTGAATATTGTTTGTTATATGTACATTTATCGTTATTTTTTATATACAATATTAGTTTTAATACATGCGAAACCTAAAACACGTATCTAGTATTTTTATGTAAATAATCTATTTACAAAATCGTAACTGTATCATGAAAAATCGCAAAGTTTAAGCTTGTTATATTACCTGGTTCTCCATACAATTAATACATTACGTTACCATTCATTTTACGTTACATTCGGGCGACTGAGGGGTTGTTTTGCTCCAGTATCCAGCTGTACACTGGCGCCTAATGCCCGCTAAGACCTGCCGTGACCTGTGTTGTACTTAGTGTCGGTGGTGTCTAACTTGTGACTTTTTTTAAATATTTTTGGGAAAAATTCTAATATGGTGTAAAAAATATTGGAATCGATTCAGTTACTGATTCTGAAAAAACTATATTCAGGTTTCGCATATATTATACTTCTTCTTAGCGTATCGATGGCTACTAGATAAATTCCTTGCCTGGTCTAGTATTCGGCCACGGCAATACCGTCCGCTGATGCTGTCATTAGGTCCATAAGTGAACAGTTAACAGGGCACGTGATGCAGGGTCGAAGGTGGGACATGGTCTGCGAGACGCCGCATAAGCACTGAAGATCGGTACCGTCCGAGAACCCCCATCTGTGGAGATTGTCTTTGCTGCATCCAACTTGGGTGCGGAGAGTTTTCCAGGTGCACCATGGCAACTAGTGTCCAGGAGAGAGGCTCTCCGACGGCTCGACAAAATCATTAGGAGGTTTAAACTTCTCCCGCCAGAGGTCGCATCTCTCCGAGGTGGTGTTACTTTAAGATGGGCTCACGCTTGCAACAAAACTTTTACGACTTTTAAGTCTCAGGGGCACCGAACTTTAATTGTGCAATTGGATGGCGAGGGTCGTTTTGTTGTTTCGCCCTTTCTATGCGGCTAGCCATAGACTGAAAATAATGTTGTATAATCGAGTCACAGAGTCACAATGTATTTAGTATAACTGCATTTTATATATGTGTTTTAGGAGTCCGTCCTTTAAATATCTACCAATCCATAATTATTTATATTATTTCAGATAACTCTACCATGAAAGATATATTTTCAAGCAAAATGATCGGTTTTGTTACGAAATTGCATTCTGGACACAACAACAGTTATATGATATGCACTAATACAGAAACAAATGATTACACCAAAGTGATGATAAGATTTGTTATGCGGACTAAAGTCAGTAAGTTTGTTTTGTTTTCTATTTTTTTGTATTATACATATATACAGTTAAAGGCATATCGACGTCTTCGGCCAATAAGTCGGCAATCGTAAAACTAAAATGTTGCAGGAGAAATATTTTTTGTTTTTGTGGAATATCTGTTCAACGAATCTGAGTATTGTGCTCATTGATACATTAAAACCGCGTTTTTTTATGTAGTTGAGTTTTGTTATCAGTATTGACTGTATCGACTAGTGGAATAAAATTGAAAGAGTTTTATTTTTTTTAATTTTTAGCTGTTTCGTTTCCCCGTTTGGGTAAGCTTGTCGAGAGATCTGTAAATGTACCTAGTTTTGTTTCTTTTTAAAAGTAAAAGGATGTTGCCTACTAAATTACTCTCAAGCTTCTGTTTCGATATTAGCTTAAACACACAAATGTAGTTTCACTTACGGACTCGCCATTTCGCATTGAATTTATGAGCAAAAAGTTAGAATTATAAATATTAAACTAATGTAAGGTAGATTTAAAATTTTGTTCTTGACAATGACATTCTCACCTAGCCAGCCCATTCACGTATCAGTGCTTCGTTGTTTCGCATCATCTCTTTGTTTTTAAAGGAATTCCAAAACTCTCGGATCGTGGGGTTCGAGTGCTCACAAATTATTTAAAAAAAATTCAAAACGTCTTGTTGACACTTCGCGTGACACAAGGGCTGGCTTTTACTTCGGACAAAGGATAAGCATTGCCACTCAGCGTGGCAATGCCGCCAGTCATTTGGGTACATTACCAGTCGACAGCGATGCGGAGGAGTTTTTCGACGCCGTACTTTAGATTGCTTTTTTTTTGTATCTTTTATTTTTATTTTGTAAGTTAGTTTTAATTTAAGTTAGTTTTTAAGTTAGTTTTATTTGGGCTTTTATTTTTATTTTGTAAGTTAGTTTTAATTAGGTTAAGTTAAGCATATTTTGTTAAATTAATTATTTAAATGTATTTTAATGGATGGCATTACTTGAAATAAAATACTTAGATATCATTCCAATACGTTTTTATATTTAAGCTATAAAATGCCAAAAAGAAAGAGTGATAAGCGCGATAATTATAGTTCTTCTTCTTCTTCTTCCTGCCCTTATCCCATGTTACTTGGGGTCGGCGCAACACGTTTTTTTCTTCCATTCTGTCCTGTTACCCGTCACATTATTTGTGATGTTTTAGAACACACGCTATACTTTATATTTATTACGATGTCCGGAGTTAGAGGTTGACACGTCCGACCCGCTCGGTGGCTAGCTCACAACTGCGGGCCGACTACCCCCCGCCACCTAGCGGCCAGTCTAGTGTTTGTATACTCTACATCACACTTTTACTAACTCCCTTTCCTTTCACATCACTCCTCACACAATACATCCATCTTTTCTTTGGCTCCCTCTCCCTCTCCATCCATCTACATGTATACTCAGAACTCTTTTAGAAACATGCGTTTCATCCCTCCTCTTCACATGACCATACCAAGACAAAAAAATTCTTTTCAACTTTTCAGTCAATTGCGCCACTTTCAAACTTTCTCTAATACGTCCCACTCAGAAAGTTTTGAGAAACTAAAAAACTAACTTCTATGGATAAAATAATTTTATTAAATCTTTTTAAAGAACTCTCCACTAGCCTCTATACAAAGTTTCATGCGTTTGAACCAATTTTCAAAACATTTTTTCCAGTCCACCGCAGACACCTCTTCCACGGCCTTCTCGAACGCTGCTAGCGCGTCTTCCCGCGATGAAAACTGTATCCCTTTCAGCTGTTTTTTTTATTCTAGGGAATAAAAAATAAAAAGAAGTCACACGGTGCCAGATCAGGACTGTAAGGAGGGTGCCCCAAGAATCTAACCGGTGTGGTGTCCAAGAAGTCCCTCGTCGTTTTGAGTGCTGAGCGCGGGCGCGTTGTCATGGTGAAGCAGTACCCCGCGGAGCCCGGTGTTTGGTCGCTTGTTGCTCATTGCAAACAAAACGTTTGGCAGGCATTTTGTGGTATACCATTCGGCGTTGATGCTGCTTTGGTCTCGTAATGGAATTGAAACCAAATACCCCGTCAAAGTGAAGAAACTAGCGATCAAAATTTTTCCTGCGCTTCTCGATCGCTTCACTTTCGTAGGTGTTGGTTCGTTTTAAACAGCCAAACTGTCAATTGAAGCTTTGTTTCTGGATCGTATTGATGAATCCAGGATTCGTTATCTGTCACAAAGTCGCAAACGCGCCGAGACGAGCCAGCTTTAAATTTTTGAATCATATCACGGCACCACTCCACATGGGCCTGCTTTTGAGCTTCGGTGAGGTTGTGCGGCACCCAGCGGCAAACTATCTTCCTCACGCAAAGGTGTAGAATCTTGTGAACACGTCCCGAACCAATTTGCAGTGTATGCTGAATCTCTTCGTATGTAATTCGCCTGTTTTCTTGAATAAAATTTTTTACTGCCACCACAGTTTCTTCCGTGACAGCCGTCGTAGGACGACTACTCCTTTGTTCATCCCCCAAAGTAAGGCGACCGCGCTTGAACTCGGTATATCAGCGGTAGACTGTAGATTGTAATTTTTAATTAAAGATTTGAATTACCTTGGTTAGTCTCTGAATGTTGTTTTTTATTGCTGTTACTTTTATGCTCTTGTAAAGATTCCAATAAGTCAGCTCTGTTGCTAAGAAAATCTAAAAATAAATCCAATTATGGTGGATTATTAAATGTGTTTCGATGTTCTTCCCATTCCCTACGTGTGAGACTATCAAGTTTTTATTTATTTATTTTATAATTTATGTACACACAAATATACAGAAGAAGATACCTTAATATAAAAAATTGTACAAAGGTACTGCTTATTTCAAAAAGAAATTTCTTCCAGCAGACCTGCGAAAAGAGAGATTAGAAGAGTACATCTCTTCTAATCTCTCCTTTCGCAGGTCTGCTGACTATAGTCTGTAGAAAATAAGCAATGAAGAGTTTGTGAAATCTTAAATTAAACGAATAAATACTTATATAACTATAAATACCATACACTAAAAATAAATACATAATATATAATATATACACGGTTAAATTTTGATCGTTTTAATCCCGTGGAGGGTCGAACCGGTGCATGAAACACTATCGATTTGTAAAGATAAAATTAAAAAATAAAGTACTTATTTTTAATAACTCGAATTAATTTACGCATGAGTGAATAAATAATGCGAACCATTCGATAATAATAACAATGACGCGCTCGCCTAGTCAACGTGGACTTACAAAAAATGGCCAATCCTAGACCAAACCCCGCCCCCAAACCCCATTTGATTGGCAATGCGAAAGACGCGCGCCCCGCGCACCCCGCGCGCTAAGTGCAGCGCAAGAGAGACACGTCGTTGAATTCAGTTTCTCTAAGACGTCATCGTGCATCGGTGTGTTGTCGCGCGAAAACAATGACGTCTCGGAATTACGTGTACTCCAACCAGGAGTTCGTTGCCATGGTACAATTTTACGCAATCGCGGGTTTTGATGCGCAGGCGGCTCAGTGAACCAAACCACTTGCAATCTTTGCGACTGCGTGGTATACCCAACCCGCAAATTCCGTCTGGGCAAACAATTGTGGCGGCTACGCAGCGTTTGTTAGACCACTGACAATTCCGGACACCTTCACACGCTCAGGGCCGCGGTCGCCAACCAGTCTACACACCTGAACTTAACGAAGAAATTCTCGAGTACTTTGAACGAGATCCCAGCTATCAACATGACGGTTGTCCAGCACATGACGATCGTAATGTACGTAATCACTTGAATTCCGTGTTTGGAGATCATTGGATTGGACGGGGTGGTCCAGTTGCTTGGCCAGCAAAGAGTTTGGACCTTACCCCGCTAGATTTTTATTTGTGGAGTGAAGTGAAGCAATTGGTGTACCTACAGAAACGAGCATCAAACTCGTGAACAAATGAAAAGTGCGATAGTGGACGCATTCGATGTTTTAAAAAGTGACAGGGACACGTTAATGAAATTAAAAAACAATTTAACTAAACGTGCAAGATTATGTATCCAAAGGAATGGTGCACTTTGAACAATTATTACGCTATCGTGAACTCTAACCAATGATGATTCAGAGCCTCATAGGTGATTAGTTATTAGGTTTATACCAGAACTCTTTTTTAATCGTTTTCTCTTTTTTAATTTAATTTTAAAATTAAATAAGTGCCTACAAAGCTGATTTAGGTATGTAACAGAACTTTTTTTAAATCATGTAATTAGAACTTTTTATTTTTTTAATTATTGTACATAATTTTTATTCATTTTCAAATACCTACGCCATAACAAGCAGGGCTGAGATAAATTTTTACATTTAGGTATGTACCTACCGCTTTTAGCTTAATTATTTTATCAGGTATGTCTTAGGCATAAAGCAATTATGTCGGTCCTAAACCCGTAAAAGTATGAAGGAAAATTTGGAATCATTTAATTTGTTTACGTGAATATCAACTGAGCGAGTCTTTAGAGGTAAGTAGGTATGTGAAACAGAGAGTAAAGCCCCACATACCTCCGTTGAAAAGGGAGGATCCTCCAACCAGACGGGTGTTATGTCTGGTGGGCAACTGCCCGATAGATGATTTCGGGCTATTCTATATGTTCTAATCGCGCGGAGAACTTTGATTGCGCGATGCAGGATTAGTTCTTATGTGACGCCATAGATGTCGCTACATCACTCCCCTCCGGAGATCGGAGATCGATGGTTCTTGATGCGTGCCAGGCCAGGGGCAGGTTGGTTCCAGTGGGCCGGAACCGAATGCCGCATAGTT
The DNA here is from genome assembly GCA_905147345.3 of Mythimna impura. Lineage (NCBI taxonomy): Eukaryota > Metazoa > Arthropoda > Insecta > Lepidoptera > Noctuidae > Mythimna > Mythimna impura. The sequence continues at coordinate 13,702,141 of LR990368.1, read as the reverse complement.
CTCGGTGAGTTGGAACTGTCAGCGGTGATGCCCCAGTGAGTAGGGATGATGCCTCAGTGAGTCGGGGTGAAGATGTCCCAGTGAGTCGGGATGATGATGCAGGCTCCAGTGAGTCGGAGTAGTGCTGCTGGCTCCAGTGAGTCGGAGCGGTGCTGTGCAACGTAGTGGCTTGACTGCTGGCGTCGACCAGGAGATGTTCTTCGTAGCTCTTCATGTGACTGGCCGAAGGTGCAGTGTGCTTCGCCAAGGTCGCTGATGAGGCTGAGGGTGATGACCAGGTAGGCATTTTGGTGGTAAGGATACCCTTTAAAGCCATGGGTGCTGGCTGTATGGCTCGCTGCTCGAAAGCTTGAGGAAGTGATGATGACGTCACGAAGAAGTAGCTGCACGAAAGCTACGCTGATGTTCATTGTCGAGGGTCACCAGTTTGGAGGTATGCGGAACAGAGAGTAAAGTCCCGCAAACCTTCTTTGAAAAGGGAAGGATCCTCCGGCCAGACGGGTGTTATGTCTGGTGGGCAACTGCCCGATAGATGATTTCGGGCTGTTCTATATGTTCTAATCGCGCGGAGAACTTTGATTGCGCGATGCAGGATTAGTTCTTATGTGACGCCATAGATGTCGCTACCTTTAGCTTGATCGGGCAGTGTAGGTTACCTACAGTCTCGTGGCGCTACTATTTGTTTCAAGCATTTTGCGAGTATTACCTTATCACTTGCTATTTTTTTTTTTTTTTAGTTACATCGCTGTACAAGCTTTTGATGAATAGTATTTTGTAAGTGAAACCACCGGTCCAAAGGATTAAAACGATCAAAATTTAACGGTGTATATACATATATGATTATCACACAAGAGAGGAAATATAGTGCTCTTTTACTTGAGTCTTAAAGAGTGAGATAGTTTTCTAATCACGAATGCTAGGCGGAAGAGAGTTCCACAACCTTACTGCATGGTCAGAGAAAGAGTAGGAATAGTAGCTGGTTTTATGAGGAGGGGATTTAAGAAGGGATCTTAGATGTGATCTGCACGGTGCGTCGCTAGAGCATTCGTAAGAAAATTGGTCGCGCAGGTAGGAGGGATAAGATAGGTTTTGCAGGATGTTGAAGAGGAGACATAAAATCCGAGTGTTCCTGCGAAGACGGATAGGGAGCCACTTGAGTTCCTTGCGAAGATGAGAGACATGATCATACTTTCGTAGACCAAAAACAAACCGAATGCATAAGTTTTGCAGTCGCTCAAGCTTGTTTAACAGCTCCTCAGTAGCATCCAGGTAACAGGCATCGGCATAATCTATAATCGACATGTTTTTCCGACATGATATTTTTTTTTTCGGGTGGGAAAATCATCTAATGACATCCTCCGCTCTTGGGTGGAGCGAGAGATAGTGTCAGACTTTTACTGACTAGAAACCTACTCCTGTTCCTTCTTTGCCACTTTTCCTGGACCCCGGGGATCTCTTTCGCATCACCCATGGCCCCAATAGGCTTCGACCCTGCTGGGCCTGCTGCTCCTTGAGGCGCGCGTGGATCAGTACGCGCCGTCGACGAGTTGGGCTCGGTTTGGACGGTTACCGGATGATTGGACGGCGAGCCACCCATTGCTCGCCGTCCGCAAGCCCGCGCCTACAGTGGCCGAAAATCGGGATCGGAATCCCGGCGGGGGTTGGGGCCATGGCCTGTACCAAGGCCCGGCGCGAGACATCGCTGCCACCGATCGTCCCGACGAGGACACGGCGGTGCTCTGCCCAGGCGGGGCACACCTCTACCGTATGCTCCACCGGTCCTCCGGGCGGTCCACATAATGGTGGCACCTTCTTCCGTACGAATATGATGCAGGAACCTCCCGAACTTACCATGTCCGGTGAGGACCTGCGTCATGCGGAAGGTAAGGACGCCGTGAGGCCTTTCCAGCCACTCCTCAAAGAGGGGACTTATCGCCATAATTATGGGACATGATATGAATTATGAAGGTACCTTGCAAACTAAATTCGAAATCTTGACCTAACGTTAACAAGGCCCAAAGGTTCATAAATATTACGTTTATGAGGTTACGAATAGGAAACTCTTTGAGTAATTGTGATTGCACTTCACGTATAGGTAAGTTCGTTTAATCATCAATTAGTCAACCATATTTTTTTTCCACCCTGTATACTGTATGTTGTTTAAATAAGCTTTGTATAACTTTGCCAAAAGGCTTTTTACACTGTAAAGGACTATGTTGAGGACGAAAAGGCTTGGGATTGATCTGCTCCAGTACGCACTACAACTGTTGTCTTATTTTATTGTTTTTTATTTTTTTATTTTTAATTGTGCTTTCTATTATGTTTTTTTACAATCTGACATTGTAGATTATCTTTATTTTGCAATTTGACATTTTTTTTTTCAATTAAACTTTTGACTTATGTAAATATTTACTTTACTAAGTATTAAATTTTGTAAACTATATATTTCCTTTTATTATTGTGAACGTGAGGACTATGTTGATTGCTTTTTTTTCCTTTTCAGTATTTTAACGTATGTCTGGCAATTTGAGTACTTTCTGCGGCCTACCCAAATGTCCTTTCCTTGGTATTGTTCGTCAAGTCGTTGAGCTCCCTAATAGTCCTGAGTTGAGCTTTGCGAATACTGACAAATGCTTGCACTGACTGGACATGTCCACTCAAATCTGTTTGGTTCTTTCTTCAAAAGACCGTCTCAGACAAATCTGCATGGTTCTCATGTGATTTGACCATTACATATTTACTGTATGGACTTTAAAAGAGACTTTGACCCCTGAGTCAGCTAGGAAACACCGGCCATTTTATACTAGATGATTGTATAAAATGACGTGTAAAAGTGTTGTTTAAACCTATTTGCAGAATAAATATCATTTATCATAAGACTGTTGCGCAGCGGTTTATGAAACGATTAACCTACTTACTATAATTTTGTTTTACAGACATTATAAGTATTGCAATTAATGGGATGATTCTACGACCAACACTCAAAGTTACTGAAAACCATCATTATGCTCTTGAATGCAAGTTTCTTATTAACCAACATATAACCGTGACGTGTGAAGTAGTGCAAACAGATGTGAACTTAGTAGTGATGGATTCGGATTTCAACGAGTCTGACATTCGAAAGACAGGTAATATTTTTGAGATTTGTATAGTAAAGGGGATGTTATATAATGTTTTTTTATTGTAGGTTGCATTTCGGAGAGTGTGCGCAGGGCTTACACGACTTGTTTCCTCCATCGCCTTTCTACCATCGGTCAACCTGACGTTCTGTAGTACGGCGAGTGCCACCCTTACGTTGTTAACACCTCTACGGTCCGGACTAAGCGTTTCGCCTCGTCGTTTATACCGCATACATCGAAAGATTGGAACAATTTGCCTGCAGCGTTCTTCCCGTGAAGAGCAGTGGTGGCCGAGTGATAATGGCCCCGAATTACGGAGTTTTAGGTCGCGGGTTCAAACGCAACCAGGCGCATTACTTTGTGTAATTTATTTCATCACCACTGCTCTCAAAACGGTGAAGAAAAACATCGTAAGGAAACCGGCATGTCCTAGAACCAAAAATTCGAAGACATGTGCCATCCACCAACCCGCACTGGGCCCGCGTGGTGGATTACGGCCCATCCCCTCTCCTAGAGAGCAGGCCTGAGTCCCAACAGTGGGAACATTATAAGGCCGACTATGCTATGCTATGCTATGTTCTTCCCATCCGTTTATAATATAAGTGTCTTCAAGGGTAGAGTGAATAGACTATTAATAAACTAGTGCAATTTACCATCAACTATTGAATCACTGCTTACCATCACATGGTAAGCAGTGATGCAATGCAAATGCAGCCAAGCACTTATATCATTTAAAAAAATAGGTATTTTAAAAATCGAGAGATCCTTACATTTCCTTCATAAAGATGATAACATACCCATAGTTAACCCATAGTTGAAAAAACGATATTAATATAATTCGTTTCATTAAAAAAAAAAACATGATCCTTATTGAAATCAAGTTCCATGTAAGTCATTCTAAAAAGAAAACTTTCAAGCTTATTATAGAAATTTTTAGAATTGCGCTATTCTAGAAATAATATTTATTACAACCAATTTATTGTACAACATATTTTTTTTTACATTGCAGAACTAATACAAAACAAGAAGACTGAGATGGAGTTTTATCTAAAACCTGGGGATAATAAGACGTTGGCTTGTTCAACTTATTATGATATAGACCAGGGAGAAACTGTGTATATTCAGTTTACTACAGCCAATTTCCCTATCGGTAAGTAAAGTGTGGTCCTGTAGTTAAGGCACCAGCCTCTTATGCGGTTGCGGGTTCAAAACCGAGCAAGTACCAATGTGAGTTTTTCAATTCATTATATGTATTTTTGTAAGTTTATCTAGGACACCACTGACACCCCATGCCTAGGAAAACACATAAAACCGTTGGTCCGGATTATCATTCGTAGATCTTTGACAGTCGTTACAGGTAGTCAGACGCCAGAAAGTCTGACGATCAGTCTATGCAAGGAGTATCGTGTTACAGTAACTGGATTGTAGCTGATAAGCAGTCGCTCTATCTGAAACACAGGTATTCAGTCGCATCTGGTTAGACTGAAAGCCGACCCCAAGCTAGTTGGGAATAGGCTAGGGAGATGATGAAGTAAAGTGTGGGAGGGAGCTGACAGCTGACAGCTGACCCTCGGAACATAGCGATCACTTCTGCCTATACGTGCAATTGCACACGTATATGACTTACTTAAGCCCCTGTGTCCCTTAGATTGAGCAAAGGTCGTCCACAGTACGCCACCATCCCGTTGGGTCTTGAGCTTCGCGGTTTATATCGCTCCAGGTCTCCTACGTAAGTTCTTACGTACACTGTGATGACCGTTCGTCACCAGGTCTGCTTAGGGTGACCACGTTTACGTTTCCTTGAGGATTCATAACGCTTCTAGTCAGATTCTACGATTGCCACACGGGACGGAACAGTTAAAAGGTTGCTCTTGCCTTTGTGATCCTCGAAGCGATGTCCTCTTCGGTGCCTCCAGTTTCTGACAATACACTACGGAGATAAGTGAAGTGAGCACACGACTATACATTCATTTTATTAAGTTCGTGGCTGAGACGTATTTTTGTAATTCCATAGCATTCATTTCCAAAGATACAGTTTGGCTTGGAGTTTCAGGCTTAAAGTAAAACGACAAAAAGAGTGAGTGTATGGTAATCAGAGGTAAGAAAATAAACTGAGCATATACCACCCATCTATTTAAATGGAGTATCTTTGAGTCGAGTCTCTCAGTGTTGATGTGTGTAAGGTTCACTTTACTTTGTACGGGATTCAAAATAAAAGGACGTGTGTTGTGCCTCAAGTACATTTAGCGACTGGTTTTGTGGGAAGAGAGCTTCCTATTAATTATATTATAATTGACTAAAGCATAGCTCTACACCACACCATAACTACCACCACAAACAAACACAACTACCTTTTCTTTATTTAGTACCAGTATTTTAATGCCATATGCATACGACGACAGTAGTGATGCCGTACGAGGAGCCAGTCAACCTGTCACATCGCTGGATGTCCTAGTGAGATGTCCTCATTGTTCCCAAGCACGCTTTTTTAAGGGTCAGCGAGGCTTGAAGGTACATTTGGGTAAGAAGCATAAACCCCAGAATGTACCTTCAACATGCCCAATAATACCCACGACCTTAACACCTGATCCTTCTCCTCAACCATTATGGAAAACTCTTTCCAAATTTAAAACTAATACTCCTGTTTTGAAAAGAGTTCCTCGTGGTGCGAGACCATCCGTGGCTTTAAACTTAGCACGATGTGTCCGCCTCGCCATTCGGGAGAACTCACTAAGTGCTTGGGAACAACTACTCACCTTCCCGTTTAGGATTCTACATGTGCAAAAAAATTTGGCAACAAAAAATACTTTAACAGCTCAAATCAAAGATAACTGTGATATTTCGGCCCAAAGTTTCGAACCTAAATTAACATCACACCTCCCCCAGAGAGGTTTATTGCATCATGTGGAGTCCAAACTAGGCGAGGGTGACATCCGAGGTGCTGCTAGGATTATCTTTAGCAGTGATGTGGTTGCGCCGTACTCTCCAGAGGCACTAACGGCTCTGGAAAGCAAACACCCCGCCCCGGCAGATGATCTCACCTTCCCTGATCCTCCCAATCCAGAAACCAACGAGTGGGTCCGCCGGTGGTCTCGACGGCCCTCAAGGACCTGATGTGCGCAGGCGCCGGGGAACTAGTGAGTCCCTACTGAAGGAGCTGACGGCCCTCATCAATCTCATGCTCTGCGGCAATGTGAACGAAGCCGTCATTGATGTCTATGTGCTTTGCGCAAAAAGGATGGTGGCATTCGTCCCATTGCCGTAAGGTCTACCTACAGACGTATCGCAGCCAAAATTTGCTGTGCTTTCTATAGTGAAGCACTTGCCAGCAAATTCCAGCCCCTACAGCTGGGTTTCGTATCCAAAGGGGGCTGTGAGGCTGCGGTACATGCCCTTTCTACTTACCCTATCAGCAATGAAGGTGAGGGCATTCTTAAGGTTGACATAAAGAATGCCTTTAATTCCGTGAACAGGGACACCTTGTTGACAGAAGCTCAAAAAGAAATACCCAAAATTTACAGTTTTCTTTATCAATGTTATAGGCATCCCTCTAAATTACTTTATAAGGAAAACCTTTTGGAATCAGCCGTTGGCTGTCAACAGGGTGACCCTCTTGGGCCAGTCATTTTCAGTTTGGCTATAAATCCAATCATTCGGCAGCTAAATTCTAAATTCAATGTCTGGTATTTGGATGACGGAATCCTAGGAGGTGACGTAGACACGGTCTTAAAAGATTTAACGTTTTTGAAAAATGAATTTACTTCTATTGGATTACAACTTAAACTTTCAAAACGCAAAATTTTCCTCCCCCAAACGACTGACAGACAGACGATTTTAGAAAAATTTAACTCAATAGCACCAAATATCCAAATCATCGATAGAAATTCTCTTCACCTCTTGGGCTCCCCAATTTTCGATTAATCTTTTCCAACATTCATAGAACAGAAAATACAAAATTTTAATGACGTCTCGGAAAGACTTTTCAAAATTAACATGCATTCGGCTTTCACACTTATTCGATACTGTTGTTTTGGACCAAAATTTACATATAGCCTTCGCTCCTCCCATCTTTGGAAACATCCACAACTTTTAGAAAAAGTCGATCAAATTATTAGGAACACACTATCTTCGATCCTAAATATGGCCTTGGACGACCGAGCATGGCAACAAGCCACTTTTCCCATCCGGCTAGGTGGCCTCGGCGTCCACAAAATTTCAAGTATAAGTTTACCAGCTTTCCTCTCCTCGGTGCACAGTACTGAAACTTTAACCAGGAATATTTTATCTTCCTCACTGGTTGATGTTGAGGTGCCGTGCTTGTCCGATGCGTTGAACGCTTGGAAAATGGCTTGTCCCAACACGGATTTGCCCGACTTCCTGTCCTCGCAGAGACAGTGGGATGTGCCGCTCTGCAGTATTGTACGGAACAACCTAATAAATACGTCGTCAAGTATGATGCTGCTGAGTGTGCGCGTCTGCTGGCTGTAGGGGAATGGGAGTCGGGTTTGTGACTTCAGGCACTCCCGTCATCCACCATAGGCACTATGATGGATGACGCCTCGTTTCGCCTCGCAATCTGTTTACGCTTAGGCGCACCTTGTGTTGCTCCACATCGGTGGCCATGGCATGTCCTGGTGCAGGAGCGCAGGCCGCATAGCACGGCACGCAAGCATCAACGACATTATTCGTCGAGCTCTCGTCACCGCTGGCGTACCTGCCGTATTAGAACCTAGCGGCTTGGTACGTGACGATGGGAAGAGACCAGATGGTATGACGTTGGTGCCGTGGAAGGTGGGTAGGCCTCTGGTGTGGGACGCAACCTGTGTCGACACCCTTGCGCCATCCCATGTTCTTAGTTCGGCGGGGTGTGCCGGCGCTGCCGCTGCGGCTGCTGAGACCCTCAAACGGCGCAAATACTGTAATTTTATTGGTAATTACAGTTTCGAGCCGTTTGGGGTCGAAACGCTTGGGTCATGGGGTCCGACTGCGCGTCTCCTTTTTAAGGAAATTTCACGCTGTCTGATCGACACTTTGCGTGACCAGAGGGCTGGCTCGTTCTTCGCCCAAAGAATTAGCATTGCCATTCAACGTGGCAATGCTGCCAGCCTTCTGGGCACATTTCCGGATGACAGCGATGTGGAGGAGTGCTTCGACGCCTGAGTGTAATAGGTATTTTTGTATTATATGTACATAGTTCGGTTTTAGTATAAATAGTTTAGTTAATATTTAAGTTTTATGTTAGAGAGTGTTTTCAATTTGAAAAATATTAAATCCTTTTCTTTTGTTACTTCTCTTTTTCAATTTAATTTACTAGTTTTATTTTTTTCCAAAGGATCTTATAATAATAAAAAAAAAACAGTCTGTGGGGTGCTGGTAATCTGTGTGACAGGATTTCCTAGTGCAGATGCCAGTCTCCCACAAAGGAATACTTGTATCTACCTATGTCATGTTAGTTTGTAAGGCACCTTTGTGGAAAAGAAATAATAAAAAAAAAATAGCTCGTCTTTCACACTCAGTTTAAGTATCTGGGACACGTTATAAACGAGACCTTAAATGATGACGCAAATATTGAGCGGGAGCGGAGAGCACTGTTGGTGCTCACGAACTTGTTGGCGCACAGGTTTGCTAAGTGTACAGTACAAGTAAAGAAAACTTTATTTAGAGCCTACTGTCATACCGCTGTCCTGTGGACTAATTACACGCAGCGGGCCTACAGTGCTCTTAGAGTCTAGTTCAACAACGCCTTTAGGGTGCAGGTGCGACTTCCTTGATTATGCAGTGCCACGGGCATTTTTGCGGACGCAGCTGTGGATGATTTTTATGCAATAATGCGTAAAAAGTCAGCCTCACTCATGCGTCGAATTAGGGGTAGTGGCAACAGAATCCTAAAGATGATCGCTGAAAGCCCAGAGTCGCCAGTGTAGCATAGGTCTATAAAACTACATATTTCATGATGTGTGAATTGCAAATTAATTATGACTGATTTAATTGATTATAATTATTAATACTTATTTTTTTGTTCTGGGAATGAAATTTTATTTTTATTATGAACTAAAAGAATGAGTAATTAAGTAATTTTTATATTTGGATATTTGTAAGTACTAACGTAGTTTTAAGTTTCAGTCACTAACAATAATAATTATGGACATTGAAATTAGTCTCAATTAAATTAATTAAAAAATAAATAAAATAAAATAAATAATTAATTTTATTTTAGAGGCGAAATGTACATAGTTGTTTATGCATTACTAGCTTCTGCCAGCGGTTGCGCTCGCATGAAAGTAGATTTCTCCTACAAATTTTGGAACCCCGTTTCACCCCCTTAAAAGTTCAATTTCCAAAAATCCCTTCTTAGTGCTCGACTACATTATAAAAGGAAGCCTTTTGCAAAATTTCTCGTTCCTATTAGGCTTTGCGTTGATATGCCAGTCGATCAGTTTCTCCATTTATATACTCTTATTATTCTTATTAATTCATTTTTGCAATATTGTTAAATGACCGACAATTGAGTTATATCTCCCTTCTCGCTTTACTTGTACGCGTGTGAGAGTTACAAATTGCTCTCGCTCCGCATTGTTGCCGTAATGCAACAAGTCTAGGTATTTGTAGTTTTGCACGGTTCCCCGCGAAGCGGCGAGCCTCATTGCTGGCCTGCCACCGTGGGATCTGGAAGCAACAGTCCTTGCACGCATGCACGATCTGCGCGTGGAGATGCAACGCCGGGGCGAAACTCCACTGCCGCGACAAGTCACGGCATGGCGGAAAGAGTTCCGGCTCTCATGGCGGAATGGCGACAGCGACTATCGCAACCCAGTGCTGGGCACGCCGTAATTATGGCGGTAAGTCCCCTCTTTGAGGAGTGGCTGAAAAGGCAACACGGCGTCCTTACCTTCCGCATGATGCAGGTCCTCACCAGACATGGTAAGTTTGGGAGGTTCCTGCACCGGATCTGTGCGAAAGAAACGCCCGGGTGTCACCATTGTGTGGACCGCCCGGAGGACACGGTGGAGCACACGGTAGAGGTGTGCCATGCTTGGGAAGAGCAACGCCGTGTCCTCGTAGGGGCGAACGACGGCGGCGATCTCTCGCGCCGGGCCTTGGTGCAGGCCATGGTCCGGAGCGAGGAGGAGTGGCAGGCGGTCGCCTTCTTCTAAGAGGCAGTAATGCTAGCAAAGGAGGCGGCCGATCGCGTGAGGCAACGGTCCTCACGCCCCAACCGCCACCGGGATTCCGATCCTGATTTCCGACCACCATAGGCGCGGGCTTGCGAATGGCGAGCAATGGGTAGCTCGCCGTCCGACCGTCCGGTAACCATCCAGACCGAGTCCAAGTCGTCGACGGCGCGTATTGTTCCACGCGCGCCTCAAGGAGATGTCAGTAAACCGTAGAGGCCCAGCAGGGTCGAAGCCTACTGGGGCCAAGGGTCTGATTCTGAAAGGAAGACTCGGCCCTGGTACGAAAGGCAACGAAGGAACAGGAGTGGATTTTTAGTCAGTAAAAGTCTGACACTATCTCCCACTCCGTCCAAGAACGGGGGATGTCATAAGATGATTTTCCCAACGAAAAAAAAGTCCCCACTTTGAGGAGTAGCTGAAGCGGCAACACGGCGTCCTGACCTTTCACACGACGCAGGTCCTCACCGGACATGGCAAGTTCGGGAGGTTGCTGCATCGGATTCAGTCGAAAGAAACGCCCGGGTGTCACCATTGTGTGGACCGCCCAGAGAACATCGGCGGAGCACCGCCGTGTCCTCGTGGAGACCGGACCTTTCGCGTGGGGCCCTGGTTAGGGCTATGATCCGGAGCGAGGAGGAATGGCAGGCAATCGCCTTCTTCTGCGAAGCAGTAATGCTAGCGAAGGAGGAGGCTGCACGCGTGAGGGAACGAAGGTCCTCACGCCCTAGCCACCGTAATTCCGACCCCGACTATCAGCCACGGTAGACGCGGGCTTGTGGACGTCGAGCACTGGGTAGCTCGCCGTCCGGCTGTTCGGTAATTAACCGGACCGAGCCCGGTCGTCAACAGCGCGTAATGATCCACGCGCTCCTCAAGGAGAGGTCAGCGAACCGTAGGGGCCCTGCAGGGCCGATGCCCGCTAGCTAGGACCGCGGAGGATTTTTGAAAGGGAAACCCGTAGTCCTAGAACGCAAAGGGTAATTGAAAGACACAGGTGAGGTTTTAGTCAGTAAAAGTCTGACACGCCCTCCCGCTCTATCCAGAGCGCGAGAAGGCATTCAGATGATTTCCCACCTTAAAAAATTATAGTTTTTACCCTAAATTATTTCCTTACAGATTGTACAAAATTATTCCTTCGTTGGCAAGTTGGTGGGGAGGTAGCTTAGAACCAGGAGACGGACATAGGATACTTTTTTTTTATTTTTTTGAGTAGGGTAGAGTTGGGTAGAGTAGGGTAGAGTTGGGTAGAGTAGGGTAGAGTAGGGTAGAGTAGGGTAGAGTAGGGTAGAGTAGGGTAGAGTAGGGTAGAGTAGGGTAGAGTAGGGTAGAGTAGGGTAGAGTAGGGTAGAGTAGGGTAGATTAGGGTAGAGTATGTTTGCGCGGATTGGTCTATAGTCGAAGCTATATTTGAAACTGTGAATAACGCTAATGTTTGTTTATAATATTATTATGATTCTCCAATGATAAATAATGTAGTCAACGTCATTGCGAGCGATGCTGTCGGGTGACACCCAGGTCCATCGCCATTGATTTGATTGATTTTTCAAATTCTTTATTTTTACATATGTTTATAACAACTGTTTACAAACGATCTTATTCTATTTGTAGACAAATCTTAATTTATTTTGTTATACAGGCTACCTATCGCCTATAGAAACATTAAAACATTTTGTTACTACGAGTTAATTTTACACTGATATATACTTGCATGTGGGTATAATTGAGTTAGTGGTATGTGAGTCCTAGAATGGACTCACATAATATTTAAAAATATTTGGGTTAGATATGCTATTAGGTAGGTATTAAAATCTGCTACTATTATAATAAAAGTATGAGGTAAATAGCGGGTAGTTCCGCAAAAATATCACGCATAAACCGGCCGCGCGAGCGGCGTCGTCTAGTAAGCGAGCTGTCGTCATGATACGTCACGAAGGAAATAGTGATGGGGTAGGCGATATCGATTGTACGTGCGGGCATAAGATATCGTATTGAGTCTACTTTTACCAATTGCTGATATTAAACTATTGCGGTGTGATGGGTTTTTATGTAAATAAAATTTACGTGAGGTTTTTAAAATGAAGTCTTTTATGAGAGGATATTTCAGTTGGTTGTGTAATCTTTTAAGATTAGTACGAAATGGTGTGTTATATGATATTTTTAGGGCTTTATTTTGGATAGTTTGTAGTTTATTATACTTAGTGTCTGTTAGACTAGACCAAACAGGAGCAGCGTAAGTTAAGCAAGGTCTATCCAATGTAGAATAAATACGCAATTTGGTTGAGGGACTGAGAATAGAATTTCGGTTCAAAATAGGTTTTAGTGAGTTTAGAGCTTTTACACCTTTGTTTATAATAAGTTCTGTGTTTTTGTTCCAGTTAAGTGTTTTGTCAAATATTATACCTAGATATTTAACTGAAACACGCCATGTTATCTGAAAGCCATCGATCGTTACAACTTTCGTAGGAACTGTGCGTTTTCTGGTAAACAGGATGCCTTCGGTTTTTGTAGAATTCAGCTTAAGTTTCCAGGTTTGAAAATAATTGCGGAGTAGTTCCAATGAATATTGTAGCCGTCCAGTGATAACATCAATGTCTTTGTCTGTCGTGAATGTTGCTGTATCATCAGCATAGATGGCAAGTTGTGTGTGGGTTTGTTTAGGTATATCATTCAGGTAAAGTATGAAGCCGTATGGACCTACGAGCGAGCCCTGGGGTATGCCGGCTGGGATTATCTTAGGAGCAGAGTGGTCACTACCTACATATACGGAGAAAGATCGATCTCGCAGGTAATTCTGGATGAGTTTTACTAGACAGAGAGGTACTTTATATCTAATTAATTTGTGCAATAGGCCATCGTGCCAAACAGAGTCAAAAGCTTTTTCTATATCTAATAAAATCATTCCAGTGGAGAGGCCGCGATTTAACCCATGCGCCATGTGTTCTGCTACTCTGGCTAATTGTTGTGTGGTCGAATGAGAGCTACGGAAACCAAATTGCTCAGGGATCAACAAATGCGTAGTCGTTTTTGTGAGGCGGGTTAAGATGATTGCTTCAAGAAGCTTCCCTAAACTTGGCAATAAGCTAATTGGACGATAGCTAGCTGTTGGCATAGACTCGAGAATCTTAGCGTGATTCAGTGTACTCGGGAAGTAAGCAGAGCGTAAACAGCCATTAAACACTTTGGTCAAATAAACTATTGCTTTTTGAGGGAGATTTTTCAATAAACCATTTCCTAGGCCGTCAAAGCCTGGAGCTTTGTTTGATTTTAGTTTTCCCAATAGTTTATGGATTTTATTCGGCCTGGTGAGAGATGGGTACTCTTGCATCTGGTAGGAGTCCAGAAACCTAATCGATTCCTTGACTGCATCTTCAGTGCCAGGATCATTCCATCGCCATTGCGGGTTCTTTGAGAAAAAGCTATTGGCTGTGTGCGTGCTCTGTCCAAAAGTGAACTGAGTGAGTCGAGTAACTCGGTGCGGTTTTCTTATCCAAAATAACCTACCGTAGCCGAGGGGATTGTGGAATTCAGTACCTATATAATTTTCATCCCAATTTTGCATTAAAATCGCCAATGATCATGTTCTGTTTTCGTTACATGCTTTATTGACAAGACCGTAAAAATGTACGTCTTCATCGGAATGCGTGGATGTTGGTGCCTATACTTGAACAACAGTTAGCGTTTTGTTAGATGTTAGTCGGAACTTGAGCACAGTTACACGTTCCGAATAACCAAATAACTCAATTATGTTGTCTTTTTACTTTTTTGCCACTGTGAACCCCACTCTTTGTTGTCTACCGGTTTTACCGAAGTGTAAAAACATTGCTCTATCACTTTACTCTGTATGTTTGCCTTCTCTCCTGACTTCTGAATGACCTAAAATATCCCTAGTGATCCTTTTGAGCGTTCTCTAACTCGATTAGTTGTTCGTCTTTCATTAATGTCCGAACATTGTAGGTGAGAATATTTATTGTATCGGAATCTTTCACGTAATTTACCGACGAGGTTGTTTGACGGCTAATCGATCTCGTCCGGAGATTATTAGCTCCCCAGACCCAGGGTTGCGCCCACGCCCGTTCACGCCAGCATAACCTTTGGAATCACCGGATACTTATGGGTTTGTCTCTTATCATTCTATCGATTGGGGGGTTTGGACCATAACCCGCCACGCTGATCCAGTGCTAGTTGGCTGGTCGCCACAGCCTCATTCGTTTGCCAGCAGGATGCACCAAGTGCAAACAAGGTTGTATTGAGTCCAGATAGATGTTGTATGGGACTCCGTATAGGTACACCCTAAAATATAATAAATTTTATAAAATTCAAGTAATAAGATTTCGATATTCTGCGGATCGGGCAGAGCATGCCAGAATTTGTTCAGCTCAGTTAACAATATTCACAAATAAAAAGCTTGTCTGATGCCAATCAATCCGTATTCACTGGGAAGCAAAGTTACGTAATATTGTTTCCAGGGTTATTTAGTTTTGCGTCCAGCAGTGGCCCAGGCAGTGGTAGGGAGCGAGCAGGCATGGTAAGTAGTCATCTCTTTCTGCGAAACAGTAATGCTAGCAAGTAGGTGTTAGTAAGTGTGAGGGCAATTCTTATGGCCCAGCCGCCGCAGGGAATGCCCTGGTCGTCGGAAAACGCAGGCCGATTCCCAGCCACCATAGGCATGGGCTTGCGGACGGCAAACAATGAGTAGCTCGCCATCCGATAGAGACGCGTTGTGTTACGCGTGCGCCTCAAAGAGTTGTAAGCATGAGTAACGGAGCCCGCTAGATCCGATGCCTGCCAGGACTGCACTGTTGCGGTCCCACGGAAACTGCGCCTGGCCACGAGCGGTTCCACGCGACGGGTGCCCGTTGCGGGCACCCGCGTAACGCAGCGTTGGCCCTTATTGAATTGATAGATTTATCGATAAAAACCTTGTGAAATGACGTTCTGTTCTGTTCTAAACCAAATTGTGCTAGTGACAGTGATTCCAAAGTTGACTTTACCGTAGTACTATTTTCACTCAACCTCTATTATATTTCCTCCTTTTCAGATCAATATCCTTCATTACACATGAAATTGCCATCAAATGGTACAGTAATGGAACTCTATAGCTATGGAGAATACAAACTCACTGTTATATCACTGTATGAGTTTAAACATGATGAAACATTGAATTTAACATGTGGCCCTCTTGTCGTAGCAGCACCTGTAGTATACCTACAACTTGATAATACTGGTAAGTTATAATAATTGAGCTTACTACTTTACGAACGTTTCTTCGAACTAAAGTGCGTCAATGATTACTATTAAGCATCGCAGTGTCTTGCTTTCATCGTAGCATCGATAGATAGATAGATCGATAAACTCTCTTTTGTATACCATAAAGTAGTAATTACAGTAGAAGCTTAAAATGAATAAGGTGTAACAATGTGCAGTTTTATCGCTAAAAGCGATTTTTTACAGACGACCTTCGAATGGATTAGACAGAGAAGGAGAAAAGATACGCAGGTAGTTCATGGTGTACTATAAAATTAACATAATATATAATACGTAATAAATACAAATAATGTATATATACATATATACATTAATTCTCATCAGAAAAATCGAAACACCTTGCAAGTTTGATTCGTAAACGCGCCTCATCAGAAGGACATAGTTCTAGCCGTCTCTTCAGTTCAAAAATAATTTGATAAGTTTTGAGTGACTTCAAAAGAAAGAGTGTGAGCCAAATAAAATTTCATCTACATAGTTTAATAATATGTGGGAACATTATTCAATAATAAAAATCAAGGTACAGAAGTGATTCTAAGATTTACGTAAACAAAATCGTAATGGTGCAAATCACGGTGGATATTGAGACTCAACGGCCACATCGGCTAGTGCACGAGAGTTTCGCGGTTGTGCGTACTGCTTAGATGCGACAGTGGCGCGCGACGCAACTCAGTGACGTATCGCTGTCGAGTTTACTCCGATTGGCAAACTTGTTTGACAGTAGTGGTGTGTTTACGAGGAACGCAGCGAGGATGTAACGTACCACAATAACAACAAATTATCTTTATTTTGTTAGAATCTGATTCCTTTCTCACATTTCTAAAATGCCTCGCGTTAAACGCTCACCACCTTCTACTCCTATTGGTGAAATACTGAAAAACCAATCTTCTCCTGACGTAACAGCCACTCAAAACAACCCGCTTCTGGGGTTAGTATCATCACTTCCAGAAACAAAAACAAACGACTACGACTAAACTCCTCACCTGAAACATCCTCTCCACAAACTTTTGACGAAAGGATAATGGTTATGCTCACATCTTTGAAAAAAGAACAGGATAGCTTGCTAAAACGTCTCACATCAGACATGACTGAAATAAAGCAACAAATTAAAGACACATGATAGTATGAAGCTCAGCATCTCCACCTTAGAAAAGGAGCGTCTAGAGCAGCGCGATTATATAGCAGAGCTGGAGAGGAAGGTTGAAGATTTACAAACCGGTTCCCGTTCCTCAGCCATTGAGATAAGAAATGTCGCTTCCAGCGAGAGTGAGTCAGCTGCTGACCTTACCGCCATAGTGGTAAAAACCTGCAGTGCTATCCAGGTATCGGTGGATTCCTCCCAGATTCGCGACGTATATCGTCTACCAGGCAAAAAAGTCTATAACAGACCAATTGTTGCAGAGTTTTTAACGGTACCCGTCAAAACAAAAGTTCTTGAAGCATCTCGCGCTTTCAATAAAAACCGAGCCGCAATTGAAAAACTGAATACTGGGGATATAGAAATTGGTAGTCAACTCAAACCAATATACGTAGCGGAACACCTCCCCGCCAGCATGAGAAAGCTATTTTTTGAAGCACGTAATTTTGCCAAACTAAATAGCTATAGATTTTGCTGGTTTCAAAATGGAAAGATATTTCTACGCGAAAAAGAGGGTCTTAAACCCACAATTAATAATAATTTATCTTGTTTTAAAAAACTTTAAAAATCCGTTCAGTAATTGTATTCCTTTTTTAATTTTAATTTATTATAGTATGATGTATGCAAATTTTTATTTTTATTTAATTGTATCAAATCATAACCCTACTATGTTTTGTTTTAACTGTTGTTACCTGATTAATGCATATAATGTAATCTTCGGCCATCAAAAACTGGCCCGACACATAACATTATGCGCCCTTACTCTAAACACAAATTACTGTCACCGTGATTGCGAAATGGTAACTTTATGCTCCACCTGTAATCTGCCTGTCTCTGCCACTGCCACTTGGCTAGGGGGCCAAGTCACAAACGATAAACTTAAACTCTCAGTAGTCTTTAATAGATTTTCAACTTTATGCGATTGGATATAAAGTTGAAAATCTATTGAAGATTACATAGTGTTTTCGTTCGTTCCGGTCGCTAACGCTCAGTAGTCTTTAATAGATTTTCAACTTTATGATCCTAGGTATAAAGTTGAAAATCTATTGGAGACTACTAAGCGTTCACGTTTATCGTTTGCAACTTGGCTAGGGGGGCTGACCGTTTATAAAAACTCATGCGCCTCTGCTGTGCATCTTGTTTGTTTGTATGCACTAGGCTTTGCTCCATTTTTAATCATTGTTATTTTAAGATTTCAGATATGCTTCACATTTCTGCGCATTGGATAATAACGCTTAAAAATGCTTGACATTGGTATAGTGTCTAATGAGATCGATTCCTTTGGTGTTACCCAAGCTTATACTTGGAGACCTGAAGAGTGCACACGATTTCTCACTAGTACAGACAAATCTGTTAAAATCTTACTGCTAAATATACTTACGTAGTTTTCTTTGCAATTTCGATAGTTTTAGGGTATTTCTAATTACGAGTAGTATTAAAGTTACGTGCGATGTCATAATCTTATCAGAATGCTGGTTAAATGCGTACACAACGATTCCGCCACTCGAGGGTACACTGCTTACAGTACTACCATGCCCATTAACCAAAATGATGTAGTCATAGTTTACGAAAGAGCTAGCTTGCCTCACTCGGTGACGGAATCTGAGTTTTCAGAAGTTAGTTGCCTGCTGTGCCACTTAAAGGATGTTGATTTGTGTTTGGTTGCTCTTTATCGGTCACCCTCATTACGGAACATAGATTACTTTCTTGATGGATTGAATACTGTGCTTACTGCTGAGTCCTCTTTTAAAAATGTTGTTTTGATGGGTGACATAAATAATAATAATAATAACTTTATTCAGTTCATTTGACCAGTACAATATTTATATGATCTTACATTACATAAAAGGCTTAAGTGCTAGGGTTTTTCTACAAATTCCCTGGATCCCACACTAGGATCCCCTATGTCGTGAGATCCAGTCTCTTCCCAAGTTAGACAAACATACATTTAGGAATTGTACTATTACCAAAATAAAAAATAAAATTAGATTAAAATGCAATAAATAGTTACAAGATTACATATGTATTATTGAATTGGAAATTATTTAAAATATATAAGTCTAATGAAAAGAAGGAAGGTTAGTGCTTTGGATGAGTTTCTGTGTATGTGTAATTGTGTATATGTGTATGTGGAGTCTGGAGTATGTAGGGGTGAATGTGGAGTGTATAAATGGATGCTTGCTTGCTTATATTGCACTAGTTGTTATCAAAAACATTTTACATTCCAGCTGCTCTCAATCAGCAAGCGAACGAGTATCTAAATCTAACTGCTTCTCACGGCCTCCTGCCATTGCACGTATACCTCACCCGTGATACAAATTTTCTGGATCATGTAATGATCAAGACTGATTTAGATTCGATTAATTTGGTTTTTGACACGCACACCACCGATTACAAGCCAACACTTCTCGATATAAAACCAACAGTGGCACCAACTACACCTAAAACGAAATGTATTGTGGTTGATTATCCCGCTGTAATCACAGAGATCGCAGATACAGATTTCAGTTAAATTCTTCAAGTCAATGACGCGAATATTGCTGCAGATCTACTGATATCTGGTATTGGTTCGGTTATAGAAAAACATTCTAAGTCAGTTCGTGTACCCTCCAGGAATAGAATCCTCAAACCTTGGATAACCACATGCTGCGCAAGCTGAGGATGAACCCTGCTAATTTAACCCATAAACTAACTTTTACCCGGTATCGGAATTTCTGCAACAAACTACTTAAAAACTTATAGATTGTCTATGAAAGGACGGAATTCCAAAAAGGTAAAAACAAATCCTAAAGCAATGTGGAATGTTATTAAAAATATAACTCATAAGCATCGAACCGCGACTTCTTTCGCTACCGAAAGTCTATGACCAGTGCGTGTTGCCAGTGATGACATATAGCTCCGAAACGTGGTCGCTTCAGGTCCATTGTACCTCATCAGAAGACTTAAAGTCACCCAAAGGGCAATGGAAAGGGCTATGCTCGGAGTTTCCTTGATTGATCGAATCAGGAATGAGGATATCCGCAGGAGAACCAAGGTTACCGACATAGCACGAAGAGTCGCCAAACATAAGTGGCAATGGGCAGGGCACATTGCTCGCAGAACGGATGGCCGTTGGGGCCGAAAGTTTCTGGAATTTTAATTTATCCCATAGAGGTTCAATCGGATTCATGTCCGGGCTTCTTGCTGGCCATTCCATAATGGAGATACCGTCTTCAGTAACATAATATTTATTTATTTATTTATTTAATCTTCATGCAACATTAGTGTACAAAGGCGGACTTAATGCCTGAGGCATTCTCTACCAGTCAACCTAGGGTGGTGAAGAGACAATATGGTAGGTGCATAAAAAGAAAATTATATGCGAAAAACAAGAGTAAAACAAAAAGGTATACATATAATTAAAATACACATACATAGATATTTAATATAATATATATATATATATATATACATATATATTAATATAAATTAACGAAAGAAGTTTTGAGACGATTCTGCTATTGGTGGAGCAAATGATTCCGCAACTTCCGCTTAAATGCATATCGACTTTCGGCCGTCCTGATATCGAGAGAAAGCGCATTCCACAGAAGGATGGACTGTATATAGAAGGAAGAATGGAGAAAATCAGAAGTATGAGAAGGACAGAGCAGTAGGAGATTGTTAGAAGAACGCAGATTCCTTGCGTGTGAAGAACATAGGTATTGAAAGTGAGTAATGAGATAGGATGGAGGCGTGGTAGAGTTGAGTAGAGAGAAAAGTGTAGTCAAAGCGCGCAAAGTTCTTCTCTGGCGAATTGGCAACCATTTGAGGTCAGACCTGAAGTTCGACACATGATCATACTTCCTCAGATTAAATATAAAGCGGATGCAGTTGTTCAGGAGTCTATCGAGCTTATCCAGCAAGACCAAGTTCAGGTCAAAGTAACACACGTCACCATAGTCTATGATAGGGAAAATCAAAGTCTGCACAAGCATTGTCTTCGTCTTTGCAGGTAAAAAGTTTCTCAGACGATACAGACACCGCAAAGTCCCGTTGACTTTTTGACAAACACTAGAAACTTGACTTTGCCAGCCAAGCGTCGAGTCCAGTTGCAAACCGAGATCCTTTACACTAGGGCTGATAGGAATGACGGCACCATTGAAAACAATAGGAGGTAGGGAGCTAACCGTTACTCTACCCATCATGCGTGAGCTACCAATAACAATGGCCTGACATTTTGAGGGGTTTATAGACACCCCAAACCTATCAGACCAGCTACTGATAGCATCCAGATCCCGGTTTATATCCTCTATAGCGTCTGACAAACCTTCCACCCGCGCAGACGTATACAACTGAAGATCATCGGCATAAAGATGATACGAACACCGAAGACAGTGAGTAATAAAATTTATGAAGATGGAAAATAACAGTGGAGAAAGAATACCGCCTTGTGGAACTCCAGCATCCAGATCACGCCAACTCGACGAGGTCTCATCAACGCGAACTGACTGCCGGCGTCCCCGAAGATAGGATGAGAACCAATCCAGCGCCTCGGGAGAAACCATAAGATGGGAAAGGATCGACAGGAGTATATCGTGACTGACAGCGTCAAAGGCATTGGAGAAATCAATCAGTACCAATACAGAAACCTTGGTATCTTCCATTGCCTCTCTAACGTCGCCAGTCACTTTAAGAAGAGCGGAGGTTGTACTGTGCCCAGGTCTAAATCCAGACTGGAAGGAGCTTATGAGGTTGTGTCGGTGAACAAACCCCGTAAACTGCTTGTGCACGCAGGCCTCGAGCACTTTAGACAGGAAAGGAAGAATGGAAATTGGACGAAAATGATTAGGTAGGGAGGGATTCGAGATTTTAGGAAGTGGCCGGACATAGGCTATGCGCCACAGGAATGGGAATTGTCCAGAATCAAGAGAAAAATTTATTATGTGAGTAATCGGTAGGAGAAGATAGTCGAGGATCAGGGTGACCATATAACGACTAATGTCGTCATGGCCCACAGCCTTGGATTTTATAGACAGGATAATCTTTTTGATTTCATCCAAGATGGCTGGAGAAAAGCAAAACGGTTCTATGTTTGGAGCAGGTAGGCCAGAAATGAAATCCACCGTCTGTGATAACATTTGTGTATCCAAATGAGAAGTGGTTGTGAAGTGACGGTTGATATCATCCAGGCCAATGGTTTTAGGGAAATCCACATGACGTGCCCTACCGATACCAAGAGTTCCTAAGAATTTCCAGGTATCAGCAGGAGAAGAAGATGAAATGTTATCAAGAATGTGGCGGCGTTTGGCGTTTCGTATCACCTGATTACACCGATTTCTTGCAGTTTTGAAGAGGTTCTTATTATGTTCGGAGCGATCCCTTCTATATTTTCTAAATGCCCTATCCCGACACTTCATGGCAATACGAACTCCTGTCGTCATCCAAGGAGCAGGAGGACGCCTAAGTTTAACCCTCTTTACAGGCGCATGTTTGTCATAAAGAGCTAAGACTGTTTCATTAAATATGCGCAGTTTATCGTCTACGGTTATTGCTGCTCCTAGGCGTCCCCAGTCCAGTTCCGACGCATCCTCACGCAGCCCTTTTAACATCCATACGGGCAAAACAACGCTTGTGCAGAATTCTAGGGAGAGGTTTAGGTGGTTTTAGGACATACGAAAGGAAAATTAGGTCATGATGGGAAAAGCCAGGGGCAGGATACTGACCATGAGAGGAAACAAGGGAGGGATTGGACGTTAGGATCAAATCGAGCCACGTGTCATCACCAGAAGCATTAAGATGAGTGGGCTGCAGTGGTAGAACTTCAAGACTTACGGACTCAATTATGTGAAGGAGTTTACGGGAACGAGGAGTTGGGAGATTAAGGTCGGTGTTGAAATCACCCATGATGACGCAATGTACATATACTCTGACCCGACAGACTCTAGAGCCAGTTCAAGGTTGGAAAAGTAGTCCACCGTGGGTGGACAGTAGACAACACCGAGTAGGGTCTTGACTCCTTTCACATAGATCTCCAGAAAAAGGTATTCAGCGGAGGCACTGTAAGTTGCGGGAGAAGAGGCAACGATTTTGAAAGGGAAGTCACTACGGAGATAGATGGCGACACCGCCACCTCCCTTTCCAGTTCTATCGTTACGGATTAAAATGAAACCGGGAAGTGAGTAGGAAGTAGATAGCAGATGAGGTTTAAGCCAACTCTCAGAAATCAGAACGGCGTGGACATCGGCATCCGAAAAGGTGTCGAGCAGATCACTATAGTGACTTGGCACACTCTGGGCGTTTATGTGGCAAACATTAAACAAGTGTTTTCCCTGCTGATTAAAACTCTGACGCACATAATCACCAAGGGTGCCGGGCAAAGAATTAAAACTTACATCAGCGGAAGAGTTTACAGAATCAATAGCAGAGTGAAACGAATCATTATCAGATATCATAAAATATATAAATACTAGCAAATACCTATATTAATTAAATTAAAACTTAAACTTAGTCTTTTGGTGCAACACCACTATCTGTGCACCACCCGCCAGTAACACCAGGAGAACATACCAAATTAAAGGACACAACATTACAGACAAAAAACAAATATTATAGCAAGCAATTACGGAACAATATTTGATACTCGAGAAACAAAACAAAATATGATTAAAAAGTTACGTTAGCAAAAACGAAACCCACATTACGTACAATGAAATGAAACGTCGCACCAACATTTTTGACATTGACAGGTGACAATGACATTTGCTAAAATTTCAAAACAAACAAAGACAAACCAGTTCTTGATAGAATACCATGTTACGATGCCATGATGCTGGCTCAGCACACTTGCAAACAAGCTCGAAGCATCAAATTCCACGAGTACTTAGCGCTTCCCACGGTAACGACGATTCCCTGGGCTTTTTCCATCCTAACATCGGTGGGACCAGATACTTGCGCTAATCGCGTATAGTTTTATATACTTTTAGTTTACGTTTAATTTTCATCATTTTTAAAACCTTTTTTGTGAGCATTAATTAAACCTTTTTTACTTTATAAAACGGACTTTGTTCTAAAAGTTTCCCGACACGCCCCCACACACGTATTTGGCGCAGTCGGAAGTCGTCAAGGACTTTGAAAGTGTTGTCGTTGTGTGAATCACCCAAAAATCGGGCATCGCCGCGTCGACCGTCCAGACGAAGAACCTTCGGAGGCCAGTCGGGAAAGCTGCTGCTGCGGACATCGAGACATCCAAAAATCGATGAATCGACGCTCGCCAGCAATAGTACAAATGTAAGTGAATTACATAATTATATTCTTAATAATTGTATGCTATATTTTTACGCAGTGTACTATAATTTTTCAAGATTTTTCACCCACGTAGTAATAGGGACCTTAGTCCTAGTAGGCGAGTTCAACTTCGGATAACCCGAAGTGACGCCAATCGTAACCTTGAACTCTTAAGCGACTTAGATTTAGAAACTATGACTGAACAAAGTCACAGTTCACAACCATCTTTGAGTCAGACGAGTCAGATGGCTTCGTCAGACTTAACTGATAAGATTTATAAATCCCTTAGATTAGTTCCAGAGTTTAATGGTAATCCTAATGTTTTGACCAGATTTTTGAATTTATGTGATGAGTTAGTGCTCACTTATGTCAGTACGGAACCAGGAAGTAGACTCTCGAATTTGGCTCTGATTAATGGAATTTTGAACAAGATAACTGGTACTGCTGCACGTACTTTGGCAACTAATGGAATTCCTAGTGATTGGCAGGGCATAAGAACCACATTAATTAACAGCTTTTCAGATCACAGGGACGAAACTTCGTTATATACCGATCTGTCTCTTTTAGTTCAAAGTAATGATACTATACAAGTATACTACGAAAAAGTTCAGCATTTATTGTGTACTATAATAACGTATGTCGAGTTGCACGAATCTGTAGGAACTACTGTGGAAGCAAAAAGAACTCTTTATAAAAACTTAGCTTTGCAGACATTCTTGAGAGGTTTAGACGAACCACTAGGTTCTAGGGTAAGGTGTATGCGACCTTCATCTCTCGAAAGTGCCCTTGAATTTGCCCAAGAGGAATTAAATGTTCTCTATTTACAAAAAAGAAATAAGTCTTTACCCGCGAAGAAAAATCTATATAATTTTTACGAACAAGCAC
Source organism: Mythimna impura (assembly GCA_905147345.3). Lineage (NCBI taxonomy): Eukaryota > Metazoa > Arthropoda > Insecta > Lepidoptera > Noctuidae > Mythimna > Mythimna impura. The sequence goes on along the minus strand of LR990368.1, from coordinate 13,677,299 downwards.
CTAATACTTCTAACGCGCAGCAAAATTTCCGTTCATCTGCTCCCAATTCATCTCATCAACAGCAAAATTTTCGTTCATACATGCCACCAAACTATAACCCTATATTCCAAACATACCCCAGACCTCAAATTCGATCCTTTGGTCCTCAATATCCTCCACAGCTATACCCACCACCCGTACCACTAGAACAGAATAGGCGACCCTATCCCAGACCTCAAAACCCCACAAAGACCCTACAAATGTTTAGGGCCCCCCCTACCAATATGTCTACGGGATTCCGAATCCCACCGCGAGCTCCCCAAGTACCCCAAATAAATCAAGTACCTCAATATAATACCCCAACACCTATGAGTGGTATTAGTCATCCAGTCGCGCGAACTCTCCCGCCCATGAACCACAATGGTAAACGTTACCTTGAACCAAACCTTCCACAAATTGGAGAAACTCATTTCAATGAATTCTTAGACGATAATACAGCCTTAAATTTTCACGAATATGATCCCAATATCCAAAATTTTGATCCTGTTATCGATACAAATTATTTTCATAATTTTATGATTGGCCTTGAACTTGATCCAAATCAGAACCCCGTTGAAGGCACTACAGAGCGAAATTTTTGCCCGGCTATAGAGAAGAATGCCCCCGTATAGAATTGAACGTGCAAAGTAAACGTCATTTGCCCTATATCCAAATTAAAAATCCCCCAATTAAACTTTTGATTGACACCGGGGCAAACGAGTCTTTCATTAGCCCAGAAGCCTATGAAAAATTTTACCCCCACATTCCACTTGACTATGAACCATTCCTAGTTACAAATACGCACGTGACCACCCAAAATTACTACTCACTAACTGTCCCTTGTTTTGAGGAATTAAATGATAATGTTCCCATAAAATTATTTCTCTACAAATTCCATAATTTCTTTGATGGTTTAATAGGTTGCGAACAGTTAAAAAAGTGGAACGCAAAAATCGACCTTGCTACTCATGCTTTAGAGACAGAATTCACAAAAATTCCTATAACTTTATATTGCAATCCTCAATGCTTAAACTCTCACGAAATTACTATACCGGCCCAAACTACTCAATTAATTAGGGTACCTACTGACATTGCACAGGGAGACATCTATATTGAGGAGCAAACTATTTCCGGTTGTTACATTACCGAATGCATATCATTCGCCGAAAATAATCATACCATGATACAAATTTCAAACCCGTGGGATACAGACATTGTAATACCTATAGAAAACCCTATATGCGCACAAGTTTTTAACGAAGAAACGTTTCCCATAAATCACGTAATTGACACCACCGTACCACGTACCTATACCGCCGAGCGAACACGAGAAGTCTTATCGCAATTGCGCATAGAACATTTAAATGCAGAAGAGACAGTCAATTTAATTAATCTTTGCAAAGAATATGCCGATGTTTTCTACCTAGACGGGGAACCACTTACCTTCACTAACGAAATCAAACATCATATCAGAACCGTAGACGATAAGCCAGTTTATAGTAAAACCTATAGATATCCTTACGTACATAGAGAAGAAGTACAAAATCAAATAGAATCTATGTTACAGCAAGGTATTATTCGTCCATCTTCATCGCCTTGGAATGCTCCGATATGGATTGTGCCTAAGAAAAGTGACGCATCTGGTAAAGTTAAGTGGCGATTAGTCATTGACTTTCGGCAACTGAATGCAAAAACAATAAATGATAAGTATCCGATTCCCAACATTAACGACATATTAGACAAATTAGGCAGGTGTTTGTACTTTTCTACATTAGATTTAAAATCAGGATTTTTACAAATTCAGCTAAATTCATCCGATATACCGAAAACAGCATTTAGTGTAGAGCAAGGCCATTTTGAGTACATTAGAATGCCAATGGGTTTGAAAAATTCCCCGGCAACATTTCAACGAGTTATGGACAACGTCCTTCGCGGACTCCCAAATTGTACTACATATATGGATGATATTTTGGTATTTTCAACATCATTACAAGAACATATAGTTAACTTGCGCGCCATTTTCGACCGTCTTAGAAATTCAAATTTAAAAATTCAGATGGATAAATCTGAATTTCTCAAACACGAAACGCCTTATCTCGGTCATATTATCACCACCGATGGTGTCAAACCAAACCCGGATAAAATTTCAGCCATCCTAAATTATCCAGTCCCGAAAACTCCCAGGCAAATTAAGGCATTCTTGGGTCTACTCGGTTATTACAGACGTTTTATACCGGATTTTGCACGCATTACTAAACCTTTTACATCGTGTCTTAAAAAAGGTGCCAAAATAAATTTAACCCCAGAATATTTAAACTGTGTTGAACATTGCAAAACTCTTCTTACAAATGACCCCATTTTAATATACCCGGATTTCAGTAAAGAGTTTATCTTAACTACAGACGCGTCTAATGTGGCCTTAGGAGCAGTCCTTTCTCAAGGTCCTATCGGCTCGGACAAACCTATTGCCTATGCGTCTAGAACTCTTAACAATAGCGAAATTAATTACTCTACCATCGAAAAAGAGTTGTTGGCAATAGTTTGGGCTACAAAATACTTCCGGCCTTACCTTTTTGGTAGAGAATTTAAAATAGTAACTGACCACAAACCTTTAATTTGGCTTATGAATCTAAAAGAGCCTGGTTCACGTCTTACAAGGTGGAGGCTCAAGTTAGCAGAATATGATTACACTATTGTTCACAAAAAGGGAAAAATCAATACTAACGCAGACGCTCTCTCACGTATTCAAATCAATCATAATGAAACTCAGTCTTTGTTCGTTAATCACTCCGATACGTCTTCCACATTATCGGCCGAGGAAGATAGTCCAACACTTTCCTACTCTACTCTCACCGCTGAAGGCAATAGTCCAATACATTCGTCATCTATTTTTACTGCACATTCACTCGCGGACAAACAAACACAACATTCAACACAACATTCATCGTCCACCCTATCTGCTTATTCAGCTCCACAAAATATCATACATCAAGCACAAGTACATACAGCCTCACCACGTTCTGAAACCATACACACTAGCGCAGAAAATCCCGTTCTAGATATTCCAATATCAGATGAACCTTTAAATAAGTTTAAGAGACAACTAGTAATAAAAGTAATAAGCGGTAACTCTAAAACTAGACCAATAATAACCGAACCTTTTCAGTCTATGCAAAGAACTTCAGTAGAAATTAGCGAACAACATTTGCAAAGTAATATTATAAACATTATAAAATGTCACGTTGATCCAAAGATCCGTACTGGTATTCTAGTAAGCCCCATCGAAAAAATGCTCGATATAATACCAATCTTGCAACAAACTTTTGAAAGTTCATCTGTGAACTTAGTTCTAGTTAAACACGAGGTAACCAATATTAATGACCTTTCGAACCAATTAGATATAATAAAAAAATATCATGAAGGCCAGACCAATCATCGCGGAATTACGGAAACCTATCTTTCATTATCAGAACGTTATTTTTGGCCTAAAATGAAAACCGAAATTACAAAATTTATTAACAAATGTAGCATATGCAGATGCGCAAAATATGACCGCAACCCAGTACGCCCACAGTTCAGAATTGTTCCCCCACCAACTAAACCGTTTGAATTAGCACATGCGGATGTTCTAACTGTTGATCATGACAAATATTTAACTATTTTAGACTCATTTTCTAAGTACGCTCAAGCCTATCTTTTACCCGATTGTACCTCACCCAATATATTAAAAGCACTTTTACACTTTAGTACTCATCACGGTTTCCCTCTAAATCTAACAACTGATCAAGGCACCGAATTTAGCAATCAAGTCATATCAGAATTTCTCCGTTTGCATAATATAAAACATCATATGACTAGTGCATATGCATTTAATGAGAATGGTATCATTGAACGTTTCCATAATACGCTTTTAGAACACCTACGGTTACTAAAAATTCAGCACAAAAATGAACCCAGTCGAAATCTTATACCATACGCATTAATTGCTTATAATAATTCCATCCATAGTCTAACCAAGTGTAGGCCATTTGATGTTATTTCCGGTCACTTCGACCCTCGAAATCCTATCAGTTTAAATATGACGGACCGATATCTTCAAACTTATATTCAAGAACATCGTGGTCAAATGGAAACAGTTTATAAAATTATTCATGATTCTGCATTATCCAGTCGCGAAGATATAATGACTCGACGTAATGTCGATAGGGAACCAGTTTTGGACTGTGAACAAAATCAAATAGTTCACGTACGTAATCCAATGGCAAGTAGACAAAAATTAGCACCTCGTTTCACTCAGGACAAGGTCGTTAAGAATCTACCTATACATATTTACACCGCAAAAAGTCGTGGCCCGGTAGCAAAATCTAGGTTGAAAAGACCACCGAAAAAATGATAGTTTTCGTATCATTTGTTTCAGGTACTTATTACTGCTGCTAATTTTCGTAGTTGGTGCTCAAGAAATACGCCTCGATAGGCTAGATAATGGACCGGGTATACTACCCTTTAATCTGGGTGCTACCAAAATTATATCCCATTTTCATATATTTTTACAAGACATTAACCTTCATGAAATCGAGTCGCATGTGAACGCCATAAAATCCCAACTTACAGATACTACTTATAAACTATCCCATACAGACAGCTCTCTCTTTAAATACCAAACTAGGCACCTATATGCAAAGTTAGATAAAGTTTTAATGCAATTAGATACCTTGAGGCCATCTAGAACTAAAAGAGGTCTGATCAATCCTTTAGGCACAATTATCAAAAGTATTTCCGGTAATTTGGACAATGAAGACGCCCTGAAATTTGAAAATGCATTACGAACCTTAAATAAAAATGATCAAATTTTGTCGCAATCATTGAACAAGCATATTACTTTATATAAAGAGATGACGATACAGCAGAATCAAATTATCCGAAATATTTCATTAAATCAGGTTAAATTGGAAAGAGCTCTTACTTTTGTCATGAATATGACTAATGACAATGAGCGAATTATTCACTACGTTCATCTTGTACAACTTTTTGCAATATTAAGCGAAAATGTTCAAGAACTTATGAGCGAAATTAACAGAATAGAGAATATATTGGCATTTAGTAGAAATAAATCGATTCATCATTCAATACTTTCTGTTAAAGATGTAAGAAATATCATAAGCCAATTAAAACGCACTTATAGATCTGGTCAAATAATTGACATAGACATTAGAGATTATTACGAAATTCTTAGCCTAGCTTCATACTTTACAGAGTCAACAGTAGTAATAGTCCTAAAGTTTCCCATTACGTTTAGTACAGAATATCAGTTATATGAATTATGTCCCGTTCCAAATAAGGAAAGCCTAATTATAGTACCAACTGCACCTTATATAGCATCCAATTCTCAGGAATATGTGTATATGGAGGCTGAATGCCCGAAGGTCAGTTCCTGGCACATATGCGAGCAGAAAATCGTCCACCAGATCTTATCAAGGACAGACTGTATTCAAAAACTTATACAATCTCAGGAGATAGATGGAACGTGCAAACCCACGCCTATCTCTCTGACTAAGGAGGCTCTGATTGAGTTGGATAGCTATCATTACATCACTGCGTTCCCCAATAGTACGAAAGTTCAACTTTCCTGCGGTAAAGAGCGATTTGAAATGTTACAAGGCAGTTTTATGGTCAGCGTCCCTCAAGGCTGCAAGATTAAAACACCCGAACTTAGTATAATAAACCTGGACAATAAATTAGTCGGAAAACCATTAGAACTCATGGCTCTACCACACTATGAAACACCAGTAAAGACACGGAGCTTCACTCTAAAGACCACAGATTTAACCAGCCTTCGGAGAATACAGAACCAAATCACTTCACAAGATGAAATTAAAGTCGAAACACTGGACACTATCGGAATCTACCATACGACAATTCCATTCTACATACTTATATTGTTTGGTACATGTGCACTGAGCATTATATACGTCATTCGTCGCCGTCGAGCTGGGAGAATTAATTAACATTACCACACAAACTAACACCGAATTAACGGAAGATGAAAGAAGAGCCGCAACTTTTGGCGTCAAGGTCACCAAATAGTTGCTCATCTGGCAGGGGAGGTGTTACGATGCCATGATGCTGGCTCAGCACACTTGCAAACAAGCTCGAAGCATCAAATTCCACGAGTACTTAGCGCTTCCCACGGTAACGACGATTCCCTGGGCTTTTTCCATCCTAACATCGGTGGGACCAGATACTTGCGCTAATCGCGTATAGTTTTATATACTTTTAGTTTACGTTTAATTTTCATCATTTTTAAAACCTTTTTTGTGAGCATTAATTAAACCTTTTTTACTTTATAAAACGGACTTTGTTCTAAAAGTTTCCCGATACGCCCCCACACACGTATTTACCATCAAAATATTTAAATATTTGTTACGATGCCATGATGCTGGCTCAGCACACTTGCAAACAAGCTCGAAGCATCAAATTCCACGAGTACTTAGCGCTTCCCACGGTAACGACGATTCCCTGGGCTTTTTCCATCCTAACATCGGTGGGAACAGACACTCGCGCTAATCGCGTATAGTTTTATATACTTTTAGTTTACGTTTAATTTTCATCATTTTTTAAAAACTTTTGTGTGAACATTAATTAAACTTTTTTTACTTTATAAAACGGACTTTGTTCTAAAAGTTTCCCGACACGCCCCCACACACGTATTTGGCGCAGTCGGAAGTCGTCAAGGACTTTGAAAGTGTTGTCGTTGTGTGAATCACCCAAAAATCGGGCATCGCCGCATCGACCGTCCAGACGAAGAACCTTCGGAGGCCAGTCGGGAAAGCTGCTGCTGCGGACATCGAGACTTCAAAAAATCGATGAATCGACGCTCGCCAGCAATAGTACAAATGTAAGTGAATTACATAATTATATTCTTAATAATTGTATGCTATATTTTTACGCAGTGTACTATAATTTTTCAAGATTTTTCACCCACGTAGTAATAGGGACCTTAGTCCTAGTAGGCGAGTTCAACTTCGGATAACCCGAAGTGACGCCAATCGTAACCTTGAACTCTTAAGCGACTTAGATTTAGAAACTATGACTGAACAAAGTCACAGTTCACAACCATCTTTGAGTCAGACGAGTCAGATGGCTTCGTCAGACTTAACTGATAAGATTTATAAATCCCTTAGATTAGTTCCAGAGTTTAATGGTAATCCTAATGTTTTGACCAGATTTTTGAATTTATGTGATGAGTTAGTGCTCACTTATGTCAGTACGGAACCAGGAAGTAGACTCTCGAATTTGGCTCTGATTAATGGAATTTTGAACAAGATAACTGGTACTGCTGCACGTACTTTGGCAACTAATGGAATTCCTAGTGATTGGCAGGGCATAAGAACCACGTTAATTAACAGCTTTTCAGATCATAGGGACGAAACTTCGTTATATACCGATCTGTCTCTTTTAGTTCAAAGTAATGATACTATACAAGTATACTACGAAAAAGTTCAGCATTTATTGTGTACTATAATAACGTATGTCGAGTTGCACGAATCTGTAGGAACTACTGTGGAAGCAAAAAGAACTCTTTATAAAAACTTAGCTTTGCAGACATTCTTGAGAGGTTTAGACGAACCACTAGGTTCTAGGGTAAGGTGTATGCGACCTTCATCTCTCGAAAGTGCCCTTGAATTTGCCCAAGAGGAATTAAATGTTCTCTATTTACAAAAAAGAAATAAGTCTTTACCCGCGAAGAAAAATCTATATAATTTTTACGAACAAGCACCTAATACTTCTAACGCGCAGCAAAATTTCCGTTCATCTGCTCCCAATTCATCTCATCAACAGCAAAATTTTCGTTCATACATGCCACCAAACTATAACCCTATATTCCAAACATACCCCAGACCTCAAATTCGATCCTTTGGTCCTCAATATCCTCCACAGCTATACCCACCACCCGTACCACTAGAACAGAATAGGCGACCCTATCCCAGACCTCAAAACCCTACAAAGACCCTACAAATGTTTAGGGCCCCCCCTACCAATATGTCTACGGGATTCCAAATCCCACCGCGAGCTCCCCAAGTACCCCAAATAAATCAAGTACCTCAATATAATACCCCAACACCTATGAGTGGTATTAGTCATCCAGTCGCGCGAACTCTCCCGCCCACGAACTACAATGGTAAACGTAACCTTGAACCAAACCTTCCACAAATTGGAGAAACTCATTTCAATGAATTCTTAGACGATAATACAGCCTTAAATTTTCACGAATATGATCCCAATATCCAAAATTTTGATCCTGTTATCGATACAAATTATTTTCATAATTTTATGATTGGCCTTGAACTTGATCCAAATCAGAACCCCGTTGAAGGCACTACAGAGCAAAATTTTTGCCCGGCTATAGAGAAGAATGCCCCCGTATAGAATTGAACGTGCAAAGTAAACGTCATTTGCCCTATATCCAAATTAAAAATCCCCCAATTAAACTTTTGATTGACACCGGGGCAAACGAGTCTTTCATTAGCCCAGAAGCCTATGAAAAATTTTACCCCCACATTCCACTTGACTATGAACCATTCCTAGTTACAAATACGCACGTGACCACCCAAAATTACTACTCACTAACTGTCCCTTGTTTTGAGGAATTAAATGATAATGTTCCCATAAAATTATTTCTCTACAAATTCCATAATTTCTTTGATGGTTTAATAGGTTGCGAACAGTTAAAAAAGTGGAACGCAAAAATCGACCTTGCTACTCATGCTTTAGAGACAGAATTCACAAAAATTCCTATAACTTTATATTGCAATCCTCAATGCTTAAACTCTCACGAAATTACTATACCGGCCCAAACTACTCAATTAATTAGGGTACCTACTGACATTGCACAGGGAGACATCTATATTGAGGAGCAAACTATTTCCGGTTGTTACATTACCGAATGCATATCATTCGCCGAAAATAATCATACCATGATACAAATTTCAAACCCGTGGGATACAGACATTGTAATACCTATAGAAAACCCTATATGCGCACAAGTTTTTAACGAAGAAACGTTTCCCATAAATCACGTAATTGACACCACCGTACCACGTACCTATACCGCCGAGCGAACACGAGAAGTCTTATCGCAATTGCGCATAGAACATTTAAATGCAGAAGAGACAGTCAATTTAATTAATCTTTGCAAAGAATATGCCGATGTTTTCTACCTAGACGGGGAACCACTTACCTTCACTAACGAAATCAAACATCATATCAGAACCGTAGACGATAAGCCAGTTTATAGTAAAACCTATAGATATCCTTACGTACATAGAGAAGAAGTACAAAATCAAATAGAATCTATGTTACAGCAAGGTATTATTCGTCCATCTTCATCGCCTTGGAATGCTCCGATATGGATTGTGCCTAAGAAAAGTGACGCATCTGGTAAAGTTAAGTGGCGATTAGTCATTGACTTTCGGCAACTGAATGCAAAAACAATAAATGATAAGTATCCGATTCCCAACATTAACGACATATTAGACAAATTAGGCAGGTGTTTGTACTTTTCTACATTAGATTTAAAATCAGGATTTTTACAAATTCAGCTAAATTCATCCGATATACCGAAAACAGCATTTAGTGTAGAGCAAGGCCATTTTGAGTACATTAGAATGCCAATGGGTTTGAAAAATTCCCCGGCAACATTTCAACGAGTTATGGACAACGTCCTTCGCGGACTCCCAAATTGTACTACATATATGGATGATATTTTGGTATTTTCAACATCATTACAAGAACATATAGTTAACTTGCGCGCCATTTTCGACCGTCTTAGAAATTCAAATTTAAAAATTCAGATGGATAAATCTGAATTTCTCAAACACGAAACGCCTTATCTCGGTCATATTATCACCACCGATGGTGTCAAACCAAACCCGGATAAAATTTCAGCCATCCTAAATTATCCAGTCCCGAAAACTCCCAGGCAAATTAAGGCATTCTTGGGTCTACTCGGTTATTACAGACGTTTTATACCGGATTTTGCACGCATTACTAAACCTTTTACATCGTGTCTTAAAAAAGGTGCCAAAATAAATTTAACCCCAGAATATTTAAACTGTGTTGAACATTGCAAAACTCTTCTTACAAATGACCCCATTTTAATATACCCGGATTTCAGTAAAGAGTTTATCTTAACTACAGACGCGTCTAATGTGGCCTTAGGAGCAGTCCTTTCTCAAGGTCCTATCGGCTCGGACAAACCTATTGCCTATGCGTCTAGAACTCTTAACAATAGCGAAATTAATTACTCTACCATCGAAAAAGAGTTGTTGGCAATAGTTTGGGCTACAAAATACTTCCGGCCTTACCTTTTTGGTAGAGAATTTAAAATAGTAACTGACCACAAACCTTTAATTTGGCTTATGAATCTAAAAGAGCCTGGTTCACGTCTTACAAGGTGGAGGCTCAAGTTAGCAGAATATGATTACACTATTGTTCACAAAAAGGGAAAAATCAATACTAACGCAGACGCTCTCTCACGTATTCAAATCAATCATAATGAAACTCAGTCTTTGTTCGTTAATCACTCCGATACGTCTTCCACATTATCGGCCGAGGAAGATAGTCCAACACTTTCCTACTCTACTCTCACCGCTGAAGGCAATAGTCCAATACATTCGTCATCTATTTTTACTGCACATTCACTCGCGGACAAACAAACACAACATTCAACACAACATTCATCGTCCACCCTATCTGCTTATTCAGCTCCACAAAATATCATACATCAAGCACAAGTACATACAGCCTCACCACGTTCTGAAACCATACACACTAGCGCAGAAAATCCCGTTCTAGATATTCCAATATCAGATGAACCTTTAAATAAGTTTAAGAGACAACTAGTAATAAAAGTAATAAGCGGTAACTCTAAAACTAGACCAATAATAACCGAACCTTTTCAGTCTATGCAAAGAACTTCAGTAGAAATTAGCGAACAACATTTGCAAAGTAATATTATAAACATTATAAAATGTCACGTTGATCCAAAGATCCGTACTGGTATTCTAGTAAGCCCCATCGAAAAAATGCTCGATATAATACCAATCTTGCAACAAACTTTTGAAAGTTCATCTGTGAACTTAGTTCTAGTTAAACACGAGGTAACCAATATTAATGACCTTTCGAACCAATTAGATATAATAAAAAAATATCATGAAGGCCAGACCAATCATCGCGGAATTACGGAAACCTATCTTTCATTATCAGAACGTTATTTTTGGCCTAAAATGAAAACCGAAATTACAAAATTTATTAACAAATGTAGCATATGCAGATGCGCAAAATATGACCGCAACCCAGTACGCCCACAGTTCAGAATTGTTCCCCCACCAACTAAACCGTTTGAATTAGCACATGCGGATGTTCTAACTGTTGATCATGACAAATATTTAACTATTTTAGACTCATTTTCTAAGTACGCTCAAGCCTATCTTTTACCCGATTGTACCTCACCCAATATATTAAAAGCACTTTTACACTTTAGTACTCATCACGGTTTCCCTCTAAATCTAACAACTGATCAAGGCACCGAATTTAGCAATCAAGTCATATCAGAATTTCTCCGTTTGCATAATATAAAACATCATATGACTAGTGCATATGCATTTAATGAGAATGGTATCATTGAACGTTTCCATAATACGCTTTTAGAACACCTACGGTTACTAAAAATTCAGCACAAAAATGAACCCAGTCGAAATCTTATACCATACGCATTAATTGCTTATAATAATTCCATCCATAGTCTAACCAAGTGTAGGCCATTTGATGTTATTTCCGGTCACTTCGACCCTCGAAATCCTATCAGTTTAAATATGACGGACCGATATCTTCAAACTTATATTCAAGAACATCGTGGTCAAATGGAAACAGTTTATAAAATTATTCATGATTCTGCATTATCCAGTCGCGAAGATATAATGACTCGACGTAATGTCGATAGGGAACCAGTTTTGGACTGTGAACAAAATCAAATAGTTCACGTACGTAATCCAATGGCAAGTAGACAAAAATTAGCACCTCGTTTCACTCAGGACAAGGTCGTTAAGAATCTACCTATACATATTTACACCGCAAAAAGTCGTGGCCCGGTAGCAAAATCTAGGTTGAAAAGACCACCGAAAAAATGATAGTTTTCGTATCATTTGTTTCAGGTACTTATTACTGCTGCTAATTTTCGTAGTTGGTGCTCAAGAAATACGCCTCGATAGGCTAGATAATGGACCGGGTATACTACCCTTTAATCTGGGTGCTACCAAAATTATATCCCATTTTCATATATTTTTACAAGACATTAACCTTCATGAAATCGAGTCGCATGTGAACGCCATAAAATCCCAACTTACAGATACTACTTATAAACTATCCCATACAGACAGCTCTCTCTTTAAATACCAAACTAGGCACCTATATGCAAAGTTAGATAAAGTTTTAATGCAATTAGATACCTTGAGGCCATCTAGAACTAAAAGAGGTCTGATCAATCCTTTAGGCACAATTATCAAAAGTATTTCCGGTAATTTGGACAATGAAGACGCCCTGAAATTTGAAAATGCATTACGAACCTTAAATAAAAATGATCAAATTTTGTCGCAATCATTGAACAAGCATATTACTTTATATAAAGAGATGACGATACAGCAGAATCAAATTATCCGAAATATTTCATTAAATCAGGTTAAATTGGAAAGAGCTCTTACTTTTGTCATGAATATGACTAATGACAATGAGCGAATTATTCACTACGTTCATCTTGTACAACTTTTTGCAATATTAAGCGAAAATGTTCAAGAACTTATGAGCGAAATTAACAGAATAGAGAATATATTGGCATTTAGTAGAAATAAATCGATTCATCATTCAATACTTTCTGTTAAAGATGTAAGAAATATCATAAGCCAATTAAAACGCACTTATAGATCTGGTCAAATAATTGACATAGACATTAGAGATTATTACGAAATTCTTAGCCTAGCTTCATACTTTACAGAGTCAACAGTAGTAATAGTCCTAAAGTTTCCCATTACGTTTAGTACAGAATATCAGTTATATGAATTATGTCCCGTTCCAAATAAGGAAAGCCTAATTATAGTACCAACTGCACCTTATATAGCATCCAATTCTCAGGAATATGTGTATATGGAGGCTGAATGCCCGAAGGTCAGTTCCTGGCACATATGCGAGCAGAAAATCGTCCACCAGATCTTATCAAGGACAGACTGTATTCAAAAACTTATACAATCTCAGGAGATAGATGGAACGTGCAAACCCACGCCTATCTCTCTGACTAAGGAGGCTCTGATTGAGTTGGATAGCTATCATTACATCACTGCGTTCCCCAATAGTACGAAAGTTCAACTTTCCTGCGGTAAAGAGCGATTTGAAATGTTACAAGGCAGTTTTATGGTCAGCGTCCCTCAAGGCTGCAAGATTAAAACACCCGAACTTAGTATAATAAACCTGGACAATAAATTAGTCGGAAAACCATTAGAACTCATGGCTCTACCACACTATGAAACACCAGTAAAGACACGGAGCTTCACTCTAAAGACCACAGATTTAACCAGCCTTCGGAGAATACAGAACCAAATCACTTCACAAGATGAAATTAAAGTCGAAACACTGGACACTATCGGAATCTACCATACGACAATTCCATTCTACATACTTATATTGTTTGGTACATGTGCACTGAGCATTATATACGTCATTCGTCGCCGTCGAGCTGGGAGAATTAATTAACATTACCACACAAACTAACACCGAATTAACGGAAGATGAAAGAAGAGCCGCAACTTTTGGCGTCAAGGTCACCAAATAGTTGCTCATCTGGCAGGGGAGGTGTTACGATGCCATGATGCTGGCTCAGCACACTTGCAAACAAGCTCGAAGCATCAAATTCCACGAGTACTTAGCGCTTCCCACGGTAACGACGATTCCCTGGGCTTTTTCCATCCTAACATCGGTGGGACCAGATACTTGCGCTAATCGCGTATAGTTTTATATACTTTTAGTTTACGTTTAATTTTCATCATTTTTAAAACCTTTTTTGTGAGCATTAATTAAACCTTTTTTACTTTATAAAACGGACTTTGTTCTAAAAGTTTCCCGACACGCCCCCACACACGTATTTACCATCAAAATATTTAAATATTTGTTACGATGCCATGATGCTGGCTCAGCACACTTGCAAACAAGCTCGAAGCATCAAATTCCACGAGTACTTAGCGCTTCCCACGGTAACGACGATTCCCTGGGCTTTTTCCATCCTAACATCGGTGGGAACAGACACTCGCGCTAATCGCGTATAGTTTTATATACTTTTAGTTTACGTTTAATTTTCATCATTTTTTAAAAACTTTTGTGTGAACATTAATTAAACTTTTTTTACTTTATAAAACGGACTTTGTTCTAAAAGTTTCCCGACACGCCCCCACACACGTATTTGGCGCAGTCGGAAGTCGTCAAGGACTTTGAAAGTGTTGTCGTTGTGTGAATCACCCAAAAATCGGGCATCGCCGCATCGACCGTCCAGACGAAGAACCTTCGGAGGCCAGTCGGGAAAGCTGCTGCTGCGGACATCGAGACTTCAAAAAATCGATGAATCGACGCTCGCCAGCAATAGTACAAATGTAAGTGAATTACATAATTATATTCTTAATAATTGTATGCTATATTTTTACGCAGTGTACTATAATTTTTCAAGATTTTTCACCCACGTAGTAATAGGGACCTTAGTCCTAGTAGGCGAGTTCAACTTCGGATAACCCGAAGTGACGCCAATCGTAACCTTGAACTCTTAAGCGACTTAGATTTAGAAACTATGACTGAACAAAGTCACAGTTCACAACCATCTTTGAGTCAGACGAGTCAGATGGCTTCGTCAGACTTAACTGATAAGATTTATAAATCCCTTAGATTAGTTCCAGAGTTTAATGGTAATCCTAATGTTTTGACCAGATTTTTGAATTTATGTGATGAGTTAGTGCTCACTTATGTCAGTACGGAACCAGGAAGTAGACTCTCGAATTTGGCTCTGATTAATGGAATTTTGAACAAGATAACTGGTACTGCTGCACGTACTTTGGCAACTAATGGAATTCCTAGTGATTGGCAGGGCATAAGAACCACGTTAATTAACAGCTTTTCAGATCATAGGGACGAAACTTCGTTATATACCGATCTGTCTCTTTTAGTTCAAAGTAATGATACTATACAAGTATACTACGAAAAAGTTCAGCATTTATTGTGTACTATAATAACGTATGTCGAGTTGCACGAATCTGTAGGAACTACTGTGGAAGCAAAAAGAACTCTTTATAAAAACTTAGCTTTGCAGACATTCTTGAGAGGTTTAGACGAACCACTAGGTTCTAGGGTAAGGTGTATGCGACCTTCATCTCTCGAAAGTGCCCTTGAATTTGCCCAAGAGGAATTAAATGTTCTCTATTTACAAAAAAGAAATAAGTCTTTACCCGCGAAGAAAAATCTATATAATTTTTACGAACAAGCACCTAATACTTCTAACGCGCAGCAAAATTTCCGTTCATCTGCTCCCAATTCATCTCATCAACAGCAAAATTTTCGTTCATACATGCCACCAAACTATAACCCTATATTCCAAACATACCCCAGACCTCAAATTCGATCCTTTGGTCCTCAATATCCTCCACAGCTATACCCACCACCCGTACCACTAGAACAGAATAGGCGACCCTATCCCAGACCTCAAAACCCCACAAAGACCCTACAAATGTTTAGGGCCCCCCCTACCAATATGTCTACGGGATTCCAAATCCCACCGCGAGCTCCCCAAGTACCCCAAATAAATCAAGTACCTCAATATAATACCCCAACACCTATGAGTGGTATTAGTCATCCAGTCGCGCGAACTCTCCCGCCCACGAACTACAATGGTAAACGTAACCTTGAACCAAACCTTCCACAAATTGGAGAAACTCATTTCAATGAATTCTTAGACGATAATACAGCCTTAAATTTTCACGAATATGATCCCAATATCCAAAATTTTGATCCTGTTATCGATACAAATTATTTTCATAATTTTATGATTGGCCTTGAACTTGATCCAAATCAGAACCCCGTTGAAGGCACTACAGAGCAAAATTTTTGCCCGGCTATAGAGAAGAATGCCCCCGTATAGAATTGAACGTGCAAAGTAAACGTCATTTGCCCTATATCCAAATTAAAAATCCCCCAATTAAACTTTTGATTGACACCGGGGCAAACGAGTCTTTCATTAGCCCAGAAGCCTATGAAAAATTTTACCCCCACATTCCACTTGACTATGAACCATTCCTAGTTACAAATACGCACGTGACCACCCAAAATTACTACTCACTAACTGTCCCTTGTTTTGAGGAATTAAATGATAATGTTCCCATAAAATTATTTCTCTACAAATTCCATAATTTCTTTGATGGTTTAATAGGTTGCGAACAGTTAAAAAAGTGGAACGCAAAAATCGACCTTGCTACTCATGCTTTAGAGACAGAATTCACAAAAATTCCTATAACTTTATATTGCAATCCTCAATGCTTAAACTCTCACGAAATTACTATACCGGCCCAAACTACTCAATTAATTAGGGTACCTACTGACATTGCACAGGGAGACATCTATATTGAGGAGCAAACTATTTCCGGTTGTTACATTACCGAATGCATATCATTCGCCGAAAATAATCATACCATGATACAAATTTCAAACCCGTGGGATACAGACATTGTAATACCTATAGAAAACCCTATATGCGCACAAGTTTTTAACGAAGAAACGTTTCCCATAAATCACGTAATTGACACCACCGTACCACGTACCTATACCGCCGAGCGAACACGAGAAGTCTTATCGCAATTGCGCATAGAACATTTAAATGCAGAAGAGACAGTCAATTTAATTAATCTTTGCAAAGAATATGCCGATGTTTTCTACCTAGACGGGGAACCACTTACCTTCACTAACGAAATCAAACATCA
This sequence comes from Mythimna impura, assembly GCA_905147345.3. Lineage (NCBI taxonomy): Eukaryota > Metazoa > Arthropoda > Insecta > Lepidoptera > Noctuidae > Mythimna > Mythimna impura. The sequence goes on along the minus strand of LR990368.1, from coordinate 13,660,224 downwards.
TATCAGAACCGTAGACGATAAGCCAGTTTATAGTAAAACCTATAGATATCCTTACGTACATAGAGAAGAAGTACAAAATCAAATAGAATCTATGTTACAGCAAGGTATTATTCGTCCATCTTCATCGCCTTGGAATGCTCCGATATGGATTGTGCCTAAGAAAAGTGACGCATCTGGTAAAGTTAAGTGGCGATTAGTCATTGACTTTCGGCAACTGAATGCAAAAACAATAAATGATAAGTATCCGATTCCCAACATTAACGACATATTAGACAAATTAGGCAGGTGTTTGTACTTTTCTACATTAGATTTAAAATCAGGATTTTTACAAATTCAGCTAAATTCATCCGATATACCGAAAACAGCATTTAGTGTAGAGCAAGGCCATTTTGAGTACATTAGAATGCCAATGGGTTTGAAAAATTCCCCGGCAACATTTCAACGAGTTATGGACAACGTCCTTCGCGGACTCCCAAATTGTACTACATATATGGATGATATTTTGGTATTTTCAACATCATTACAAGAACATATAGTTAACTTGCGCGCCATTTTCGACCGTCTTAGAAATTCAAATTTAAAAATTCAGATGGATAAATCTGAATTTCTCAAACACGAAACGCCTTATCTCGGTCATATTATCACCACCGATGGTGTCAAACCAAACCCGGATAAAATTTCAGCCATCCTAAATTATCCAGTCCCGAAAACTCCCAGGCAAATTAAGGCATTCTTGGGTCTACTCGGTTATTACAGACGTTTTATACCGGATTTTGCACGCATTACTAAACCTTTTACATCGTGTCTTAAAAAAGGTGCCAAAATAAATTTAACCCCAGAATATTTAAACTGTGTTGAACATTGCAAAACTCTTCTTACAAATGACCCCATTTTAATATACCCGGATTTCAGTAAAGAGTTTATCTTAACTACAGACGCGTCTAATGTGGCCTTAGGAGCAGTCCTTTCTCAAGGTCCTATCGGCTCGGACAAACCTATTGCCTATGCGTCTAGAACTCTTAACAATAGCGAAATTAATTACTCTACCATCGAAAAAGAGTTGTTGGCAATAGTTTGGGCTACAAAATACTTCCGGCCTTACCTTTTTGGTAGAGAATTTAAAATAGTAACTGACCACAAACCTTTAATTTGGCTTATGAATCTAAAAGAGCCTGGTTCACGTCTTACAAGGTGGAGGCTCAAGTTAGCAGAATATGATTACACTATTGTTCACAAAAAGGGAAAAATCAATACTAACGCAGACGCTCTCTCACGTATTCAAATCAATCATAATGAAACTCAGTCTTTGTTCGTTAATCACTCCGATACGTCTTCCACATTATCGGCCGAGGAAGATAGTCCAACACTTTCCTACTCTACTCTCACCGCTGAAGGCAATAGTCCAATACATTCGTCATCTATTTTTACTGCACATTCACTCGCGGACAAACAAACACAACATTCAACACAACATTCATCGTCCACCCTATCTGCTTATTCAGCTCCACAAAATATCATACATCAAGCACAAGTACATACAGCCTCACCACGTTCTGAAACCATACACACTAGCGCAGAAAATCCCGTTCTAGATATTCCAATATCAGATGAACCTTTAAATAAGTTTAAGAGACAACTAGTAATAAAAGTAATAAGCGGTAACTCTAAAACTAGACCAATAATAACCGAACCTTTTCAGTCTATGCAAAGAACTTCAGTAGAAATTAGCGAACAACATTTGCAAAGTAATATTATAAACATTATAAAATGTCACGTTGATCCAAAGATCCGTACTGGTATTCTAGTAAGCCCCATCGAAAAAATGCTCGATATAATACCAATCTTGCAACAAACTTTTGAAAGTTCATCTGTGAACTTAGTTCTAGTTAAACACGAGGTAACCAATATTAATGACCTTTCGAACCAATTAGATATAATAAAAAAATATCATGAAGGCCAGACCAATCATCGCGGAATTACGGAAACCTATCTTTCATTATCAGAACGTTATTTTTGGCCTAAAATGAAAACCGAAATTACAAAATTTATTAACAAATGTAGCATATGCAGATGCGCAAAATATGACCGCAACCCAGTACGCCCACAGTTCAGAATTGTTCCCCCACCAACTAAACCGTTTGAATTAGCACATGCGGATGTTCTAACTGTTGATCATGACAAATATTTAACTATTTTAGACTCATTTTCTAAGTACGCTCAAGCCTATCTTTTACCCGATTGTACCTCACCCAATATATTAAAAGCACTTTTACACTTTAGTACTCATCACGGTTTCCCTCTAAATCTAACAACTGATCAAGGCACCGAATTTAGCAATCAAGTCATATCAGAATTTCTCCGTTTGCATAATATAAAACATCATATGACTAGTGCATATGCATTTAATGAGAATGGTATCATTGAACGTTTCCATAATACGCTTTTAGAACACCTACGGTTACTAAAAATTCAGCACAAAAATGAACCCAGTCGAAATCTTATACCATACGCATTAATTGCTTATAATAATTCCATCCATAGTCTAACCAAGTGTAGGCCATTTGATGTTATTTCCGGTCACTTCGACCCTCGAAATCCTATCAGTTTAAATATGACGGACCGATATCTTCAAACTTATATTCAAGAACATCGTGGTCAAATGGAAACAGTTTATAAAATTATTCATGATTCTGCATTATCCAGTCGCGAAGATATAATGACTCGACGTAATGTCGATAGGGAACCAGTTTTGGACTGTGAACAAAATCAAATAGTTCACGTACGTAATCCAATGGCAAGTAGACAAAAATTAGCACCTCGTTTCACTCAGGACAAGGTCGTTAAGAATCTACCTATACATATTTACACCGCAAAAAGTCGTGGCCCGGTAGCAAAATCTAGGTTGAAAAGACCACCGAAAAAATGATAGTTTTCGTATCATTTGTTTCAGGTACTTATTACTGCTGCTAATTTTCATAGTTGGTGCTCAACTCAAGAAATACGCCTCGATAGGCTAGATAATGGACCGGGTATACTACCCTTTAATCTGGGTGCTACCAAAATTATATCCCATTTTCATATATTTTTACAAGACATTAACCTTCATGAAATCGAGTCGCATGTGAACGCCATAAAATCCCAACTTACAGATACTACTTATAAACTATCCCATACAGACAGCTCTCTCTTTAAATACCAAACTAGGCACCTATATGCAAAGTTAGATAAAGTTTTAATGCAATTAGATACCTTGAGGCCATCTAGAACTAAAAGAGGTCTGATCAATCCTTTAGGCACAATTATCAAAAGTATTTCCGGTAATTTGGACAATGAAGACGCCCTGAAATTTGAAAATGCATTACGAACCTTAAATAAAAATGATCAAATTTTGTCGCAATCATTGAACAAGCATATTACTTTATATAAAGAGATGACGATACAGCAGAATCAAATTATCCGAAATATTTCATTAAATCAGGTTAAATTGGAAAGAGCTCTTACTTTTGTCATGAATATGACTAATGACAATGAGCGAATTATTCACTACGTTCATCTTGTACAACTTTTTGCAATATTAAGCGAAAATGTTCAAGAACTTATGAGCGAAATTAACAGAATAGAGAATATATTGGCATTTAGTAGAAATAAATCGATTCATCATTCAATACTTTCTGTTAAAGATGTAAGAAATATCATAAGCCAATTAAAACGCACTTATAGATCTGGTCAAATAATTGACATAGACATCAGAGATTATTACAAAATTCTTAGCCTAGCTTCATACTTTACAGAGTCAACAGTAGTAATAGTCCTAAAGTTTCCCATTACGTTTAGTACAGAATATCAGTTATATGAATTATGTCCCGTTCCAAATAAGGAAAGCCTAATTATAGTACCAACTGCACCTTATATAGCATCCAATTCTCAGGAATATGTGTATATGGAGGCTGAATGCCCGAAGGTCAGTTCCTGGCACATATGCGAGCAGAAAATCGTCCACCAGATCTTATCAAGGACAGACTGTATTCAAAAACTTATACAATCTCAGGAGATAGATGGAACGTGCAAACCCACGCCTATCTCTCTGACTAAGGAGGCTCTGATTGAGTTGGATAGCTATCATTACATCATTGCGTTCCCCAATAGTACGAAAGTTCAACTTTCCTGCGGTAAAGAGCGATTTGAAATGTTACAAGGCAGTTTTATGGTCAGCGTCCCTCAAGGCTGCAAGATTAAAACACCCGAACTTAGTATAATAAACCTGGACAATAAATTAGTCGGAAAACCATTAGAACTCATGGCTCTACCATACTATGAAACACCAGTAAAGACACGGAGCTTCACTCTAAAGACCACAGATTTAACCAGCCTTCGGAGAATACAGAACCAAATCACTTCACAAGATGAAATTAAAGTCGAAACACTGGACACTATCGGAATCTACCATACGACAATTCCATTCTACATACTTATATTGTTTGGTACATGTGCACTGAGCATTATATACGTCATTCGTCGCCGTCGAGCTGGGAGAATTAATTAACATTACCACACAAACTAACACCGAATTAACGGAAGATGAAAGAAGAGCCGCAACTTTTGGCGTCAAGGTCACCAAATAGTTGCTCATCTGGCAGGGGAGGTGTTACGATGCCATGATGCTGGCTCAGCACACTTGCAAACAAGCTCGAAGCATCAAATTCCACGAGTACTTAGCGCTTCCCACGGTAACGACGATTCCCTGGGCTTTTTCCATCCTAACATCGGTGGGACCAGATACTTGCGCTAATCGCGTATAGTTTTATATACTTTTAGTTTACGTTTAATTTTCATCATTTTTAAAACCTTTTTTGTGAGCATTAATTAAACCTTTTTTACTTTATAAAACGGACTTTGTTCTAAAAGTTTCCCGACACGCCCCCACACACGTATTTACCATCAAAATATTTAAATATTTGTTACGATGCCATGATGCTGGCTCAGCACACTTGCAAACAAGCTCGAAGCATCAAATTCCACGAGTACTTAGCGCTTCCCACGGTAACGACGATTCCCTGGGCTTTTTCCATCCTAACATCGGTGGGAACAGACACTCGCGCTAATCGCGTATAGTTTTATATACTTTTAGTTTACGTTTAATTTTCATCATTTTTTAAAAACTTTTGTGTGAACATTAATTAAACTTTTTTTACTTTATAAAACGGACTTTGTTCTAAAAGTTTCCCGACACGCCCCCACACACGTATTTGGCGCAGTCGGAAGTCGTCAAGGACTTTGAAAGTGTTGTCGTTGTGTGAATCACCCAAAAATCGGGCATCGCCGCATCGACCGTCCAGACGAAGAACCTTCGGAGGCCAGTCGGGAAAGCTGCTGCTGCGGACATCGAGACTTCAAAAAATCGATGAATCGACGCTCGCCAGCAATAGTACAAATGTAAGTGAATTACATAATTATATTCTTAATAATTGTATGCTATATTTTTACGCAGTGTACTATAATTTTTCAAGATTTTTCACCCACGTAGTAATAGGGACCTTAGTCCTAGTAGGCGAGTTCAACTTCGGATAACCCGAAGTGACGCCAATCGTAACCTTGAACTCTTAAGCGACTTAGATTTAGAAACTATGACTGAACAAAGTCACAGTTCACAACCATCTTTGAGTCAGACGAGTCAGATGGCTTCGTCAGACTTAACTGATAAGATTTATAAATCCCTTAGATTAGTTCCAGAGTTTAATGGTAATCCTAATGTTTTGACCAGATTTTTGAATTTATGTGATGAGTTAGTGCTCACTTATGTCAGTACGGAACCAGGAAGTAGACTCTCGAATTTGGCTCTGATTAATGGAATTTTGAACAAGATAACTGGTACTGCTGCACGTACTTTGGCAACTAATGGAATTCCTAGTGATTGGCAGGGCATAAGAACCACGTTAATTAACAGCTTTTCAGATCATAGGGACGAAACTTCGTTATATACCGATCTGTCTCTTTTAGTTCAAAGTAATGATACTATACAAGTATACTACGAAAAAGTTCAGCATTTATTGTGTACTATAATAACGTATGTCGAGTTGCACGAATCTGTAGGAACTACTGTGGAAGCAAAAAGAACTCTTTATAAAAACTTAGCTTTGCAGACATTCTTGAGAGGTTTAGACGAACCACTAGGTTCTAGGGTAAGGTGTATGCGACCTTCATCTCTCGAAAGTGCCCTTGAATTTGCCCAAGAGGAATTAAATGTTCTCTATTTACAAAAAAGAAATAAGTCTTTACCCGCGAAGAAAAATCTATATAATTTTTACGAACAAGCACCTAATACTTCTAACGCGCAGCAAAATTTCCGTTCATCTGCTCCCAATTCATCTCATCAACAGCAAAATTTTCGTTCATACATGCCACCAAACTATAACCCTATATTCCAAACATACCCCAGACCTCAAATTCGATCCTTTGGTCCTCAATATCCTCCACAGCTATACCCACCACCCGTACCACTAGAACAGAATAGGCGACCCTATCCCAGACCTCAAAACCCCACAAAGACCCTACAAATGTTTAGGGCCCCCCCTACCAATATGTCTACGGGATTCCAAATCCCACCGCGAGCTCCCCAAGTACCCCAAATAAATCAAGTACCTCAATATAATACCCCAACACCTATGAGTGGTATTAGTCATCCAGTCGCGCGAACTCTCCCGCCCACGAACTACAATGGTAAACGTAACCTTGAACCAAACCTTCCACAAATTGGAGAAACTCATTTCAATGAATTCTTAGACGATAATACAGCCTTAAATTTTCACGAATATGATCCCAATATCCAAAATTTTGATCCTGTTATCGATACAAATTATTTTCATAATTTTATGATTGGCCTTGAACTTGATCCAAATCAGAACCCCGTTGAAGGCACTACAGAGCAAAATTTTTGCCCGGCTATAGAGAAGAATGCCCCCGTATAGAATTGAACGTGCAAAGTAAACGTCATTTGCCCTATATCCAAATTAAAAATCCCCCAATTAAACTTTTGATTGACACCGGGGCAAACGAGTCTTTCATTAGCCCAGAAGCCTATGAAAAATTTTACCCCCACATTCCACTTGACTATGAACCATTCCTAGTTACAAATACGCACGTGACCACCCAAAATTACTACTCACTAACTGTCCCTTGTTTTGAGGAATTAAATGATAATGTTCCCATAAAATTATTTCTCTACAAATTCCATAATTTCTTTGATGGTTTAATAGGTTGCGAACAGTTAAAAAAGTGGAACGCAAAAATCGACCTTGCTACTCATGCTTTAGAGACAGAATTCACAAAAATTCCTATAACTTTATATTGCAATCCTCAATGCTTAAACTCTCACGAAATTACTATACCGGCCCAAACTACTCAATTAATTAGGGTACCTACTGACATTGCACAGGGAGACATCTATATTGAGGAGCAAACTATTTCCGGTTGTTACATTACCGAATGCATATCATTCGCCGAAAATAATCATACCATGATACAAATTTCAAACCCGTGGGATACAGACATTGTAATACCTATAGAAAACCCTATATGCGCACAAGTTTTTAACGAAGAAACGTTTCCCATAAATCACGTAATTGACACCACCGTACCACGTACCTATACCGCCGAGCGAACACGAGAAGTCTTATCGCAATTGCGCATAGAACATTTAAATGCAGAAGAGACAGTCAATTTAATTAATCTTTGCAAAGAATATGCCGATGTTTTCTACCTAGACGGGGAACCACTTACCTTCACTAACGAAATCAAACATCATATCAGAACCGTAGACGATAAGCCAGTTTATAGTAAAACCTATAGATATCCTTACGTACATAGAGAAGAAGTACAAAATCAAATAGAATCTATGTTACAGCAAGGTATTATTCGTCCATCTTCATCGCCTTGGAATGCTCCGATATGGATTGTGCCTAAGAAAAGTGACGCATCTGGTAAAGTTAAGTGGCGATTAGTCATTGACTTTCGGCAACTGAATGCAAAAACAATAAATGATAAGTATCCGATTCCCAACATTAACGACATATTAGACAAATTAGGCAGGTGTTTGTACTTTTCTACATTAGATTTAAAATCAGGATTTTTACAAATTCAGCTAAATTCATCCGATATACCGAAAACAGCATTTAGTGTAGAGCAAGGCCATTTTGAGTACATTAGAATGCCAATGGGTTTGAAAAATTCCCCGGCAACATTTCAACGAGTTATGGACAACGTCCTTCGCGGACTCCCAAATTGTACTACATATATGGATGATATTTTGGTATTTTCAACATCATTACAAGAACATATAGTTAACTTGCGCGCCATTTTCGACCGTCTTAGAAATTCAAATTTAAAAATTCAGATGGATAAATCTGAATTTCTCAAACACGAAACGCCTTATCTCGGTCATATTATCACCACCGATGGTGTCAAACCAAACCCGGATAAAATTTCAGCCATCCTAAATTATCCAGTCCCGAAAACTCCCAGGCAAATTAAGGCATTCTTGGGTCTACTCGGTTATTACAGACGTTTTATACCGGATTTTGCACGCATTACTAAACCTTTTACATCGTGTCTTAAAAAAGGTGCCAAAATAAATTTAACCCCAGAATATTTAAACTGTGTTGAACATTGCAAAACTCTTCTTACAAATGACCCCATTTTAATATACCCGGATTTCAGTAAAGAGTTTATCTTAACTACAGACGCGTCTAATGTGGCCTTAGGAGCAGTCCTTTCTCAAGGTCCTATCGGCTCGGACAAACCTATTGCCTATGCGTCTAGAACTCTTAACAATAGCGAAATTAATTACTCTACCATCGAAAAAGAGTTGTTGGCAATAGTTTGGGCTACAAAATACTTCCGGCCTTACCTTTTTGGTAGAGAATTTAAAATAGTAACTGACCACAAACCTTTAATTTGGCTTATGAATCTAAAAGAGCCTGGTTCACGTCTTACAAGGTGGAGGCTCAAGTTAGCAGAATATGATTACACTATTGTTCACAAAAAGGGAAAAATCAATACTAACGCAGACGCTCTCTCACGTATTCAAATCAATCATAATGAAACTCAGTCTTTGTTCGTTAATCACTCCGATACGTCTTCCACATTATCGGCCGAGGAAGATAGTCCAACACTTTCCTACTCTACTCTCACCGCTGAAGGCAATAGTCCAATACATTCGTCATCTATTTTTACTGCACATTCACTCGCGGACAAACAAACACAACATTCAACACAACATTCATCGTCCACCCTATCTGCTTATTCAGCTCCACAAAATATCATACATCAAGCACAAGTACATACAGCCTCACCACGTTCTGAAACCATACACACTAGCGCAGAAAATCCCGTTCTAGATATTCCAATATCAGATGAACCTTTAAATAAGTTTAAGAGACAACTAGTAATAAAAGTAATAAGCGGTAACTCTAAAACTAGACCAATAATAACCGAACCTTTTCAGTCTATGCAAAGAACTTCAGTAGAAATTAGCGAACAACATTTGCAAAGTAATATTATAAACATTATAAAATGTCACGTTGATCCAAAGATCCGTACTGGTATTCTAGTAAGCCCCATCGAAAAAATGCTCGATATAATACCAATCTTGCAACAAACTTTTGAAAGTTCATCTGTGAACTTAGTTCTAGTTAAACACGAGGTAACCAATATTAATGACCTTTCGAACCAATTAGATATAATAAAAAAATATCATGAAGGCCAGACCAATCATCGCGGAATTACGGAAACCTATCTTTCATTATCAGAACGTTATTTTTGGCCTAAAATGAAAACCGAAATTACAAAATTTATTAACAAATGTAGCATATGCAGATGCGCAAAATATGACCGCAACCCAGTACGCCCACAGTTCAGAATTGTTCCCCCACCAACTAAACCGTTTGAATTAGCACATGCGGATGTTCTAACTGTTGATCATGACAAATATTTAACTATTTTAGACTCATTTTCTAAGTACGCTCAAGCCTATCTTTTACCCGATTGTACCTCACCCAATATATTAAAAGCACTTTTACACTTTAGTACTCATCACGGTTTCCCTCTAAATCTAACAACTGATCAAGGCACCGAATTTAGCAATCAAGTCATATCAGAATTTCTCCGTTTGCATAATATAAAACATCATATGACTAGTGCATATGCATTTAATGAGAATGGTATCATTGAACGTTTCCATAATACGCTTTTAGAACACCTACGGTTACTAAAAATTCAGCACAAAAATGAACCCAGTCGAAATCTTATACCATACGCATTAATTGCTTATAATAATTCCATCCATAGTCTAACCAAGTGTAGGCCATTTGATGTTATTTCCGGTCACTTCGACCCTCGAAATCCTATCAGTTTAAATATGACGGACCGATATCTTCAAACTTATATTCAAGAACATCGTGGTCAAATGGAAACAGTTTATAAAATTATTCATGATTCTGCATTATCCAGTCGCGAAGATATAATGACTCGACGTAATGTCGATAGGGAACCAGTTTTGGACTGTGAACAAAATCAAATAGTTCACGTACGTAATCCAATGGCAAGTAGACAAAAATTAGCACCTCGTTTCACTCAGGACAAGGTCGTTAAGAATCTACCTATACATATTTACACCGCAAAAAGTCGTGGCCCGGTAGCAAAATCTAGGTTGAAAAGACCACCGAAAAAATGATAGTTTTCGTATCATTTGTTTCAGGTACTTATTACTGCTGCTAATTTTCGTAGTTGGTGCTCAAGAAATACGCCTCGATAGGCTAGATAATGGACCGGGTATACTACCCTTTAATCTGGGTGCTACCAAAATTATATCCCATTTTCATATATTTTTACAAGACATTAACCTTCATGAAATCGAGTCGCATGTGAACGCCATAAAATCCCAACTTACAGATACTACTTATAAACTATCCCATACAGACAGCTCTCTCTTTAAATACCAAACTAGGCACCTATATGCAAAGTTAGATAAAGTTTTAATGCAATTAGATACCTTGAGGCCATCTAGAACTAAAAGAGGTCTGATCAATCCTTTAGGCACAATTATCAAAAGTATTTCCGGTAATTTGGACAATGAAGACGCCCTGAAATTTGAAAATGCATTACGAACCTTAAATAAAAATGATCAAATTTTGTCGCAATCATTGAACAAGCATATTACTTTATATAAAGAGATGACGATACAGCAGAATCAAATTATCCGAAATATTTCATTAAATCAGGTTAAATTGGAAAGAGCTCTTACTTTTGTCATGAATATGACTAATGACAATGAGCGAATTATTCACTACGTTCATCTTGTACAACTTTTTGCAATATTAAGCGAAAATGTTCAAGAACTTATGAGCGAAATTAACAGAATAGAGAATATATTGGCATTTAGTAGAAATAAATCGATTCATCATTCAATACTTTCTGTTAAAGATGTAAGAAATATCATAAGCCAATTAAAACGCACTTATAGATCTGGTCAAATAATTGACATAGACATTAGAGATTATTACGAAATTCTTAGCCTAGCTTCATACTTTACAGAGTCAACAGTAGTAATAGTCCTAAAGTTTCCCATTACGTTTAGTACAGAATATCAGTTATATGAATTATGTCCCGTTCCAAATAAGGAAAGCCTAATTATAGTACCAACTGCACCTTATATAGCATCCAATTCTCAGGAATATGTGTATATGGAGGCTGAATGCCCGAAGGTCAGTTCCTGGCACATATGCGAGCAGAAAATCGTCCACCAGATCTTATCAAGGACAGACTGTATTCAAAAACTTATACAATCTCAGGAGATAGATGGAACGTGCAAACCCACGCCTATCTCTCTGACTAAGGAGGCTCTGATTGAGTTGGATAGCTATCATTACATCACTGCGTTCCCCAATAGTACGAAAGTTCAACTTTCCTGCGGTAAAGAGCGATTTGAAATGTTACAAGGCAGTTTTATGGTCAGCGTCCCTCAAGGCTGCAAGATTAAAACACCTGAACTTAGTATAATAAACCTGGACAATAAATTAGTCGGAAAACCATTAGAACTCATGGCTCTACCACACTATGAAACACCAGTAAAGACACGGAGCTTCACTCTAAAGACCACAGATTTAACCAGCCTTCGGAGAATACAGAACCAAATCACTTCACAAGATGAAATTAAAGTCGAAACACTGGACACTATCGGAATCTACCATACGACAATTCCATTCTACATACTTATATTGTTTGGTACATGTGCACTGAGCATTATATACGTCATTCGTCGCCGTCGAGCTGGGAGAATTAATTAACATTACCACACAAACTAACACCGAATTAACGGAAGATGAAAGAAGAGCCGCAACTTTTGGCGTCAAGGTCACCAAATAGTTGCTCATCTGGCAGGGGAGGTGTTACGATGCCATGATGCTGGCTCAGCACACTTGCAAACAAGCTCGAAGCATCAAATTCCACGAGTACTTAGCGCTTCCCACGGTAACGACGATTCCCTGGGCTTTTTCCATCCTAACATCGGTGGGACCAGATACTTGCGCTAATCGCGTATAGTTTTATATACTTTTAGTTTACGTTTAATTTTCATCATTTTTAAAACCTTTTTTGTGAGCATTAATTAAACCTTTTTTACTTTATAAAACGGACTTTGTTCTAAAAGTTTCCCGACACGCCCCCACACACGTATTTACCATCAAAATATTTAAATATTTGTTACGATGCCATGATGCTGGCTCAGCACACTTGCAAACAAGCTCGAAGCATCAAATTCCACGAGTACTTAGCGCTTCCCACGGTAACGACGATTCCCTGGGCTTTTTCCATCCTAACATCGGTGGGAACAGACACTCGCGCTAATCGCGTATAGTTTTATATACTTTTAGTTTACGTTTAATTTTCATCATTTTTTAAAAACTTTTGTGTGAACATTAATTAAACTTTTTTTACTTTATAAAACGGACTTTGTTCTAAAAGTTTCCCGACACGCCCCCACACACGTATTTGGCGCAGTCGGAAGTCGTCAAGGACTTTGAAAGTGTTGTCGTTGTGTGAATCACCCAAAAATCGGGCATCGCCGCATCGACCGTCCAGACGAAGAACCTTCGGAGGCCAGTCGGGAAAGCTGCTGCTGCGGACATCGAGACTTCAAAAAATCGATGAATCGACGCTCGCCAGCAATAGTACAAATGTAAGTGAATTACATAATTATATTCTTAATAATTGTATGCTATATTTTTACGCAGTGTACTATAATTTTTCAAGATTTTTCACCCACGTAGTAATAGGGACCTTAGTCCTAGTAGGCGAGTTCAACTTCGGATAACCCGAAGTGACGCCAATCGTAACCTTGAACTCTTAAGCGACTTAGATTTAGAAACTATGACTGAACAAAGTCACAGTTCACAACCATCTTTGAGTCAGACGAGTCAGATGGCTTCGTCAGACTTAACTGATAAGATTTATAAATCCCTTAGATTAGTTCCAGAGTTTAATGGTAATCCTAATGTTTTGACCAGATTTTTGAATTTATGTGATGAGTTAGTGCTCACTTATGTCAGTACGGAACCAGGAAGTAGACTCTCGAATTTGGCTCTGATTAATGGAATTTTGAACAAGATAACTGGTACTGCTGCACGTACTTTGGCAACTAATGGAATTCCTAGTGATTGGCAGGGCATAAGAACCACGTTAATTAACAGCTTTTCAGATCATAGGGACGAAACTTCGTTATATACCGATCTGTCTCTTTTAGTTCAAAGTAATGATACTATACAAGTATACTACGAAAAAGTTCAGCATTTATTGTGTACTATAATAACGTATGTCGAGTTGCACGAATCTGTAGGAACTACTGTGGAAGCAAAAAGAACTCTTTATAAAAACTTAGCTTTGCAGACATTCTTGAGAGGTTTAGACGAACCACTAGGTTCTAGGGTAAGGTGTATGCGACCTTCATCTCTCGAAAGTGCCCTTGAATTTGCCCAAGAGGAATTAAATGTTCTCTATTTACAAAAAAGAAATAAGTCTTTACCCGCGAAGAAAAATCTATATAATTTTTACGAACAAGCACCTAATACTTCTAACGCGCAGCAAAATTTCCGTTCATCTGCTCCCAATTCATCTCATCAACAGCAAAATTTTCGTTCATACATGCCACCAAACTATAACCCTATATTCCAAACATACCCCAGACCTCAAATTCGATCCTTTGGTCCTCAATATCCTCCACAGCTATACCCACCACCCGTACCACTAGAACAGAATAGGCGACCCTATCCCAGACCTCAAAACCCCACAAAGACCCTACAAATGTTTAGGGCCCCCCCTACCAATATGTCTACGGGATTCCAAATCCCACCGCGAGCTCCCCAAGTACCCCAAATAAATCAAGTACCTCAATATAATACCCCAACACCTATGAGTGGTATTAGTCATCCAGTCGCGCGAACTCTCCCGCCCACGAACTACAATGGTAAACGTAACCTTGAACCAAACCTTCCACAAATTGGAGAAACTCATTTCAATGAATTCTTAGACGATAATACAGCCTTAAATTTTCACGAATATGATCCCAATATCCAAAATTTTGATCCTGTTATCGATACAAATTATTTTCATAATTTTATGATTGGCCTTGAACTTGATCCAAATCAGAACCCCGTTGAAGGCACTACAGAGCAAAATTTTTGCCCGGCTATAGAGAAGAATGCCCCCGTATAGAATTGAACGTGCAAAGTAAACGTCATTTGCCCTATATCCAAATTAAAAATCCCCCAATTAAACTTTTGATTGACACCGGGGCAAACGAGTCTTTCATTAGCCCAGAAGCCTATGAAAAATTTTACCCCCACATTCCACTTGACTATGAACCATTCCTAGTTACAAATACGCACGTGACCACCCAAAATTACTACTCACTAACTGTCCCTTGTTTTGAGGAATTAAATGATAATGTTCCCATAAAATTATTTCTCTACAAATTCCATAATTTCTTTGATGGTTTAATAGGTTGCGAACAGTTAAAAAAGTGGAACGCAAAAATCGACCTTGCTACTCATGCTTTAGAGACAGAATTCACAAAAATTCCTATAACTTTATATTGCAATCCTCAATGCTTAAACTCTCACGAAATTACTATACCGGCCCAAACTACTCAATTAATTAGGGTACCTACTGACATTGCACAGGGAGACATCTATATTGAGGAGCAAACTATTTCCGGTTGTTACATTACCGAATGCATATCATTCGCCGAAAATAATCATACCATGATACAAATTTCAAACCCGTGGGATACAGACATTGTAATACCTATAGAAAACCCTATATGCGCACAAGTTTTTAACGAAGAAACGTTTCCCATAAATCACGTAATTGACACCACCGTACCACGTACCTATACCGCCGAGCGAACACGAGAAGTCTTATCGCAATTGCGCATAGAACATTTAAATGCAGAAGAGACAGTCAATTTAATTAATCTTTGCAAAGAATATGCCGATGTTTTCTACCTAGACGGGGAACCACTTACCTTCACTAACGAAATCAAACATCATATCAGAACCGTAGACGATAAGCCAGTTTATAGTAAAACCTATAGATATCCTTACGTACATAGAGAAGAAGTACAAAATCAAATAGAATCTATGTTACAGCAAGGTATTATTCGTCCATCTTCATCGCCTTGGAATGCTCCGATATGGATTGTGCCTAAGAAAAGTGACGCATCTGGTAAAGTTAAGTGGCGATTAGTCATTGACTTTCGGCAACTGAATGCAAAAACAATAAATGATAAGTATCCGATTCCCAACATTAACGACATATTAGACAAATTAGGCAGGTGTTTGTACTTTTCTACATTAGATTTAAAATCAGGATTTTTACAAATTCAGCTAAATTCATCCGATATACCGAAAACAGCATTTAGTGTAGAGCAAGGCCATTTTGAGTACATTAGAATGCCAATGGGTTTGAAAAATTCCCCGGCAACATTTCAACGAGTTATGGACAACGTCCTTCGCGGACTCCCAAATTGTACTACATATATGGATGATATTTTGGTATTTTCAACATCATTACAAGAACATATAGTTAACTTGCGCGCCATTTTCGACCGTCTTAGAAATTCAAATTTAAAAATTCAGATGGATAAATCTGAATTTCTCAAACACGAAACGCCTTATCTCGGTCATATTATCACCACCGATGGTGTCAAACCAAACCCGGATAAAATTTCAGCCATCCTAAATTATCCAGTCCCGAAAACTCCCAGGCAAATTAAGGCATTCTTGGGTCTACTCGGTTATTACAGACGTTTTATACCGGATTTTGCACGCATTACTAAACCTTTTACATCGTGTCTTAAAAAAGGTGCCAAAATAAATTTAACCCCAGAATATTTAAACTGTGTTGAACATTGCAAAACTCTTCTTACAAATGACCCCATTTTAATATACCCGGATTTCAGTAAAGAGTTTATCTTAACTACAGACGCGTCTAATGTGGCCTTAGGAGCAGTCCTTTCTCAAGGTCCTATCGGCTCGGACAAACCTATTGCCTATGCGTCTAGAACTCTTAACAATAGCGAAATTAATTACTCTACCATCGAAAAAGAGTTGTTGGCAATAGTTTGGGCTACAAAATACTTCCGGCCTTACCTTTTTGGTAGAGAATTTAAAATAGTAACTGACCACAAACCTTTAATTTGGCTTATGAATCTAAAAGAGCCTGGTTCACGTCTTACAAGGTGGAGGCTCAAGTTAGCAGAATATGATTACACTATTGTTCACAAAAAGGGAAAAATCAATACTAACGCAGACGCTCTCTCACGTATTCAAATCAATCATAATGAAACTCAGTCTTTGTTCGTTAATCACTCCGATACGTCTTCCACATTATCGGCCGAGGAAGATAGTCCAACACTTTCCTACTCTACTCTCACCGCTGAAGGCAATAGTCCAATACATTCGTCATCTATTTTTACTGCACATTCACTCGCGGACAAACAAACACAACATTCAACACAACATTCATCGTCCACCCTATCTGCTTATTCAGCTCCACAAAATATCATACATCAAGCACAAGTACATACAGCCTCACCACGTTCTGAAACCATACACACTAGCGCAGAAAATCCCGTTCTAGATATTCCAATATCAGATGAACCTTTAAATAAGTTTAAGAGACAACTAGTAATAAAAGTAATAAGCGGTAACTCTAAAACTAGACCAATAATAACCGAACCTTTTCAGTCTATGCAAAGAACTTCAGTAGAAATTAGCGAACAACATTTGCAAAGTAATATTATAAACATTATAAAATGTCACGTTGATCCAAAGATCCGTACTGGTATTCTAGTAAGCCCCATCGAAAAAATGCTCGATATAATACCAATCTTGCAACAAACTTTTGAAAGTTCATCTGTGAACTTAGTTCTAGTTAAACACGAGGTAACCAATATTAATGACCTTTCGAACCAATTAGATATAATAAAAAAATATCATGAAGGCCAGACCAATCATCGCGGAATTACGGAAACCTATCTTTCATTATCAGAACGTTATTTTTGGCCTAAAATGAAAACCGAAATTACAAAATTTATTAACAAATGTAGCATATGCAGATGCGCAAAATATGACCGCAACCCAGTACGCCCACAGTTCAGAATTGTTCCCCCACCAACTAAACCGTTTGAATTAGCACATGCGGATGTTCTAACTGTTGATCATGACAAATATTTAACTATTTTAGACTCATTTTCTAAGTACGCTCAAGCCTATCTTTTACCCGATTGTACCTCACCCAATATATTAAAAGCACTTTTACACTTTAGTACTCATCACGGTTTCCCTCTAAATCTAACAACTGATCAAGGCACCGAATTTAGCAATCAAGTCATATCAGAATTTCTCCGTTTGCATAATATAAAACATCATATGACTAGTGCATATGCATTTAATGAGAATGGTATCATTGAACGTTTCCATAATACGCTTTTAGAACACCTACGGTTACTAAAAATTCAGCACAAAAATGAACCCAGTCGAAATCTTATACCATACGCATTAATTGCTTATAATAATTCCATCCATAGTCTAACCAAGTGTAGGCCATTTGATGTTATTTCCGGTCACTTCGACCCTCGAAATCCTATCAGTTTAAATATGACGGACCGATATCTTCAAACTTATATTCAAGAACATCGTGGTCAAATGGAAACAGTTTATAAAATTATTCATGATTCTGCATTATCCAGTCGCGAAGATATAATGACTCGACGTAATGTCGATAGGGAACCAGTTTTGGACTGTGAACAAAATCAAATAGTTCACGTACGTAATCCAATGGCAAGTAGACAAAAATTAGCACCTCGTTTCACTCAGGACAAGGTCGTTAAGAATCTACCTATACATATTTACACCGCAAAAAGTCGTGGCCCGGTAGCAAAATCTAGGTTGAAAAGACCACCGAAAAAATGATAGTTTTCGTATCATTTGTTTCAGGTACTTATTACTGCTGCTAATTTTCATAGTTGGTGCTCAACTCAAGAAATACGCCTCGATAGGCTAGATAATGGACCGGGTATACTACCCTTTAATCTGGGTGCTACCAAAATTATATCCCATTTTCATATATTTTTACAAGACATTAACCTTCATGAAATCGAGTCGCATGTGAACGCCATAAAATCCCAACTTACAGATACTACTTATAAACTATCCCATACAGACAGCTCTCTCTTTAAATACCAAACTAGGCACCTATATGCAAAGTTAGATAAAGTTTTAATGCAATTAGATACCTTGAGGCCATCTAGAACTAAAAGAGGTCTGATCAATCCTTTAGGCACAATTATCAAAAGTATTTCCGGTAATTTGGACAATGAAGACGCCCTGAAATTTGAAAATGCATTACGAACCTTAAATAAAAATGATCAAATTTTGTCGCAATCATTGAACAAGCATATTACTTTATATAAAGAGATGACGATACAGCAGAATCAAATTATCCGAAATATTTCATTAAATCAGGTTAAATTGGAAAGAGCTCTTACTTTTGTCATGAATATGACTAATGACAATGAGCGAATTATTCACTACGTTCATCTTGTACAACTTTTTGCAATATTAAGCGAAAATGTTCAAGAACTTATGAGCGAAATTAACAGAATAGAGAATATATTGGCATTTAGTAGAAATAAATCGATTCATCATTCAATACTTTCTGTTAAAGATGTAAGAAATATCATAAGCCAATTAAAACGCACTTATAGATCTGGTCAAATAATTGACATAGACATCAGAGATTATTACAAAATTCTTAGCCTAGCTTCATACTTTACAGAGTCAACAGTAGTAATAGTCCTAAAGTTTCCCATTACGTTTAGTACAGAATATCAGTTATATGAATTATGTCCCGTTCCAAATAAGGAAAGCCTAATTATAGTACCAACTGCACCTTATATAGCATCCAATTCTCAGGAATATGTGTATATGGAGGCTGAATGCCCGAAGGTCAGTTCCTGGCACATATGCGAGCAGAAAATCGTCCACCAGATCTTATCAAGGACAGACTGTATTCAAAAACTTATACAATCTCAGGAGATAGATGGAACGTGCAAACCCACGCCTATCTCTCTGACTAAGGAGGCTCTGATTGAGTTGGATAGCTATCATTACATCATTGCGTTCCCCAATAGTACGAAAGTTCAACTTTCCTGCGGTAAAGAGCGATTTGAAATGTTACAAGGCAGTTTTATGGTCAGCGTCCCTCAAGGCTGCAAGATTAAAACACCCGAACTTAGTATAATAAACCTGGACAATAAATTAGTCGGAAAACCATTAGAACTCATGGCTCTACCATACTATGAAACACCAGTAAAGACACGGAGCTTCACTCTAAAGACCACAGATTTAACCAGCCTTCGGAGAATACAGAACCAAATCACTTCACAAGATGAAATTAAAGTCGAAACACTGGACACTATCGGAATCTACCATACGACAATTCCATTCTACATACTTATATTGTTTGGTACATGTGCACTGAGCATCATATACGTCATTCGTCGCCGTCGAGCTGGGAGAATTAACATTACCACACAAACTAACACCGAATTAACGGAAGATGAAAGAAGAGCCGCAACTTTTGGCGTCAAGGTCACCAAATAGTTGCTCATCTGGCAGGGGAGGTGTTACGATGCCATGATGCTGGCTCAGCACACTTGCAAACAAGCTCGAAGCATCAAATTCCACGAGTACTTAGCGCTTCCCACGGTAACGACGATTCCCTGGGCTTTTTCCATCCTAACATCGGTGGGAACAGACACTCGCGCTAATCGCGTATAGTTTTATATACTTTTAGTTTACGTTTAATTTTCATCATTTTTTAAAAACTTTTGTGTGAACATTAATTAAACTTTTTTTACTTTATAAAACGGACTTTGTTCTAAAAGTTTCCCGACACGCCCCCACACACGTATTTTATTAAAGAAGGAAATATGAAGCGGGTATTTAACAATAACAAACACTTAATAATAAGTTGAAGTATGACGAGCCACAAAATAAATAGAGACATTGAGAATATGCCAAAAGTATAGTTCAAGCAACATTTCAAGATTGCAACTAAGAAACGCAACTAATTCCTTCGCACTCCAATACCTGGCTTACTTCCAGTTTGCGCGGCTGATTCCCCTGCCTTCTTGGGGTACTTTGCCACCAAGATGTCGAGTTCCTCCAAGGATGAAAACTTCAGCCGTGCTCCATCGGGGGACCGCACCACTATAACCCCATCCTGAGTCCAGCATGCTCGACTGCATTTTGGGATGACATCATTCCCAAAATGCAGTCGAGCTCTGCTGAAAACGATCTGCCTGGTCCTGGTCAGGAATTCTTTAACAGTGACCGTGGAGCCCTTCAATGCCGATTTTGCCTTCCAAACAGCAGACTTACAATCTACATTGGAGAACCTCACCAATATAGGTCCGCTACGTGTAGAATCCTTGCTTGATGGCCCCAGTCTGTGGCATGCCTTGATGGAGGATGAAGTTATGTCTAGAAGAGCCAGTTTCTTGTGCAGTATGTCCAAAACAATTGCTCTGCAATCCTCCCTGTCCACCTCAGCAAACCCAGTGAAAAGAAGTGCTTTCCGACGAGTGCGTGTCTCCATTCCATCAACCACTCTAGAGCACTCCGCGATCTGCTTCCGAAGTAGTCCAAGCATACTGAACATAAGCTCCCTGAACGTTCGAAATTCCTCAGCAACCTTGGCAACTGTGTCCTTTGCAGGGCCAGCAATCTGGATCTGTGCCTCAAGTTCACCCATCTTCTTGAGAAAACAATGCTCCAGGTCCTTCTGGGCTGATTGGATTTCAGCAAGTTGAGACATTGTAGCAAAAGTGGTTCTTCTGTTGTGAATTTGATAGGTAGGCTGGCAGGTGGTTGTTTTTTATATTATCTTACATATAATGTTTCACCCATGTAAGTACTACTTAAATAGTGGATTTACAATCAATAATATAGTAAAATTCTTAAAAAAAATACTTTATTATAATTTAAATTAATTTTTAATCTTTTACTTTGCGAAAACGCGTCTAACTTATTTTACACCTACCGCCGAAAAAAAAAAGTACAACTAATATTGTACGACGCTCGCGGTGTGAGCCCTAGCATTGTCGTGCATGAATATGAAACCGTTACCAATAAAATGTGCATAGGCCATCACGTGAGGCTCAAGGTACTTTTCGATGTACCGATGACTGTTTAGTGCAGGCAGACAAGCCCAGACATAAAGACAAGCTCTGTCTTACCATCGGCGCTGATTCGTCCCCAAACCGTCCACGAACCGCCACCATAGTTGACCTTCTCTTCAATGCAGGATTGTGCAAAGCATTCTCCATCTCTTCTGTAGAGCTTGTTAATTCCGTCGTTACCATACAGCATAATTTTACACTCATCAGAAAAGAGGACTTTGTTCCACTGGAGGTATGACCAATTTAGGTGCTCACGTGCAAAGTAAAGGCGCGCTCTTCGATGGTCTGCAGTTAATTTCGGCCCATTTGCTGACTTGTGCGGTACCAGTCCACGTTCTTTCAACTTTCTTCTAATTGAAAATCACTTACAGTCACCCTACGTACTACATGAAGCTGGGCCGTTGCAGCAACGGCAGGGGAAGCCTACTCCTTCCCCAAAAGGCAGAGTGATGCCTGCCGCTAAACCGTCGGGACCTCGTGCAGTGGCGGCGACTAGGCCGCGCCTGCCCGAAGAACCGTCGGCTGGTGCCGAATGGACGGTTGTCGGCGCCAGCAGGAAGGCGGGCAAGGTGGCTAGAGCGGCGAAAAAGCGCGAGCGGCGACAGCGGCGCAAGAAGCGGGCCATGGCAGCCAGACTTCGCGCCCCGAATTCCACAGCTGTAGTGATTACACTACAGCCAGCTGCGGAAAAGAGGGGCGTGAACTATGACATGGTCATGGCGAAGGCGAAGCAGGCGGTGGTAGAGCCGAGCCGTACTATGTCCTGCCCAGGGGAGACTGGGTGCGGGACCTTGACGGCTCGGTGACCCTAATTTCGTCGGCCGCCGCCGGTGCCCCGACCCTCGAGGCCGTCACGAGGGGGCGGGGTTGCGTGGCAGCACGGTTCGGGGATATTGCAGTGGTAGGAGTCTACCTGTCCCCGAACAAATCTCTCGGCGATCTTCACATCTCCCTAATGGAGCTGAAAGCCGTCGTCGCTGGGTTTGGTTCCCTCCCTGTGGTCGTGTGCGGGGACTTCAATGCCAAGAACTTGGCTTGGGGTTCCCGGTTCACGAACCAGCGGGGTCGAATGGTGGAGGACTGGGCTCTGGAGACAGGCTTGGTCGTCCTAAACCGGGGTTCTGTCCCCACGTGTGTGCGGATGCGGGGTGACTCAGTGGTGGACATCTCGTTTGCCAGCCCCGCTCTGTCGCCACGTGTCGTCGACTGGCGCGTTATGGAGGAGGTGGAGACGTACTCAGACCACCGGTACATCCGGTTTGACGTCTCCGCCCAAACCTCGACCGCGCCGGTCCGACGGAACCCTTGTGGTCCGCGTTGGGCGCTGAGGCAGATGGACCGGGAGCTCCTCCTGGAAGCCGCGACGGTACAGGCCTGGGTGCAAGCACCGGACAGCCCTGTCGACATCGACGTCGAGGCAGAATGGTTCCGGGAGGCCATGTCGCAAATCTGTGACGCGGCAATGCCCCGAGTCCATCCAGGACGTGCTCAGCGCCAGGTATACTGGTGGTCGCCGGAGATTGCGGCACTGCGCAATGCGTGCAATGCCGCGTGATGCCGGTATGCCAGGTACCGCAGGCGCCGCATCCGTCCTCCGGATGCGGAGGCCAGAGAGGCGGAGCTGTACGAGGGATACAGAGAGGCAAAGCGCACCCTCCGAGGGGAGATAAGGCGGGCCAAACTCGAGGCCCGCAACGTGTGGCTGGGGACTCTGAATGGGGACCCATGGGGACGCCCCTATAAGGTGGTGCGGGACAAAATCCGCCCCTGGGCTCCCCCGCTGACGCAGAGTCTCCGGCCCCAGCTTGTGGAGGGTGTGGTGAGCACTCTGTTCCCCGTGCGAGGGGAACACTCTCCCCCGCCCATGGCTCCGCCACCAGCGGTACCCGACGTGGACCACGATGGCGACGATGACGAAAATGCTCCAGAGGTGACCGAGGTAGAGTTGAGAGTGGCGGTACAAAGGCTGAGTGCCAAAAATACCGCCCCAGGACCCGACGGCTTGCCCGGTAAAGCCTGGGTCCTGGCCATGGAGGCTCTCGGGTCTCGATTGAGAGGGCTCTTCAGCGCATGCATGGAGAGGGGCCAGTTCCCACTTCGCTGGAAGACGGGGAAACTGGTCCTCATCGCGAAGCCGGGACGCCCTGCGGACTCTCCGTCCGCGTACCGGCCCATTGTTCTGCTCGACGAGGTGGGCAAGCTCTTTGAAAGAGTAATTGCAGACCGCCTCGTCGCGCACCTAACACGGGTGGGGCCGGATCTAGCGGATGGCCAGTTCGGTTTTCGCAGGAGGCGCTCCACGGTGGACGCCATCATGCGCGTGCGAGCTCTCACGACGGGGGATGCGGTGGCCCAGGGCAGGTGTGACGTGGCGGTGTCTCTGGACATCGCCAATGCCTTCAACTCCCTGCCTTGGAGTAGCATTAGGAGGGCACTCCGGTATCACCGGACGCCCGACTACCTCTGTCGTGTGGTTGAGGCGTACCTGTCGGACAGGTACATCATCTACCCTGGTCACCAGGGAGAGTGGGAACGTCGAGAGATGTCGTGCGGTGTTCCGCAGGGATCGGTACTAGGGCCGCCCTTGTGGAACATCGGATACGACTACGTGCTGCGCGGCGACCTCCCTGACGGGGTCAGCGTGGTCTGCTACGCAGACGACACGCTGGTCTTGGCGCGGGGAGAGTCGTACCAGGCGGCGATCGAACTAGCGACACGCGGGGTTGCGACAGTCCTGGGCAGGATCCAGGAGTTGGGACTCGAGGTGGCATTGCACAAGTCCGAGGCCATGTGCTTTCACGGCCCTCGGAACGCGCCACCACCGGGTTCCCAACTGACGTGGCGGTGTCTCTGGACATCGCCAATGCCTTCAACTCCCTGCCTTGGAGTAGCATTAGGAGGGCACTCCGGTATCACCGGACGCCCGACTACCTCTGTCGTGTGGTTGAGGCGTACCTGTCGGACAGGTACATCATCTACCCTGGTCACCAGGGAGAGTGGGAACGTCGAGAGATGTCGTGCGGTGTTCCGCAGGGATCGGTACTAGGGCCGCCCTTGTGGAACATCGGATACGACTACGTGCTGCGCGGCGACCTCCCTGACGGGGTCAGCGTGGTCTGCTACGCAGACGACACGCTGGTCTTGGCGCGGGGAGAGTCGTACCAGGCGGCGATCGAACTAGCGACACGCGGGGTTGCGACAGTCCTGGGCAGGATCCAGGAGTTGGGACTCGAGGTGGCATTGCACAAGTCCGAGGCCATGTGCTTTCACGGCCCTCGGAACGCGCCACCACCGGGTTCCCAACTGACGTGGCGGTGTCTCTGGACATCGCCAATGCCTTCAACTCCCTGCCTTGGAGTAGCATTAGGAGGGCACTCCGGTATCACCGGACGCCCGACTACCTCTGTCGTGTGGTTGAGGCGTACCTGTCGGACAGGTACATCATCTACCCTGGTCACCAGGGAGAGTGGGAACGTCGAGAGATGTCGTGCGGTGTTCCGCAGGGATCGGTACTAGGGCCGCCCTTGTGGAACATCGGATACGACTACGTGCTGCGCGGCGACCTCCCTGACGGGGTCAGCGTGGTCTGCTACGCAGACGACACGCTGGTCTTGGCGCGGGGAGAGTCGTACCAGGCGGCGATCGAACTAGCGACACGCGGGGTTGCGACAGTCCTGGGCAGGATCCAGGAGTTGGGACTCGAGGTGGCATTGCACAAGTCCGAGGCCATGTGCTTTCACGGCCCTCGGAACGCGCCACCACCGGGTTCCCAACTGACGGTAGGAGGAGTCCACATCGGCGTCGGGTCAACGATGAAGTACCTGGGACTCGTTCTCGACAGCCGATGGGATTTCGAGGAGCACTTCCGACGTCTGGCTCCCAAACTAAATCGGACTGGGGCTGCCCTCGGGCGGCTCCTGCCCAACCTGGGGGGTCCAGACGCCTCCTGCCGGAGGCTTTACGCGGGGATCGTTCGGTCCATGGCCCTTTATGGCGCACCGGTATGGGCGCCGACGCTGCGGAAGCAGCCGGCGGCCCGGCTGAACGCATGCCAGAGGGTCATGGCCATACGGATGGTGCGAGGATACCGGACGATTTCCCGCGAAGCGGCGAGCCTCCTTTCTGGCCAGCCACCATGGGATCTGGAGGCAACAGTCCTTGCACACATGCACGATCTGCGCATGGAGATGCAACGCCGGGGCGAAACTCCGCTGCCGCGACAAGTCGCAGCATGGCGGACAGAGCTCCGGCGGGTTCTCATGGTGAAATGGCGACAGCGACTGTCGCAACCCAGTGCTGGGCACGCCACAATTATGGCGGTAAGTCCCCTCTTTGAGGCGTGGTTGGAAAGACCTCACGGCGTCCTCACCTTTCGCATGACGCAGGTTCTCACCGAACACGGTAAGTTCGGGAAGTTCCTGCACCGGATTCGTGCGGAAGCGACGCCCGAGTGTCGCCACTGTGTGGACCGCCCGGAGGACACGGTGGAGCACACGGTTGAGGTGTGCCCCGCTTGGGCAGAGCAACGCCGTGTCCTTGTGGGGGCGATCGGCGGCGGCGATCTCTCGCGCCGGGCCTTGGTACAGGCCATGGTCCGGAGCGAGGAAGAGTGGCAGGCGGTCGCCTCCTTCTGTGAAGCAGTAATGCTAGCAAAGGAGGCGGCCGATCGCGTGAAGCAACGGTCCTCACGCCCCAACCGCCACCGGGATTCCGATCCTGATTTCCGGCCACCATAGGCGCGGGCTTGCGAATGGCGAGCAATGGGTAGCTCGCCGTCCGACCGTCCGGTAACCATCCAGACCAAGCCCAAGTCGTCGACGGCGCGTATTGTTCCACGCGCGCCTCAGGGAGATGTCAGCAAATCGTAGTGGCCCAGCAGGGTCGAAGCCTACTGGGGCCATGGGTAGTGTGAAAACGAAACCCGGGGCCCTGGGACGAAGGCAACGAAGGAACAGGAGTGGGTTTTTAGTCAGTAAAAGTCTGACACTATCTCTCGCTCCGCCCAAGAGCGGGATTTGTCATTAGATGATTTTCCCACCGAAAAAAAAAAAAAAAAACCTACCCTACGCTACTTACCTACCTACCCTACCACCTACCTACCTACCTAACTACTTACCCTACAAACTTCCCTGTAAGCTGGTGAACAAAACAAAAAAGAATGATTAAAATTGGTCCAGCCGTTCTTAGGTTATAGCGTGACCAAGAGAAATAGGGCATCAAAGAGCCATAATTGCATTAGATCACCTAAAGATTTCATTATTAGAATTCACTCCAGAGTTGATAAACAATAAATACAATTGAAATTAATTGATTTTCCGAGTGAGCTAAGTGAATGTTGTGATTTCTCTTGCGATGATGTGGAACATACCTATATTATCGACAAAATGTATGACGAAATTGTAAACATCCTAGGCCGAGCAGCCAATGATAGTTACTCTTATAGTAATAGGTTACGTAAGCAGAAACCTGTAGTAGGTTGGAACAAATATGTCAGTGGTGCTCACCGGGAGGCCAGGTCTAAGTTCCAGTTATGGATGTGGTCTGGCAGACCGAAGTCGGGTCCTATTTGGAGTGAGATGCAAGAAAGCCGTAAAATTTTTAAAAGCCGGTTAAAGTGGTGTCAAAATAACAGTGACCAACTTAAAATGGACATTCCATCCACGAATCCAATACAACAATGCCTACAGGGTGTTGTTGGGGCTGCCTCGGTACTGCAGTGCGTCGGGGATGTTCGCCGAGTCACGCATTGACTGCTTCTATGCGACGATGCGGAAACGGTGCACATCCATGGTGCGCAGGGTCCGCGCCAGCTCCAACACCATCCTGAGGATGATGGCTGAGAGATTTGACTGTCACTACATTAACCATTGTTGCATCGTTAATGTAGTGACTATATAAATATTTGCATTCAAAGACTTTATGTAATTGGAATAATTTATTTTATGAGTAATTAATTTTATTTTGACATGGAAAGGAATAGAATTGAATTTTAATGTAACCTATATAATTGTGTATCTTTGTGTGTATTTGTGTAAATTGTAGTGTTTTTTAATATGGGAATAATTTCCTGACAAATAAATGATTATTATTATTATTAATAAGGATTATTTAAATAACTCTCATCATAGCTAAATCATTACAGTCAACTATTATACGAGTAATATTGGACATCATGTAGGTGTATATTGGTGTCGGGATCAGGAATCTCGGCACATATGATATCATCTACTTGGTCTGGTCAAATTCATTCTATTCTAATAACCAAATAAAAGTGTGTGCATGTGGCAAGCCTCATTTTTGTCATTCCTAAATTGTTCTATCTGGCAGTATTACCATGTTGAATAGCAATGCTGTTTTGGTTGCCAAAGAAAATCCCAACCTTCAGTAGTTTTTGCGTGAAAGAGTAATAAACATCCATATGTATTCAAACTTTCGTGTTCATAATAATAGTAGCATCATTATTTCAGTATTATTTCTCCTAACGGTGACTACGACTTGTCAACTGAAAGAAATGTCATTGACAACTTGACAGTTACGCTCGATTATTTTTTTATTTTTGGTATGGATACTAAGTCCTTTAAGCCATGTCTTTGTATGAGTAATTACTTAACTTTTACTTTACGTTATATACGTATAACTCTAATGGTTTTTGCAGTGCACGCCAGAATAACTCGCAGATGGTAGTATTTTTCCTATCATCTAAATTATATTTTTTTAAATATTTTAACCAGACTGGCTGGTTTCTAGTCTCTAGTTTTTGAAAAATTAAATTACGCATCCAGTGTCAGTCTGGTTGTCAGCTAAATTTTTTTGAGAACGTCAGTTATTGGCTTGCAGTGTTGAAGTGAAATATATGATTATGTTTGTGAAAAAGGCTTCCCAGTCTTTGACGGTATTGGTATTCTTGGTAATGAGTCAGCTAATTCATGCGCCAAAAATGCTGTTCTCACTGGCTCTCTTGCCCACTCTGAGATTTTTTCCCATGACATTTGTACTAATCTTCCTCCAACTTTGTTTAAATCTTGGTCCAAGGCATGGCAAATCTCTAAGTCTATAAAGGGTAAATTTTATGGAGATATACAACCCGAGATTCCCCACAAACCTTGTTTTTTTAAATATCAATTGAAAAAAAAAAACATTACCTCAACTATTTGTCGTTTACGTTTAAATCATTGTTGCTCTCCTCATTTCTTGGCCAAACTTAGGATTAAGGATAAAAATTTCTTTTTGAATGTGGTTTGGATGAAGGAAACGTGGACCATTTATTTTTCTCCTGTCCTAAATTGCGCTTCTCCCTTCATGAAATCATTCCTGCTCACATTCCTCGTCCAACCTCGGTCAAATGTCTTCTTTCTTTTGTGTTTACTCGTTTTATATTTAAACTATGCAAATTTATTGAAATTAATAAAATTAAATTGTAACTATTTTTTTCTCTCTCTCTCTTTTTTTTCTCTTTGTTTCACTCTTACGAGTTTCAGTCATGTACTTACATAGTCATAGTCTGTGGTCTGGTCATAATGTCGGTCTGCGTCTACGAAGAAATTCTTTTATTTTGAACATTAATGTTTAGAGATATAGGTATATTTACTTTACTGTTAATTCGCGCTAAATACTCTCCAGCGTTTGATAGTCTATTAACAGTTTGCACGTGTCATTGACAAAATTGTGTTGTCTTTTCCGCAAATGCCATAATGAAGAGTTGAAGTTGAAGTGAAATATATTATTATGTTTGTGAAAAAGGCCTCCCGGTCTTTGACGGCTGTGAGAAGGACCTCTTCTGCTGCTTCGGTTTCCACAGGCCTCGAACAGTCGTGCGAGACCTGTCCGCCAAGCCGTGTGGATCTCTCCAGCTGCTCCGGTCTCTGAAGGCCTCTACTGGCCGTGTAAAACCTGTCCGCCCCGCCATGTGGACCTTTTTCGATTCCTCTGGTCTCTGGAAGCCTCTACCGGCTGTGCGAGACCTGTCCGCCACAGCCCTGCGAGCCTCTGAGAGCCACATGGGGCCTTTTCACTCAGCTGCTGGGAGGACCTCGCTGACTTCGCCTATTTCTACGTTATATTTGTGCTGCATCTCCTTCAGTGCTAATTGTATCGCATAAACGGATAAACTGCTCCAAAAGCATTTTTTTTTTTGTGATTCTTTTCGATATTTTAAAAGTTATTAGATATTTTAGTAGCCGTTCTTGAGTTATAAATAGTGTAACTAATACGACTTTGTTTTATTTATATAAGGTAAGATAATGATCGGAGATTCTACATTTATTATTTGTTGTCAATCGTGGAATGGTTGACCGAATAGTAGAATGAATGACCGAATGATGGAATGATTGACCGAATGAAGGAATGGTGGGGCGTGTTTTTGACAGTTGCTGTCAATGTATTTGACAGTTGCTATCATTTGCCTGCGGGTTAGAAAATTATCTCAAGGGAACATAAACCAAGGATAAAAAGTATTCTATGTGTTATTCTAGGACATGGTCTACCCGTGTACCAAGTTTCATTGAAATCCGTTCAGTAGTTTTCGCGTGAAAGACTAACAAACATCCATACATACATACAAACTTTCGCATTTATAATATTAGTATTTGGCAGAATAGTCGACATCGGCTCAGTTGCCATAAGGAAAAAAAATAATATTAGTAGGATATATTTTTAAATATATACATATTATAGATAAATCACACCCAGACACAGAACAAATGATCGTGCTCATCACACAAACATTTGTCCTGGGTGAGAATCAAACCCACGACCTCCGGCATAGCAGTCAGGGCCACTAACCACTAGACCAACAGGCCAGTTATCATAACGTAGCCTCATTGAAAAGATTAATTAATAGTTACTTTACCAATTTCTATTATTTTCAGAAGAATGCTCAACTGTTCGCTGCAATGTTTCTAAAACATTTCACTTAATTCGTGAACACATGTACCCTCCAATAGTATGTTACTTAAAAGAGCAACTTGATCCCGATATTCCATTTTCTGCGATGGATAAAGTTTTCAAAGAGATCAGAGTGATTTTCCGCGAGAGAGTAGAGACTTCTACAAGTACCAGTTCTACTACCACAACTACTACCACAACTACTGCTACTACTACTGTAGAGCCAGGTGAGTATTCTATATTAACTAATAGAGGCATTATTTTGTTTGAAAGAGTTATTCTCTGGAAGTAGGTACTACCACGAGCTGTTAAAGAGATGGAGCTATATAGGGCTTTATCATACTAGCAAATTGCGAGCGTCTTCAAAGCGGAGCGGGTGCGCAACGAATATGTTACGGGCGCGCACGAACGAGATCCGGCAACGAGATGCGGGTCTCATCTTCGAAGTATCAAAGCCAACAGTGTCTCCTCGTCGGAATACATTTTGTTACCGAGTGTATTTTAGGTCGTTAATTTGCTACAAATACGCGTTGAAAACTTTGCGAATTTCCACGCGTCCACGACGTCTTCGCTTTGCAGCCGCGGCGTGTTCGCGACGCATTCGCTGCGTGCCCGCCCCGCCCCGCAGCCGCTCACAAACCGCCAGTGTGATAACGCCCATAGGGTGTATAGCTCCATCCCTCTTTCTCGCACGCACGCCCGACTGTTAAAATGTTAGGTCGTAAAATGAATCGTGATACTACTACCACGAGCTCTTAACATGATCCTCGTTAAGAGCTCGGGCCTCTGATCAGAATCATAATCAAAATCAGCATGCTGAGTGCGAATGTTAACGCAATCGAAACGTTAACCGCGTTTGACTCTCTGATTGGTTAAGAGCTTGTAGCGGGCCAATCGGAGCACCGGACGTTACAAACGTCTCGATCACGTTAAGGCGTATCGTCCGTTAAACATCTGGCCGGAGTTAAATGCACAAATATTCAAGATTCAAGATTCATTTATTCATTGTAAAACATAGGTACATAATAAATTCTTATATAATAAATTGAGAGCAGTTGGGAGCAGTGGTGGCCGAGTGGTAACGGCCCCGACTTACAAGTTGTAGGTTGCGGGTTCAAACCCAGCCAGGCGCATTACTTTGTGTAATTTATTTCATCACCGCTGCTCTCAAAACGGTGAAGGAAAACATCGTGAGGAAACCGGCATGTCCTAGAACCAAAAATTCAAAGACATGTGACATCCACCAACCCGCACTGGGCCCGCGTGGTGGATTACGGCCCATTCCCTCTCCTAGAGAGAAAGCCTGAGTCCCAACAGTGGGAACATTATAAGACCGACTAAGCTAAGCTAAGCTATAATAAATTGAGAGCGCTATGTTTTGCCTCTAGGGCGTACAAAGTAATAAGTAATAATACATGCAATATACTTCATTAAAACAAGAATTTAATACAGATTTATAGACCACATAAAGAATTAAATAATTTTGATAATTTATCGCATTAAGAATTTGCAATCACATTGAACATTGTCGATTAAATAATTACAAAAGACAAATTAAATAATGAAATTAACAAAATTTCCGCAGTTGTTGTATTGAAATGAAAAATGGTCAGCACTTATTTAAAGAATATTAAAGAATTTGAATGATGTAATAAATTAAAATAAAATGTCAAAATGTAAAATTAAATGTCAAAATTTGAAAATTAAATGTCAAAATGTAAAATTAAATGTCAAAATGTAAAATTAAATGTCAATATAGAAAATGAATTAATGTCAGAAATTTTATAACAACGTGTCATTCAAATATTCGGTGATTGAGTAATAGCATTTTTCTATTAAAAAATTCTTCAATTTTCCTTTAAAGTTGTGCAAATTTTCATTCTTAATGCTATCAGGAATTTTATTGTATATTACAGGACCCATGCCCAAAATACTCCTCCTTGCTAGTGCTGTTTTGTATTTACTTGTACACAACATGGTTTTGTATTGAGATCTAAGTTGACTGGTTCGTTTTCTAGTATCGACTACCGCAGGAAACAAGTTCAGGTTACATTTGACAAACAATGCTACTTCAATAGCAGAATATAAAGGCATGGGAAAGTCAAGATTTTTAAAGATTTGAAGACAGGCTCACAGCTTTCAGTAGTTTTTAGGCCTACCATAGATCTTATACATCTTTTTTTAGTTTCTCTTTCAGCACAGTTTCCCCAAAATATTATGCCAAATCTCAATACTGAGGAAACTATGCCATGGTATGCTATGAGTCATATCATCATCATCATCATTTCAGCTATGACTATCGTTTGTAAATTAACTTCCATACTCGTACTGCCGCCTGCGCCCGCTTATGTGTGCATTTTTTGACTCCGGCCAGATGTTCAAGGGACTGGGCCCGCTGATCTTGAAAATTCTTATATTGATTTCTCACCGTAAAAAAAAATACAGGATCATCCAGAGATCCAACAATGGACCATGAATGGATGGATGGATGGTCGGGATCCATCGATTTTTATATAAAACAAAACCTGAACGATTAATGTATAATAATAATAAAAAAAAAAACCGTTTTGGGTTAAAACTCTCGGATCGTAGGGTCCGAGTGCTCACAAGTTGTATAAAGATCTGTCGAAACGTCTAGTTGACACTTCTCGTGATCGAAGGGCTGGCTTTTCACCTCGGACAGAGGATAAGCATTGCCACACAGCGTGACAATGCCGCCTGTCTTTTAGGGCATATTACCAGCCGACAGCGATGTGAAAGAGTTTTTGACGCCATATTTTAGTTTGTTTTTAATTAGTTGTAAAAACAAACTAATTATTATTCTGAGTATAAGTTACGCCACCCTAGTCGATACACTCTCGATCTTCACCAAATTGTTTACAAGGGAACTGTGGACGAAAAACCCGATACCACCCTGGGACTGCTGGGCACCCTCCCGTAAATTGAGCAGGTTAGCGGATTCGAAAATTATCATGTCTTCGGACTTCAGATAATCTTTTAATACTCCATCGTAACCTGCTGCTCCTAATTCCTAGTCAATTTCGGTTATCTTCTCGTCAGTCCTCATTTTCAGTTTTTAGTATCAAAATACAATAAACGGTTACTATGACGACATGAAAAAATATGCATTCAGTTGTTTAGGCAAAAATGTAATCATTTTCATAATGATCATGAAAATAAGACAATGCACATATATTTATTTACCTAATAAACATTTCAGCAGGGTTAAAATACCAATAACTATGTCCCTTTTTGTTACACTGAGATAATCAAAAGTACCACTGTGGTCTGCTCATTAATTTGTATATTTTTAATTTTATAAATAAGCTCATTAAAATGCAGGTTATGGTAACAATGACTCACGATGGTATGTTTGCAACGGTTATTTAACATAGATCCATAATCTGCTTCTATCTGTATACTCCAAAATGTTACTTTGACAAGGTTTTATAGATTCTGTATGAGGTTCATATTTAGAGGATTCTGAGATTTCATGCTGAGGCATGGGAGGTGGAGGTGTAGGAGCACAACTACAGGTGAGGAGGGGGGGTGGGGGGTGGTGGGGAGATGAGGTGGTTGGTCAATGACTCATACCTCTCTGCATTGTACTTCACCAAGTCCATCAACTCACAAGCCTCCTGCATGCGCTCACTCAACATCTGTTGGCTAGACTCATACTTACAAAAGATTTCTTTTATTGTATTTTCCCTACACAATAGTTTTTTTTGAAGATTCTGTGTATCAAAATCATATATTTTGCTATTTTCCAACTTATAATTACTTTCATTTAATTTTTTTCCTAAGTTAAAACGCTGCTATCTGAGCGAGAGTATTAGATTCATAAACACTTTGTTTCTTTAGAAGTTTCTTATGCTTTTTAATGTTTTTAGAAAATTTAATATATTTCTTAATTTTATTATGAACCCCTAAAGTTGAACTTTTAGTTGGTTTTCAAATTGCGCTATAAAAAATTAATCTGTGTTTTGTTCTTCAGGTAAAACCTCTAAAGGCAGCGGTTACAGTAGCACGCTTGTGTATTCATTGTCAGCCTTCGGCATAGTGTCCCTGATTATAATAATGGTGGTGCTAAGTTATATTTGCATCAAGAAGCAATGCTGTGTAAGACCGAGGGCACCGATACCAGCGCCAATAATCGACGTAAGTATTTAACTTGTTTAATTATGACTTACTGTATGTATACACACGATTGCATATAACACTAGTCTACAGCTAAAATGCAATAAAGTGGCTAATGGAGTTTTTATATAATTTATTGCGTACCAAATAATAATATGATTTCACACTTACAAAGTCTGTAGGTATCACGTACTATTTTTGAGATTTTCGACCTAAAAACGATAAAAACCGGGCACGTGCAAGTTGGACTCGCGCACTGAGGGTTCCGTACAAACTTACCTATGAAAACAGTACAATTCCCGAATTGAGTTACGAAGATTTTACCGAATACCAATTTTTTTTTTATTGTTACGTAACTACAAATTTACAGTTTTCTGATTTTTTCCTATACTATATATACTTTTCTTAGACCTTGCTTCATGCCAAATTTCAGAATTCTAGGTCAACGGGAGTACTCTATGAATTTCGATTCTCTTGAGAGTGTCGAAATACACGTTTTTTGACACATAAACGTCCGTATCTTTTTTTTTTCGTTAACTTTGAAGTTTGATTTTTTCACAGCTTCAAGGGACCGTAGATTTGAGTATATAGTTTTAATTTCAACTTGATACATTCACGCGTTTCCGAGATAAAGAGTCTTGATAGACAGACAGACGGACAACAAAGTGATCCTATAAGGGTTCCTTTTTTTCCTTCTGAGAAACGAACCCTAAAAAAAGTCTACGAGACAGTTAAAATAGTTACATAATTACCTTGAAAATAAAAATAAAAAAGATAAACACCACAATTCTAGAATTTTAAAAGGGTACTTTTCTTACCATTTATTGAGAAACTTTTACTAGACGCGATGGCATTTTTCTAAAATCAAATTCGAAATTAAGAGCCTTTATAATATAACAAAAAAATCTATTGTCATTTCTGTTGCATTTGTTTTTTTTTTTTTAATTTGTAGACTAGTGTAATTAATCAAAAGCAAAAGTGTCACTAAGCAAAGTTTGAAAATACAATTGACCCCAGTAGGTGACGCAATCGGGTTCTTAATATTTTTTCTAACGATAAGCTAGCTTTTGAGCAGGACTACGTTAGCCAGTACCGCTAGTATATAGATAAACTATCTACATGCACTTGTCAATTCCCAAAAAGTTGGTAATTCATCTTTAAGTACAAGAATGTGCATGAAACTCTATGGACACTTTAAAATCATGTTATGAATTCCAAAACTCCTCTTTACATTATCTTGTCGTTTCTATTCGCTTCTATTATATAAGCATAATGTAAACATATAATTATAGAGAAAAGTAATTTAAAACTCAAATTGAAATAAGTCACTGGCAGCTAGGAGATGGCCAGTTTAAATTGATGGTGTCTGGTCACATGCATGACGGGTGCATCAGCTCTACTCAAGGAATTTATATCGTAGGGTATACAAGTTTCTTGGCCACACTCAGCTTAACCATTTTGAAGGGAACTGAAATTGAAGTATCTAATATGTAGATAATATAAATCAGTTATGTAAATGCTTGATTTTATTTTCAGCCAGCATCTGTATTCTACGAAAATCTTCTTTCCGTTTTCACACCTATCAACGAGCGCGAGGCAAGAGAACTTGAAAATCATTATGAAGAAATACTTTAGTTTTCAACTATAGTATTTCTTTATAATGGTTCTTCTGATGAGGGTCGTTGTTCACTTTAATGACTCAACATGGTCTTAACTAAAAGCAAAGCTTTAATATGTGAGCATTACATCGTGTCATTATGTTTGAAATGGTCATTGTGCGTGTCTTGATATTAAGTTCACATAACAATGTTTTACTTTGAGTCGAATCGATGATGAGTTCGTTTCAGTGCAGCGGCCATTCTCCACATATGATACTTAATTTGCTGTCTACGTTTGCCGTCACAATATTCAAGAAATAAGATCAGCTTCTACGGCTCCCATTTTTACAATCAACGCAGAGGAAGAAGCGCAGGCGGTCTGCGACATCTGCGTCGGGCTTTGTTGAGAGAATGTGACTCTTTTCTTAGTTTTATCGAATGTGAAATGTATATTTTTTAATCTACATCAAAAGAGGCTGACTGACGATTCGGACACAATATGTATGACACAGTATCCAAATAGCTGCGTTAAGCGGGCGCACGCGCAGGCACCCGTCGCGTGACTACGAGCGTGTGTCGTGTTCGGCGGTCCCCGTAGCGAAAACTGGATTATTTCCTGCGCAGTGTCGCTAGTTCAACTTTAACGGTGTGCATGTAGTCGTTTAGATGGAGAACTTTAATTTATTAATACATAGCAAAACGGGCGCGGGGCGGACGCGGCTGCCCGCGACGGTTGCCCGCGCGTCGAGTCGCGACGGAGCACTTTTGTATAGGACCGCGCGGGCGACCGCATAACGCAGCGTTGGCCTTTTAATCATTTTTCATCTAAATGTACTAAAAAGCTTCAATAAATTTGGTGGTGTCCGAATTGGTCGGAATCGTCAACAACTCAAAAAGAGAAGGTTATAATGTGCGGCTGCATGTATTTTTTACACTTTAATACAAACATATACGAGAGGAAACGTACAGTTCTGAATCGTTCCTATCAAGGTTGATATAGTATCAACCTTGATAGGACCGGCCGGTACCGAGAATTTTGGGGTAACTTTGGCCCTAAAAAGTTATACCACTTTGGCACAGTTTTAAAAACACAGTATCTCATGTTATTATTGGTTAGGTATAAGCTAATTAATATAATTAATTGTACGGTACAACCGCACATACTGCAAGTCAGCATTTACGCCACAAATAATAATAAAAATAAGCGCGCTTTTTTTAAAATAATAATAAGTTTAGAACACATACATATACATATTAAGAATAGTAGAATTAAGTACCTATTTATAATAGGTAATGTACATTATGTAATATGTAAGGTAATCGATAATTTTTTATTGTTTTTTATATTAATTTACAAGTTTATTATACATATTGATCTGTCATATTTTTGTTTAATTTCCTGTGTGTTTGAAAAAAAAACATTTTTTTCCCTAGCCTTTACTGTCCTACTGTT
The DNA here is from genome assembly GCA_905147345.3 of Mythimna impura. Classification (NCBI taxonomy): domain Eukaryota; kingdom Metazoa; phylum Arthropoda; class Insecta; order Lepidoptera; family Noctuidae; genus Mythimna; species Mythimna impura. Next base: position 13,622,360 of record LR990368.1, on the reverse strand, counting down.
GGGTACAGACCTCCCCAAAACCCTTCCAGAGATTTTCCTTCCGAGCTGTCCCAAACAAATCTTCGTGGTGCGCGTCTCGCAACCACTTTCTCGGCCGGCGTCGATAGCGCTTTCCCTCCGCAGGAATGGGTTCCTGCGGAGGGAAAGCGCCGGGAAGCTAGTATCGACCTGCAATGGGTTGCATGGCGACACCAGCTCAGCGGTTTCTGTGCATGTGGCTGACGTGACCTGCTCAATCCCATTTGAGCCTGGCAGCCTTTTTGCCTACGTCTATTACGCCCGTATTGGAGCGCAGCCTGTTATTCCGTATTCGGTCTGTTTTTTTTTTACACAAAGATAAAAAACGATAATCGTCAAAAGACCCGTGGTCCTGGAACGCAAAGGGCAAAGAAGGAACATAGGTGGGGTTGTAGTCAGTAAAAGTTCGATACGTCCTCCTGTTCCGCCTTACAACGGGAGAATTCATTAGATGATTTCCCACCTTAAAAAATCTTATATAGAAAACTGTATTATGTAGGATGTACTTACTATTTATTGTGGATTAGGGTGATTCATGTTTATTTTTAATTTTCGATTTTCATTTGACTGCTCAAAATCTTGATAGGCACCACCACACTCATGCACAGTATCAAAAAACACTATAATTGATTAATATTTAGATTGCACAACGGCAATAAGTGCATCATCAGTGAAGATTTCTTTTTTTTTAGTTGGAAATATCATCTAATGACAAATCCCGCACTTGGGCGGAGCGAGAGACAGTGTCAGACTTTTACTGACTAAAATCCACTCCTGTTCCTTCTCTGCCTTCTTCCCGGAGCCCCGGGTTTCGCTTTCATACTACACGTGGCCCCAGTAGGCTTCGACCCTGCTGGGCCCCTACGATTATCAGTGAAGATTAAATTTTTAATATTATTAGTAAACTAGCTTCTGCAAGCGGGTTTGTCTACATGAACATACTCCCAGAAAAAAAAGTATCCTATATTCTTCTCTGGGTCTACCCGTGTGCCAAATCTCATCTAAATCCCTATAGCAGTTTCAGCGTGAACGAGTATCAAATATACACACACAAACTTTCGCCTAATCTGGTTATTTATTTATTTAACAATTCATGTACAATTTGTGGTGTTAGTTTAAGGTGCCATCTGTTTCTCCTAAACTGCCCCCTTTCAGTGTTTATTAAATACGATCTAGGTACTTCATACTTTTTTATTACAGTGCCATATAGTTTCAGATCGGTGACCCATACTCTATCATTTATCTTCAGTTCTTGTAAGTTTACAGCCCTATGTCTCTTATTATAATAATACATGCCCTTGTTTTTCCTCTCAATTTGCTTCTGTTTCAAATCTCCTCCTATGACTACAGGATTGTTAAGTTTACTAGATATGGTAGGTAAATTATCTCTAAGTTTTTGGTTGAACATCAATTCAGCTGGACTGTAACCAACATCTAATGGTGTGTTTCTATAAACTAATAATGCTAAATATATATCCTGATTTTTTGTGAGTAGAGATTTAGCAATCTTTACTCCAGATTCTGCCTGGCCATTACTTTGTGAGTAGTACGGGCTACTAGTTATAGACTTAAACCCATACTCACTAGCAAAATTGTTAAATTTATTCTTAAATTGACTTCCACAGTCTGAGCGTACCACCTCTGGAATTCCATATCTAGAAAACATCTCTTTACATTTTATTTTTATTATTTTAGGGGGCTGAGTCACCCGCGTCCGTAGGAGAATACCCATAGATAGGCCCTACACGTGGTCCCCGGGTGGTGCTAATTAGGTGACATTAACTGGTGGTAGGTTTCGACCGATGGCTTGTGACCACCCACTGGGCAAAGACGTACCGCCAAGCGGCCTAGCCGTGTTCCGGTACGATGCCCAGTGTAGCCAATTTAGAGGAGTTGGGTCGAAGTGGCGGTTCTAATGTATGCAGACCAGCCGGACCCACGCTGGTATTGACATATCGGGAGACTAGTCGCGGAGGGTAGCGGGATCCGAGGCACGGTGCACCGCTGGCCGACCGCAGTTAGTTGGGGGCCCAAGTAATGTGCTAGCCACACATGAAAGGCTGCCCCGCCAACTGACGAAAAATCCCGGAATGCACCATCGTGCTGGTTGGCGACCAGATGAGAGGGCCCGATGGTCATTTCCGGGGGGGCTCGGGCGTCCCCGCAGTCTCCAGACTAGTGCCCCAATGATGCTGTTCTGCCAGTGCGTGACGAAGGTTAGCAGCATGGGACTCCATTTCACTTCCTTCTCCTCTCCTACCTCACTCTCAATATGCCAAGGTTGAAAAAGAGAAAAGTTAAACAGCGGCTGCACTCCCTCTCACTTAAAGTGCACCTCAGCAATATTAGAGGTCTGCACTCAAATCTCGCAGCAGTCCATCATCACCTGGAGACTGAAAAACCTTCCCTCTTTTTCCTTTCGGAGACGCAGATAAGAAGTCCGTCAGACGTGTCGTACCTGACTTACCCAGGGTTTACCCTGGAGCACAATTTTAAACCACACGCTGGTGTGTGTTTGTACGTAAGGGACGACATCTGCTATCGGCGTCTCCGTAACCTTGAAGATACCAGGTTCTCAACGCTTTGGGCTCTGGTGGACACAGGCATGGATAAAATTATCTATGCTTGTGTCTACCGTTCGCACAGTGGTGATCAGGAGACGACCAGGCTCACACAGTACCTTAGTGAGGCGGCGGATGCGGCTCAGCAGAGGTACCCTTCCGCACAACTGGTGTTACTGGGGGATTTTAATGCCCACCATCAGGAGTGGCTTTTCCCATACCGGTGCACAGACCATGCTGGTCGAGAGACGCGAAAGCTTGCGCTAGCGTTAAATCTCACCCAGCTGGTCCAGGGAGCTACGAGGGTGCCAGATGTTGATTCGCACACGGCCAACTGCTTGGACCTTCTGCTGACAACAGATCCAGACCGCTATTCAGTGTCGATATCATCACCGTTAGGTAGTTCCGACCACTGTCTGGTGAAATCTGTATCAGTCTACTCTCCGCCCGATCCCTGCCCTAGAGGCACCAGGCGGGTTTGGCGATATAGGTCAGCAGATTGGGATGGCATGCGATCTTTCTTCGCATGTTATCCTTGGCAGCCTACTTGCTTTGCTTCGGATGATCCATCGTCGTGCGCAGATGCTGTGACAGATGTTTTGCGGCGGGGGATGGAGTATTACATTCCATTCTCTGACGTAACAATGTCTGGCCATGCTCGCCCTTGGTTTGGTGCGGAGTGTGATCGCGCTAACGCGCTTAAGCACACGGCATACCGGGCATGGGCCGATGCTCGTATGCATAAGGCGAGTGACGTAAGTCAGAAGAAGAGAGCCTTCAACAGAGCTGCCAAGTCTTGCAAGAAGGTGATGCGGAGGTCTCGGTTCGACCACATTAGCCGCATCGGGAACAAACTCGCATCATACCCTGCTGGTAGTAAGGCGTTTTGGTCCCTGGCTAAGTCGGTTGAATCGAACTTCTGCCGTCCCTCACTACCGCCACTGCTGAAACCCGACGGGTCGCTGGCCCATACCGCTGAGGAGAAAGCAAATTTGTTTGCCTCTCTCTTCACGGAATCTTCGCGTCTAGATTCTGGTGACGCGCGGCCCCCTGTTAATCCTGATGGTTGCGAGACGAGTATGTCGGATATTCGCATCCATCAGAAGGACGTCCGTAGGGTGCTGCGTAACCTTGACGTGAACAAGGCTAGCGGTCCAGACGGGATACCGGCAATTGTTCTAAGAACGTGTGCGCCTGAACTGTCTCCGATCCTGACACGCCTATTTCGGCTTTTATTTGAGGCTGGAAAAGTGCCGATTGCATGGAAGCAAGCTAACGTACAGCCCGTGCCCAAAAAGGGTAGTCGGGCTGACCCAGCTAACTACAGGCCAATCTCAGTAACGTCCATTCTCTGTAAGACAATGGAACGTGTACTCAACAGTAAGCTCCTGGCATACCTAGAAGCTAATGACATCCTAAGTGACCGACAATACGGCTTTCGCCGAAATCGGTCAACTGGTGATCTTCTAGCGTATGCCATCCACATCTGGAGTGAGGCCATCGAGAAACACGGGGAAGCGCTTGCCGTCTCCCTCGATATCTCGAAGGCTTTCGATAGGGTCTGGCACGAAAGCCTTATTAGTAAGCTTCCTTCTTTCGGATTACCTGCTGGTTTGTGTGCTTGGATTGCAGACTTCCTGAGTGACCGGTCCATCCGAGTGGTCATCGATGGTTGCTCGTCCGGTCAAATGGCCATTAATGCCGGGGTCCCTCAGGGGTCAGTGCTCTCGGCAACATTGTTCTTGCTGCACATAAATGATCTGCTTAAGCCCGGTACCTTTGGGTATGCAGACGACAGCACTGTTGCTGAGAGTTACATATCCAGCGCGCAGGCTAGTGGGTCACAGATCCAGTCTCTACGAGAGGCTATGGTCGAGCGCTTGAACTTGTCCTTGGAGGCAGTCTCTGAATGGGGCGATGCCAATTTGGTCAAGTTCAATGCTGCTAAAACCCAGGCGTGTCTATTTTCCGCTAAAAGGAGCCAATTCAGCCCTGCTCTAACTTTCCGGGGCGTAACCGTGCCAATAACCGACCATCTTGATCTCCTTGGTGTTACGCTGACGTCAACACTCAACTTTGGGCCATACATCGAAGCAAAGGCTCAACTGGCAGCAAAAAAGCTGGGAATCCTCGCGAAGGTCAGACAGTACTTCACGCCGGAACAGCTGCTCAAACTTTATCAAGCGCAAGTTCGATCGTGTATGGAGTACTGCTCTCATCTTTGGGACGGATCTGCCCGATACCAGCTTGATGCACTTGAGGCAATTGAGAGGCGAGCCAAGAGGATCATTGGCAATGATGCACTCGTTGAGTCGAGGCTTCAAAGTCTTGAGCATCGACGCAGAGTTGCTAGCCTGTCGGTTTTCTACCGGTTGCATTTCGGGGAGTGTGCGTCGGAATTGCACAACCTAATTCCGCCTAGCCCGTTCCATCATCGGACCACCAGGCGTACGGCAATGCGCCACCGGTACATGGTGGACATCCCACCTATACGCACAAAACGTTTTGGGAACACATTCATAGTGCATACAGCTAAGGAGTGGAATTCCTTGCCGGAATCTGTTTTTCCTGATGGCTACAACCCGGGAATCTTTAAGTCAAGAGTGAATAGGTTACTTCTAGGTAAGCGCGCTCCATCGTCGACCGCATCGTCGCTTTCCATCAGGTGAGTTAGCGGTCAAGCGCAAACCTATCAAGAATAAAAAAAAAAAAATTATTACACTATCTTCTGTCAAATCGTTTAATTTAAATATTTGTAGAAATCTTGAAAAGTAATCGATTCCCACTAAATACCAATAATTTTCAAATTTAAATAGATTTATTCCTACTTTTTGCCACGGTCTGTCTGGTTACCATTGTACCTGGGTAACCATTCTCTCTTTAAGATTTGGTGTATTTTCTATGCATTTAGGACATGATTTGACAATTTCTTCAATTTCTTTTGATATTCCAAACCACCACACAGATTGCCTTGCACGCTCCTTGCACTTAGAGATTCCTAAATGACCCTCATGAATTTTTATTAATATTTCTTTCTGCATACTACTTGGAATGACTATCGTAGAGTCCAACAGTAAAATATTATTTTCCATTGAGAAATTATCTTTGTATTGGTAATACTGTTTAAGAATACCTAACTGATGTTGTCTGGGCCACCCTTGAACCATAAATTGAATAGAATAGAATAGAATAGAATATCGTTTATTTAATAAAAGTGGCACATTTATATTAAGATAGGTACATAAAAACAATTATAACGCATACATTTCATTTTTGCCTGAACTAGGTTGGACCTGTATGTCAGGCTAAAAAGTACTAAGAATCTAAGAAATAATAAATTAACAATCATTAAAATTCACTATACTAAATAACCTAAATTTAATTAACTAAAAGCAACGCATGTTTTATTTACAAACTAAAAGGAGATCTTCTGTCTCTCCGTACGAGATGCTGAGTAAGTATTGCACAATAATCTTTTTACAGCTATAATAATTTAATTTATACAAACCTAATTTTCTATTTAATCTATTGTACAAAAATGGGCCTAAAAATGTGAAATACCTTTTTACAAAGACATATTTTGAAAAAGTATTGGAATTGCATACAATATCGTTCCGTCTCTTATTAGTAATTTCAGGGTAGAAGAGAAGCATGGTGTGCTGTTTTAATACCAGACGCATGATGAAAAGCTGGCGAACAGTCAGTACGTTGCAGGACTTGTATAGCAAATCTGTGGGATAGAGGAACGGATGGAAATTGGCTACTTTTAAAATGGCTCTCTGAGCTCTTTCTAGAGGTAACAAATAAGTTTTTGGTGCTCCACCCCTCGAAGTAATACAGTACTGAATTACAGATTGTCCGAGTGCCAGATAAACTTGGTTAATCAATTTTGAGTCTGCAATTGCTCGCAATTTTTTAAAAACATAGATTAATTTTCGCACTCTTTTAACTAAACTTTCAATATGTGGTCTAAAGGAGAGTGTTTTGTCAATTGTAACCCCGAGATATTTAATGTCGCATGTTTTAAGGATAAAAGGACAATTACATGTACTGACTGAGTGGAATCCACATTTGTGGGCATAAAGATGAGAATTAGTAGTGTTAGATTGAAGGTCGCGCATGGAGAAGTGAATATATTTAATCTTGTCAGCATTTAATGTTAGTAAATTGCTTTGAAGCCAATTAGTCACATTGTTTAAACCTACTTGAGCGTATTCGTATAATTCATTGCTGGTTTTAGCGGAAAAGATTAAGGCTGTGTCGTCAGCATATGAAATAATTTTTCCTTGTTTAATATTTAAATTACACAAATCATTAGGGTTGGGCCCAGAATGCTTCCCTGGGGAACACCAAAACTAGTGTTTTTTTGTTCATCGCTTGTGATATCGTCAATTCTAACGCATTGGTATCGATCGTCTAAATAGTCGCTTAAAAGTTTTAGCGGCGTTCCCCTAATTCCCATGGCCTCTAACTTGTTTAGGAGTATAGAAACAGATACCGTGTCGAAGGCCTTCGCGAGGTCAAGAAAGACCCCTAGGGTCTGGTTTCCTTTAGCAAGTTCCACGGAGACATGATCGGTCAAGTTGTGCACCGCGTCGTCCGTGGATAGCTTGGCACGAAAACCAAATTGCGAAGATGATAGAAGATTATTTTTCTCTAAATAGTTAACTAGTCTGCTATTAATAATTTTCTCTAGTATTTTAGATATAGATGGCAGTAACGATATTGGCCTATAATTATTAACCAAGTCTTTGTTTCCGGATTTAAAGATAGGGACTACAACTGCTTTTTTCAAGCATTTAGGGAAAATACCTACAGAAAAACAGAGACGAAATATATGAGTTAAGGGAGGTACCAGGATATGTTTAAATTGTTTAAGGATCTTACTGCTAATATTATCCCAGCCCACCGCACAGTCATCCTTGAGAGCACAAATTATTCGAGTAATTTCGTCTTCGTCAGTGTCTAGCAAGCCAAAAGATTTTAAGGGACTATTATCACACATATTTGGGGAAAAAGGTTGAACATAGCAATGTTTTGAAATTTGTTCAGCAAGAGTTTTCCCGACATTCACGAAGTAGTTGTTAACATGGTTAGCTGACAAGAGAGGCGAAGGATTAGTAAGCAGTAAACTCGAATTTGATTCACGTCGTTTTGTCATATAAGTGACGTTTTTAATATGTTTCCAAAGACGTTTGCAATTATTTCCTGCACTTTTTAATTCATCTTTATCGTAATTCCTTTTTAGGTTCTTTAAGAGATCGTTACAATAATTCCTGTAGCGTTTATAGGTTATTTTAATAATAGGATCGTCTGGAAATCTCCTCGTTTTCTGATGGAGCTTATCTCTTTGCCGCATACACCGAATTAGGCCAGGAGTAATCCATGGTTTCAAATTATAAAGTTTTTTATTTACTTTAATAACAGCTGTACTATGTAATATTGCTGATTGGACATTTTTTACTAGATACGATAAAGCAAAATTCGCGTCAGTTGAATTGTAAACTGGGCTAAAGTCAAGGTTGCATAAATCATGTTCGAGTTTGTTTGTGTTTAATTGCGTTTTGGTCTGGGGACGAATTAGCTTAGGCAGCGTTAAGTTTAGGGTTAGTAGAACAGCGTGATGGTCGGTAATTGACGAGTTAGTAACAAGCGTAACATACGGTAGGCTGGATTTGATAATCATATGATCAAGGCAGGAACCGCTTTGATGGGTCGGCAGAGTGTGTGCCGGAAGATAGCCATAGTATGAGCAGATATTGAGGTATTCTTGGGTTCCTGAGTCAGAGATTTCAGGGTTAATGTTTATATTTATGTCACCCGTTAATATAACATTCTTAAAAGAGCTTAGGTCCTGAAGAATCTGGTTCAAGGAAGCGTGAAAAGATTCTAAGTTTCTAGCGGCAGGGGATATATACATAGCGATTATTGCTGTGTTTGCACCGATTTTAATTATCAAACTATTACACATACAGTCTCGGAAGTTAGGTTCCTCTACTGTGACCATTAATGATTCCTTGGAATAGACAACTACACCATCATTTTGATTATTGTGTATGTTAGTACAGAATAAGTTATAACCCGGCATTTCCGGGAGGTTATCTTGGCGATTAGATAGCCAGCATTCGGTTAGCACAATTATATCACAATCTAAGCTAAGTCTTTGAAGCAAAATGTTAAAGCTATCTATATTCTTATAAATACTGCGAATGTTTTGAGTTAGTATAGTTAGTGGCTTTACATAATCGGAAATATATTGTTTGCAGTCCTCAACTTCACATGTCTTTGAAACAGGTACAAATGAATTATCTATGTCGGTAATTAAGTTAGTATCCATTACACTAATAATAAGTAATATGAAGAGTTAAAAACAGTAAAAAATAAGTCTAAAGTGTAAAAAAAATATATGTGGCGCTCTTAGGCGCCTTCATAGTCTATCGAATTTATATACCTGTGTTCAGCAGCTTTTTTAGCAGGACACTCTGGATCTCCCGTTTTGTGGTTGGCAGGTTTTTTGAAGCGCAAACATGTTGCGCATTTAGGCGGGTCGCCTTTTTTTGTACAATCTTGCATGGTGTGCCCTTCTTCACCGCAATGGCCGCATGATGGGGTTGCAACTTTGCACGTCTTAGCAGCGTGACCGTACTGCTGGCATTTGTAACATCTTGTTACCAGTGTGAAGTCTCGTACCGGGCAGGATGTCCAATTAATGAATAACCGGTCCTGTGTGATGAGAGCCTTACGGATTTGGGCGGGAACTTCTAAGATGTAATTGCAATTCTCAGAGTCTTTTCTGCCAGATTTGTGGCTAAGTTTTATTGAGTTCAAAAAAGTATCTCTAGACATAGTCGGAAGTTTGTCAGCCAAATTTTGTTCAAAAATACATTTGTAAACCTCGTTTTCAGCCATTGAAGAAGGAATTCCAATCACTATTATGCGCGGTTTGCGCTTTTGAGGTTCGTCGACGGTAAGAGATGGCGAGGCGAGTTGGACCGATTGCTTGAGCTTATCCAGGTCTTCCTTGGTCTCCGTGCTGATGATGAGTCCTCCTTTTCCAATTTTGCGTATGCCTCGGACTTTTAACTTCATTTCACCAGGGCAAATGATTTTTTGGACAATGTTTTTAGTTTCATCACTGGTCTTTGAGTGGTCACGAGGGTAAATCGCCACGGAGCTAAAAGAGTTAGGACGAACAAAACTATTGGACCCTTTCTTCACCATATCTGCAAAAGATGTTGGTGCAGTTGACGCCTGTAGGGCACAAGATTTGTTGATCGCTTCTTTCATCTCCATAATACAGTCCATTAAATTTCGTTCTTCAGTCAAAAGGTTTAGGGAGTTATGGGTCCTGTAGGCAGACTGTTTTAATGACTGGTATTGAACAGCCATTTGCGAGACTCCATGTCCAACCTTACGGCAAAGAGAATTTATTTTGAGTTTCTGATCAGAGTTAAGCTTACCATCGGCCGCGATACTGTATACTTCTTGTAGGCACTGGTCAATGGAGCTTATCCAGTTCTGAATCTCGGGAGTCGGTATTGCCTCCATTTTCTCGCCTTCCTTGGCTTGGTCACGTGTTGGTAGTTGTGGCTGCGTCGGTGTAGGTGTTGATGGAGGGCTGCGTCGCGTCAACCCGCTGCGATTGAAGGGGCTGCCTTCCATTTTTTTATTTTTTTATTTAGTAAATAATTACACAATCATTATTCTAACTTACCAGCACTTATTAATAACTCGCTAATACGTAGGTACACAAAAGTAGGTCACTAATTATGCAGAGCCGTTAATTTATTTATTTTTAATTATAATGATGAGCACGTCTGTATGCCTCGAGTGCGCAATCAATATCCTTTTGTTTTATTTGTGTACATGTATTACAATTTTTCCTGCTCAAACTTGATTTTAAGTAGTACCTCATCAGGTACTGTTTAACTTACAAACATTTTAATGTCAAACTGAACCTCCTTTGAATTGAATGCATCATGCATCACTGGCAGAGGCTGTCTAGACAATGCATCAGCTACAACCAATTCTTTCCCAGGAATATAGTTAACCTCATAATCAAATCGAGTTAATTTCAATCTGAGTCTTAACAGGCGTTGACTTAGGGCATCAAACTGTTTAGTATGTAATATCTGTAAAAGTGGCTTATGGTCAGTCTCAAGAACAACACAAATTCCCACTATGTAATCTCTAAATTTCTCTGTCGCCCACGCCAAGGCTAAACATTCTTTCTCTATTTGGGCATAATGTTTTTCTGCTTCTGTTAGAGTTCTACTGGCATACAATACATGACTACTGCTCTTTGGCATTTTTGATCCTCTTGCATTAAAACTGCCCCTAGTCCAAAAGAGGTAGTAGAGTAGGAACTATGTGCTGAAACAATAATCTTTAAATTCGGGTCATAATGTGCTAATGTGGGTGCTACTTGTAGCTTGTCTTTAATAATATTGAATGCTTGTTGTTGAGAATGATCCCAAATATACAAGTGATCAACTTTTAGAAGTTCATGCAATGGTGCTAATATGTGAAATTTGTTTGGAATATATATATATACCTACAAAATTGACCATGCCTAAAAACTGAAGCAATTCTTTTTTATTTGAAGGTGTTTTAAATTCCTGAATTGCTTTGATTCTCACAGGGTCGATTTTAACTCCATCTCTGTTTACTATATGACCTAAATAACTAACTTCTGTTACCCCAAAAATACTTTTTGTTTTGTTATTAGTTAGAAGTTTTAAATAGGTTGCACAGTGAGGGAACTCACTGTGCAACCTATTTAAAACTTCTCTAAGCATCTTATCATGCATTTTTTATTAGATTCAAAAATTAGAATATCATCCATATGTATGGCTACATTTAGAATAGAATAGAATAAAACTTTATTTCTTTAAACAAAAAAAGAAATTTTAAAATTTTAAATTTGAGAAATTTGTATTTTTTTTTCTTTCTTTTTTTTCTTTTTTTTACTTTACTTTTTTTCCTTTCTTTTTTTTTCTTTTTTTTTCATTTAGGTCTTTAAGTAAATTTGAGAACTTCTTAATGAAATATTCAGGTGCACAATTAAGTCCAAACGGTAAGCGGTTGTAAATACACCTACCAAAAGGTGTAATTATGGTAGTCAGCTTTTTTGAAGCTTCATCAAGACGGATATGATGAAAATCTGAAGTGGCATCAATTTTTGAGAAATACTTAGCACCTTTTAACCTTGCCAATGTCTTTTCTACCTTTGGAATGGGATAAACCGGTCGTAAAATATTTTTATTACCTTGAGTGTAATCTCCACAAATTCTCACTTTGCCATTTTTAAATACCACTACTATTGGAGACACAAAATCAGTAGGTTCCTCAATAGGACTAATTATACCTAATCTATGCAATCTATCTAATTCCTCTTTGACTTTAGGTAATAACGGGATAGATACATTTCGAGGTGTTGCCTGTACAAATGGTTTAGGATTGCTTACTAATGTTATTTTAAATTCATCTTTAAAAACCCCTAACTCATTAAAAATGTTTGGAAACTTTTTCTCTACTTCAACTTCTGCATTAGAATCTGGGTCGCTGATTTGATCTGTCCCCAATATTGCACAGATACTAATAATTTTCATACTCTCAATTGAAAGTCAGCCCAAGATGGCAGTACTTAGATCTTTAATTACGTATACTTTACCTTCATATTTTCTCTCTTTATATTGTTACTTTAACTGTACCGTACCAATAACATGTAATTTAGTCCCATCTGGCCCTTTCACTATGTCACCAGTTTTCACCAACGGCAGCTTTCCATCTACAGCAACATGTTCTGGTATAGCACTTATGTCTGCACCTGTATCAATATTAAAAAATCCAATTTTTTTATAAATTTATCCTCTTTAAAAATGTTCACTTTTACATTTATTAGTTACTGTTATGAAACATACACACCTTATACTCTTGCAACTCTTCATCCATGTTTTTTATAGTTTTAGAACGACAAAGTTTAGCAAAGTGTCCTTGTCTTTTGCAGTTATGACAAGTCACTTTGGATGCTGGACATTTATCCCTTTACAAAAATACAAAATGTTTTATTTCTTTAACAAGTAGTTTAGATTAGTCTATGATTGGAGTCTCCTTTTAAGCATGATGATGCCTGTATTAGGAGACTCCGCTCCTCCTTAGCGTTGGCTGTTTACAAAACTCAAATATATTCTATATACATAACAAATATTTTTTTTTAAATTACATGTTTTATTAAAACTACACTAACACTAGTAAATTTTTTTTTCTCTCTCTGTTTTCTTTTTCCTTTTTTCGAGCGCATGTTGCGTGCTTTATTGTCATTTACATGCCTAATAATGCCTTATTATTAGAAGTTTTACGCTCGCTTGCTTGTGATTTGTGTGAGGTATGTGGGATGCGAGAGGTGTGTGGGTGATGTGAATGTGTGTAGGTGGATGATGTGAATGTGTGTAGGTGGGTGATGTGAATGTGTGTGTATGAGGGAAAATGTGTGTGTGGGTGTGATGGTGTATGTATAACCAATTTCCACTTATTGCAACAATGATTCAATATCAGCATAAGTTCGTGATTTCAACCATTCCACAAGCATTTTTTTACCTTCATGAAAATGTTTAGTGTGTATATAAACTTCTTTATTTATTTTATTATATAAACGTGCTGATTGCTTATTGTTTTGTTTAGCTGCAAAATTAGTTTTACATTGTGGGACTTGCACTATAATATCCTTTCTTCTTTTTAATATTATATTTTTATCATAAGGAAGTGTCTTATGTTTTTTTTAAGATCGCGGCACAAATATACAATTTTCTGACAGATGGGTAGGTCACTGATCTCATAAAGACTTTCTGTAGGAAATCTCCGTTTCTTAAAATACATTATTTTTATCAGACCTCTTTGTGCTCGCTCCACGTCTATAAATTTTAATTTTTCTTCCCCACCCCATACAGTTATACAGTAAACTATCACAGATTGTGCAAGTGCTAGATTTCATTTAAAAGATTTCTCTTAGCACCCTGTTTTGTGGCTACACTTGCAGGGACCGTGTGTCTCAATGATTTAAATATCCATCCTAATTTTCATATTCTGCCAGTTACGTGTTCGAGGTGGGAGTACCAACTTAAATGTTGGTCAATTATGACACCTAAATATTTCATTTGTGTTACTTTATTTATTATTGGACATATACAGGCATGATTTGTGGCTCGTTTACAGGTATGTATTTTGATATTTAAATCTTGTTCTGGTTGTGAGCGGTTTCTAATTGTAAAACATATATAATTGGTTTTAGCTGCGTTTAACGTAAGAAGATTTTTATTAAGCCAGTTAGCAATCAGAGACATACCTATTTCAGCTTTAAGCTTTACTTCAGACCAGCTGTTCCCATAAAAGACAATGGCAGTATCATCGGCATAAGAAAATATTTTTGCGTTATTCACTTTTAAGTTACAAAGGTCATTAATATACAATAGGAAAAGTGTTGGTCCTAATACGCTTCCTTGAGGTACGCCGAATGATACCTCCACGTCATTACTAATGTATGTCCCTATCTTAACCCTCTGTTTTCTGTTAGATAAATAATCTTTAAAAAAACTAAGAGGGGTCCCTCTTATTCCAATCCTTTCTAGTTTGGATACAAGGGTTGGAACAGCAACGGTGTCAAAGGCCTTTTTAAGATCAAGGAATACTGTCAGACATATTTTCCCTGCGTCGACATAATCTGTTACTAGCGAGCTGAGTGCAGTAACTGCATTCTCGGTTAATATTCCCTGTCTAAAACCAAATTGTGTTGGTGATAATATTTTAATTTTTTTTAGATATTGTAAGAGTCTTATATTAGTTATTTTTTCTAAAACCTTAGATAAACCTGGTAAGACAGAAATAGGTCTGTAGTTATTGACATCGTCACTGCTCCCTCCCTTATGAACCGGAGTAATAATAGATTGTTTCAAATGTGTTGGAAAGATACCTTTTCTAAAACAGAGATTTATCAGATGAGTAATGATTGGAACAATTTCCTTGCTAGCATATTTTAGGAATTTAGTTGGAATATTATCCCATCTTGGGGCACTGTCGGATTTCAAACTCATCAGAACACTCTCCACTTCTTTGGGGTCAGTGTCTAGGAGAACAAAAGAATTAATTTGTGTTGGTGGGATGTTAGATAGGCCAGAAGTTATATTCTTCGGAATTTGCTGAGCTAGCTGTTTTCCGATGTTAGCAAAATAGTTATTAACAGAATTCACTGAAGCTATTGGAGAGGGCAAGATATTTAATAATTCAGTATTTTGATTTTTAGGTTTATTTGAGTAGGTGATTGATTTTATATTTTTCCACAATAATTTCGTATTTGTAACCGAATTGGCAAGTAGTTCTCTTTCATATTTTCTTTTCAGTTTTTTTATGAGATTGTTACAGTAATTTCTGTACCGATTGTAAGTTATTTTTAAAATGTCATTATATGGATCTAACCGATAGTTTTTTTTGTAATTTATTACGATTTTTAATGCATTTTATTAATCCTGGGGTGATCCATGGCTTAATTATACGTTTGCTGCAGGGGATATGTTTTATATTAGTGTTGTATATTAAAGATTCACTCAGTTTTTGAATAAGTTTATCTGTTAGCAAATTCGGGTCGTCACAAAAAACAAGTCCGTAAGATTTTTTTCCTGTAAATATTTTAGTACATTTTCAAAGTTTATGGTCGTGGTTATTTGACTAGCGGATTCCTTACTTTTTATTTTGCAAAGTAATAAAAATGTAGTACAGTGATCGGTAATTGTAGTTTTTAATACATCAATTGAAGTTGATGTCTTTTTTTTATGTATCCTCAACATGCAACATTATGTATCCTCAACAGCCTGTACGAGATTAGGATGGCTCTGAAGCAGCTAAAAAATAACAAGGCGTCGGGTGAGGACGGAATTACGGCCGAACTCCTGAAGGCGGGTGGAAAACCGGTCCTTAAGGCCCTTCAGAAGCTATTTGATTCCGTCATACTCGAGGGAAAAACGCCACAGGCGTGGAGCAGGGGCGTAGTGGTACTCTTCTTTAAGAAGGGCGATAATGCCCTGCTTAAGAATTATAGGCCCATCTCGCTTCTGAGCCATGTCTACAAGCTGTTTTCCAGAGTCATCACGAATCGTCTCGCGTGCAGGTTCGACGATTTCCAGCCTCCCGAACAAGCCGGATTTGGAAAAGGCTTCAGCACCGTGGACCACATACATACGCTGCGGCAGGTTATACAGAAGACTGAGGAGTATAATCAGCCTCTCTGCTTAGCGTTTATGGACTACGAGAAAGCCTTTGATTCGATTGAAACTTGGGCTGTACTGCAGTCTCTCCAACGGTGCCAAATTGACTATCGGTATATCGAACTGCTGAAGTGTTTGTACAAAAACGCCACTATGTCAGTCCGACTACAAGACCAGACCTCGAAACCTATCCTCTTGCAGCGGGGTGTGAGGCAGGGAGACGTTATTTCTCCGAAACTGTTCACGGCAGCAATGGAGGATGTCTTCAAGGTTTTGGAATGGAGAGGGCTAGGCATTAATGTCAATGGCGAGTACATCACTCACCTTCGGTTTGCCGACGACATAGTAGTCATGGCTGAGACTACGGAGGAGCTCAGTACAATGCTTGGTGACCTCAGTAGAGCTTCCGAAAGAGTGGGACTTAAAATGAACATGGACAAAACCAAAGTCATGGTAAACAGCCATGTAGCACCCACTCCTATCAAGGTCGGGGACTCTACACTCGAAGTTGTAGACGACTACGTTTACCTGGGACAGACGGTCCAGTTGGGAAGGTCTAACTTCGAGAAAGAGATCAATCGTCGAATCCGACTCGGCTGGGCAGTGTTCGGGAAGCTGCGCGGTATCTTCTCGTCCAATATACCACAGTGTCTCAAGACGAAAGTCTATGACCAGTGCGTGTTGCCAGTGATGACATATGGCTCCGAAACGTGGTCGCTTACAATGGGCCTCATTAGAAGGCTTAAAGTCACCCAAAGGGCAAAGGAGAGGGCTATGCTCGGAGTTTCCTTGCGTGATCGAATCAGGAATGAGGATATCCGCAGGAGAACCAAGGTTGCCGACATAGCACGAAGAATCGCCAAACTAAAGTGGCAATGGGCAGGGCACATTGCTCGCAGAACAGATGGCCGTTGGGGCCGAAAGGTTCTGGAATGGCGACCACGTACCGGAAGACGTAGCGTTGGAAGGCCTCCTACAAGGTGGACCGATGACTTGGTAACGGTTACGGGAGTCCGATGGATGCGAGACGCACAGGACCGTTCGCTGTGGCGACGCTTGGGGGAATCCTATGTCCAGCAGTGGACGTCTTTCGGCTGAAATGATGATGATGATGATGATGATGATCCTCAACATGAAGTGATCCAAACAATTCCGTTCTCTGGTCGGCAATGTATGACCAGGTAAGATACCGTAGGTCGACAACATGTTAAGGTAGTTAACTCGGTTTTTTTTTTTTTTAATTGATATAAACCAGTGCTTGACTGCGATCCCATCTGATGGTAAGGATTTTATCGTGAGATGATTCTGAGTCTTTCACTCTAATGTTCATATTTATGTCTCCCGCTATTATTATGTTTCTTTGTGTAGGTGACCTTTCTAAGTGGTGACTGAGTGAATCCCAAAAATTATCAAGGTTGGTGTTGCATGGGGAACGGTATATACATAGTAGAATGTTATCAAGTATTTCTAATTGTAGACAGGTCGCCTGGTCTAGCTGGATTTCTGGAATTTTTGATTTTAACGTTTTTTTAACGAACACAACCACTCCATCATTTTGATTCATCTGCCGCGTTGATAAAAAAGACTGATAATTGGTGAGCTAAGGTATAGGTTTGTTGTCATTTAGTCTACATTCTGTCAATATAATCACATCAGTTTCGAATTCAAAAGTCGACAGCATTACGACGAAATCATCAAAGTTGCAATATATACTTCGTATGTTCTGAGATATCATAGTGAAATCATTTTTTTTGACGTTTATATGATCAGAAAGATTTGAAAGATCGCATTCAACTGACCGCGAAATTTCAATATTGTCTATATCATTAACTGTTTACAATGTGTTACTCATAACCAATTCCAGATATTACAGAGGTCATCACAAGGCAGTCATCATATTGTATTATTATACGAACATAATAGAAGTAAACCATGGGAGAAAGTAACGAGCTAACTATATTCATCAGGCAAATGTTTTTTTTTGTAAAATAATGATTTCGAATGTTGATATTTAATCATTAGTTCTTTTATACATTTGATATATTTTTGAAACTGCTCCAGTATTTTAGTGTGAATTTCCAAATTCATATGTGTTGTGTGAAAATTAGGTGCACGGTTAATAAATTGTTTTTGTGGTATGATGTAGACTTATGTTTTGTTTGTTTGTGTGAGTTTGTGTTGTTGTAGAGTTCGTATAGACTGAAATTATGTAATTGTATAGTGAATTCATAGTGT
Source organism: Mythimna impura (assembly GCA_905147345.3). NCBI lineage: Eukaryota > Metazoa > Arthropoda > Insecta > Lepidoptera > Noctuidae > Mythimna > Mythimna impura. Next base: position 13,604,290 of record LR990368.1, on the reverse strand, counting down.
TTATATAAGTTAGGAATACAGAAAGTTTTTAAAAAATGTAGAAACAACATTAGATAAGTACCTTAAAGCTACGCCGATAATACTATTGTAGGTCAACAAAAGATACTCAGGAGATAGTCATGTTTTCACTATAAGTTGGTGGATTTGTTCTCCACTTCTTATAGTTATGATTGCCGCTTGATCATCTTTCCTTATATAGACTTTGCCATAAGCAGTCCAGCAATATTTGTACTCTCCAGTTTTTATTAGATCTCTGGCAAGGAAATACAAGCGAGAATTCTTAGCCGTTAGATGCTCTGACAGAAAGACAGGGGTGTCTTCTTGGGACTTAAAACCGAGATGTTTGCAACATAATTTGGACTTACTTTTTTTATTGAATGACTTTCCCTTTTTAGTATCTCATTTTTATAAGAGTGGATCCAGTTTCTACAACAATTGGAGTATTTTGGAAGTTGTTTTTTCCCCGCACTCTATAAATGTCTTTTATGTCAGATTTAGTTAGGGAAGAGTCTATACCTTTGGAAAGGTTGATAACTAGACCAATAAGTTCTTCTTTAGTTTCTCCAGCTAATTTCGGCACATTTTTCATAACAAAGTTAGCCTTACGGCTTCCTGTTTCCATTTCTTCTAATTTATTCTCCAAAACTTTTATATATTTCTTGTCTTCTTTCGACTGCTTTTTTAACACAGATATTTTGATTTCGAAGTCTTTATTTTGTGACATAAGGTGTGTGACCGTATTTTCAATGTGTAGATTGGTTTGTTGTATTTCTTTTAAAGTTGAGGTGACTTCATGTATCTGCTGAGTCAACATAAAAGCCAACATTTCCTTCATTTCTTTTTTAAAGTTATCTAATTGTTCACTAATGAATACATCTTCCCGGCTCCTCTTGGATCGCTGAAATACAAAATTTGGCGGCGTTCGATTTTCGTCCGCTGCCATTCGGTCAATCTCCGTCTCTGAGGAAGATTTATTCATCTGCGAGGTCATCTTGTTAAATGGATTGTCGCGTAACAAGACTGCAACACAAGTCCGTGCGAATACAAGATGTTCTATTTATTTATACGTAAACGGCGGCGGCGTAGCCGATCATAAAGCGTAGCAGATAAGCGTTGACCGTCGTAGCACTGTAGCAGCGTAGCACTCAACGTGGAACCGTAGCAGCGTGCGTGACGTAGTAAGTTATTCGTAGACAGGAGACTAATTTCACGCAATGACGCACACGTTGACTTGGCGCAGCGGGTAAGAGCTCGAAGCGACGCGTCTCAGGTCCCTGGTTCAAATCTCACTGCCAGCGAAACTTTTTAAAGTTCGTAGGTGTTGGTTTATCCAGTCTTAGGAGTCTCTTGATGTCTTCGATGGCGCGATCCTCGACAGTACCGATTGTGTGAGAGAGACTTCCGACACAACTCAATATGGCCGCTGCACTCAATGGAAGCTCACGCAAGATAGACAAGGAGGGCCCAAGTTAAGGTTGACGATCAGGTTAAAAAGAAAAAAATAATTAAAATAAAATTTAAATTTAAAAAAAAACACTAGCGCGCACCACCAAAAGCACGTCCGATCCGAAACGTCGCCAAAAGGAAGAGGAGATCGCCGAAGAGGTGATGCCGTTCTAATCCACAGAACCAACAATTTCCTTTTACTGGTCTTCTTTTTTCCAATTTGTAAATCTCCTCCTCTCCTCTCATCTTCTTTGTTTCCTCCTGCTGCATTTCAGCTTGCCGGCCCATTTGGATAGCTTCATCAAGCGTTAAATCTCTTTTCAGGAGCATCCTGTCGCTAGTTCCTTTGTTCAGTAGGTACGCCTATTACAATTCTGTCCCTAATGAGATCTTCTTTTAAAGTTCCATATAAACAGCTCTCCGCAATCTTGTGCAAATCCGTTACAAAATCGTCAAATTTTTCCCCGTTTCTTTGAATTCTTGTATTAAATCTGAATCTTTCGTATATAACATTTCTTTTCGGTAAAAAGAAATCGTCAAATTTTTCAATTAATTCGTAAAAGTGTTTTGTTTTATGACAAACTGTATTTTTATGACTTCAGCTATAATAAACTGAGTTATCCTGAATTATTATGTTTTATTTGTCCTCCCACATGACAGTCAATCTTTCTAGCACGCAACAACATATAGACCATAGACAAAGCGGCATTCCCATAGATAATCATAAACATGAAAATACAGACTATCGCAACAGAAACCATACACTAATAATGCACTAATGCTTATTCGTGCATTTTTACCTCTTTCCACAAATTTATATTAGTCGAGCATTCAGTACACGATTAGCGGCCATCGCGTGTGCTCCCTCGCTCCTTTGTATTTCTAAACCGATGGTTCGATAAATATATCTATTTAGTTTAACTATTGAAGCAGCAGTATTTCTTAGCTGCCAAAGTGGGTATACATCTAGATGTAGTGGCAGTGGACAAGGGACTCACCCCGCTCTCCCTGGTTAACGAGAAGTACCGCAAACCGGTAGTTCTTGACATTACCTTTTTCCGATGTAGACCAATTGGCGTCCGTAGCCTGGCTGCGTTTCGGTGACCTCTTTGGTGAAACCGAAGGTTTTGTCTGTGCAATTATGGACGAAGTTATCATGACGAATAACTACCGGAGATTTATTGTGAAGGATGGCACGGTTGACATCTGTCGGGCATGTCATCGACCGGGAGAATCAATTCGTCACATTATCTCCGGTTGTTCTCGTCTAGCTAACGGGGAATACTTGCATAGACACATCACACAACCTTGTAGCCAGGATTATCCATCAGCGACTTGCTCTGAAGTACTCTCTTGTGTAATCGGAGGTGCCATACTACAGGTATGTGCCCGACCCAGTTCTCGATAATGGCGAAATCACGTTGTACTGGGATCGGTCCATCATCACTGACAGGACTATTGTAGCCAATAAGCCTGATATAGTGGTGGTGGAACGAAGCGAGAGGCGTGCAATGATTGTTGACATATACGTTCCGCATGACGAGAATCTCGTGAAAGCCGAGAAAGACAAACAAATCAAGTAAATTGATTTGCCTCGCGAGGTTGTCGACATGTGGGATGCAAACTCGGCGATCATTGTACCGATAGTCGTGTCAGCCAACGGCTTAATAGCCAAGAGCCTCGACCAACACCTTAGGAGGCTCGCGTTAGGCGGCTGGATCAAGGGCTTGATTCAGAAAGCGGTAATCCTGGACACGGCTCGTATTGTTAGGAGGTTCCTTTCTCTGGAGCCCTGACTGCCGGTAGCTTTGGCCCTGTTCCCGATACCGGTGGGACACATTTTTTTTAATATTTTTATTGAAATATTTAAAACTATAATTTATATGTATATACTAATGAATAAACGAAATAATAATTATGACTGGCCTGTTGGTCTAGTAGTTAGTGGCCCTGACTGCTATGCCGGAGGTCGTGGGTTCGATTCCCACCCAGGACAAATGTTTGTGTGTTGAGCACGATCATTTGTTCTGTGTCTGGGTGTAATTTATCTATATATGTATGTATTTAGAAATATATAAGTATGTTTATCAGTTGTCTAGTACCCATAACACAAGCTCTGCTTAGCTTGGGACTAGACGGCGTTGTGTGATAGTTGTGGGATATTATTATTATTATTATTAATTTTATATTATATATTATATAACATTAGATCCCTCTGCTCAACCTATAGTTACAAGTATTTTGGGTATGTCGAAAGCGTTAGGCATCAATGATGCTGACGTGAAACAATCTTTGAGGGAGCGCTTCTTTGGCCACCTGAATAAAGTGCTGAATACTCTTTTATCAGGCGGGAACAAGGAGCGCGCCTTCAGCGGTTGGGTAATGCCGGTTTTGATGTACTCTTTCTTTTTCATACTCAAATGGACTCAGACGGAACTCGACGGCCTGGATAGGAGGGTCCCCTCACTACTTACCGCAAGCCGGATGAATCACCCACGATCATCGTTGATGAGACCGTACATCTCGCGGAAGTGTGGAGCGGTCGGCTGTGGTCGAGGCTCTTTGAACGCAAAGATTCTGCACAACCGCGACGTGTACAGCCTCAGAGAATATTTTCTTAAAACCGATGTGGGTATGCACCGAGATGTGGTCGCAGTGTACAAGAGACTCTCCCTGTTATGGAGGCTAAAGAGGACTGGCACAAACCTAGTACTGACTACTGATGACCGTAAGGAAATATGGAAAGGCAAGGAGCTCCACGGGTGCTTTTACCAGGCTCTTCATGAGCCTGATGTAGTTTTCTTGGCGTCCGTGGTCTGGTTACGTTTCACCGACCTCTTTGGGGAAACTGAAGGTTTTATCTGTGCGATTATGGACGAATTTATCTTAACGAAAGACCGGAGATGTAAAATGAAGGACGGGACGGTTGACGTGTGTCGGGCATGCCACCGGACGAGTGAGTCTATCAGATATATTATCTCTGGTTGTTCTCGTTTGGCTAACGGCGAGTATTTGCACAGACATAACCAAGTAGCCAGGATTATTCACCAGCAACTTGCTTTAAGGTAGCTACAGCCTAGTGGATTCTGAGGTACCGTATTAAAAGTATGTGCCCGACTCAGTTCTCGAAAATGATCATGTCACGTTGTACTGCAGTCGGTCTATCATCACTGACACGACTATTGTAGCCAATAAACCGGATATAGTGATGATAGACCGATTAGCGCGCCGAGCAATGGTAGTTGATGTCACTATCCCACATGACGAGAATCTCGTGAAAGCTGAGAAAGAGATACAAATCAAATATCTCAACTTAGCACACGAGGTTGTCGACATGTGGAATGTGGACACGGCTGTCATTGTGCTGATTGTTGTTACCGCCAAAATGGCCTTATAGCCAAAAGCTTCGACGACTTGCTGTCTCTGGAGCCTTAACCACCGGCGACTATGGCGGACTACTATTTTTTATTTTTGAATGATTTTTTTTTATACGTGTTTTAAGAAATATTTAAAAATGTACAAAATATGTATAGAAAATAAATAAAGGATAGGTAATAACAATAATTTATTTCAAGCATCATAGACTCATATAAAGAAAAATACTAAATAATTCAATTCAATTTAATTCAATATTCAGACTAGTGTCCATATGGTGATAGTAAATATACATACAAAAAGAAAACTTAAGGATAAAATAATGTTAGTGTACTAGCTAACATTATTTTATCCTTAACTTAATAGCTTACTTTTTTTTTTTTTTTTTACTTTTTACAAAGGTATTTTATTTATCACTTTTACTAAAACTAGAACTAACATCAAAACTAATAAATATTAATTAATAAAAAGGAATTTATACTAACTAAAAATAATAATATTTAAAAACGGGTAGAAAAAGAAATTATTGGGCATCAAAAAATTCATCCACATCGATATCAATGGGAAAAGTGCCCAGAACGCTGGCAGCATTGCCACGTTGGATAGCAATGCTGATTCTTTGTCCGAAGAAAAGCCCAGCCCTCTGGTCACGCGAAGAGTCGACCAGTTGTTTGCTGATATCACGGACAACTCGATGAGCGCTCGGACCCCATGGCCCTAGTGTTTCAACCCCAAACGGCTCAAACATATAACCTCCGATGAGGTTATTATATTTACGCCGTTTGAGGTTTTCTGCACTTGCAGCAGCCGCCCCAGCACAGCCTGCCGTACTCAGAAGATGGGATGGCGCAAGGGTGTCGACACATGTTGCATCCCACACCAAAGGCCTACCTAACTTCCAGGGCATTATAGTCATCCCGTCTGGCCTCTTTCCATCGTCGCGTGCCAAGCCATTGGGTTCTAGAACAGCTGGCACCCCGGCGGTGACAAGAGCTCGACGGATGATGTCATTAATGCTTGCGTGCCTAGCTTACTTTAATACCTATTTGAAAACATTATTTTTTTAGATGCAAAATTGATTAAAAAAAATATAACAATCAAATTAGAATTGCTTGTTATGTTACAAGCCAGTCTCGTGTCGCAAACAACAGTGCATTATAATGCAACAATCCAGTCGCTCTGCAAGCGCGGCCAGCATGCTGTTAGCACTCCCCCGCATTCGATACACCAACGACGTACCTCTCTTGCGCATTAATGTGTGGAAACAATCCACGCGCTCTTCCGTAAATATTGCCGATGCATTATAATAGCGGGGGAACCCCAACATCATCCTAAATGCATTGTTGAACTGGACACGAAGAGCGCTGAACGGTTTTTGCGTGTCGTCGATCCACAGGCTGCACGTGTAGTGCAGTAGGCTCTAAAAAGAGTCACTTTTACATCAGCTGAGCACCGCGCAAACCAGCGAATCACCATGTTCGCTCTCACCGACAGCGCCCTTCGCTCCCATTCGATGTTGGCATCATCTTTCAGTTTAGGCGTCACCAAATGGCCTAAGTATTTAAAAATGTCTACGCTTTCTAAAAGAAACCCATTATTTTTTATGGGTGGCGTTCCTGTTACCTTTCTCTGCCCACCCTGAAAGACCATACACTGACTTTTCTTCACATTGTAGATCAGCCCATGATCAGCTGCATAACCTCACAGATTCTCATCAGCCTTCTGAGAACATAGACCGAGGCGCTTAGCAGCACCATATCGTTCACGTAGCTGATGTTATTCAAACAGATGTCATATATGTGACAACCGACTTGTTTCTTGCTAAGCGCCTCGATCAGCCCATTAATGTAGAGGTTAAAAATGGTGGGAGAGCTCAATCCCCCTGCCTCACACCATATTCCAACCTGTATGGTTCCGACAGCGTGTTGCCCACTTCACGTTATTAACCTGGTTCCCGTACCAATACCTAAAGGTGTTAATAAGCTCTGGTGGTATCTGGGATGACCTCATCTTATTCCACAAGATATCATAAGAGACCAGGGCAAAGGCCTTAGAAAGGTCGAAGAATCAAGCGTACATAGAGGTGCTTCTCTTAATATAGTACTTAACTGCACTCTCAAGCAGTTTCTCCGTACACAGTCCCGGCCGAAATCCGAACTGATTATCGTGCAACTTGATGTATTTGTTTAATTGTGTGTTAAGAATGCTATCAAACATCTTTGCAACTATTGTTGCCAAAGAAATAGGTCTGTAGGTTGGATATATCTGACAAATCACCAGCTTTTAGCTTTTTATTACAGGTACCACAATAGTCTTCATCTTATCAGCAGGCAGTTATGGGTGTGAAATGCAGAAGTTGTACAACATGCCAACTCCCTGCACATATGCGGTCCAGCAAGCTGGACATTCGTCATGACCAGGGGACTTGCCCTTAGAAATAGATTTTACTGCCCTTGATTTCCTTTGCTGAAACTCTGGTACCGACATTCTCCCCACTCACCCCCTCCCCTTCCTCAATAACGAGGATAGTCCCAATGGCGACTTTACAACAAAGCTATTTTTAAATTTGTCAGCTATACCCTACAAATCATTCGTCCCACTCCCGTCTACACTCACGGGAAGACCAGAGCGAACCCTCAAATGATTGGTACTTTTCCAGAAACCACTGAAATCCTTGAGACTATGCTTAGCTGCCAGAGAGTTCATTTTCAACTGGTCATGATGGTTTTGACACCATTTTTCACGTACACACATATTATAAGTATAAATAAGAAGTAGGACTACCACATAATCGTCATTCATAAAAACTCGCCCTGACTGCCCCATAGTTGTAACGGTCACTACACATTCTAAATTCATCTGGGAAATCAAAAGTCTGAGACGCTTATGACATTCAAACCGATATTGTGGAATATCGTCACTGGTTCGTTCTCCCAACTTAACTTTAGTGTCAGCTGTACTCGCCATAATTCTTAAAGGCATCAAACATTCCAATTTACATTCCAATATGACGGGAAAATGATCTAACCAAAATACGTCATAATCAGGGCCTGGCGTAAGAGGTCGCCGCCACCAATCGCCCCCACGAGGACACGGTGATGCTCCGCCCAAGCGAGGTACACCTCCAGTCTATAGTCCATCGTGTCCTACGGGTCGTCCGCATAATGGTGACACTCCGGCTTTTTTTCCTCCTGAATCAGGTGCAGGAACTTACCGTGTCCAGTGAGGACCTGCGTCATGCGGAAAGTGAAGACACCGTGATATCTCTCCAGCCACTCTTCAAACACATGGGGACTTACCGTCATGATTACGGCGTGCCCAAGCGAAATTTACTTGCGATACTATTTTCGCTCGCTTGTCCAGTCACTTATACTATCTTCAGTGATCATCCACGTGCCGGTTATACTGTAATCGTTCATGACCATTGAAAAGAATTTTGTTTTAGTGCTGAAGAGGTAACATGACTTTTAGTAACCTTAATGAGACTCACCAATTAAGAACCATGACTTATATAGAGAATACGAAATTCATGAAATATTAATTAAACTTCTTAACCGTTTAATTTAGGAATCGGTTCTTCAGTAATATTAATCCCGAATGACGACTTAATATTTTGATGCCGCTCGACTGTCATTCATCGCGACGATTGCATATTGTTTGGTTTGTAAACGAACTGCCCCCCTAGCCAAGTTACGACCGTTTCGTTTCGATTCTCTTTTTTGTTTATCGCCTCGAGTCGGCCACGCCTCCTATTCCTTTGTTCTGACCACGTGACTGAGCGTTGAGATGACGTCAGAACAAAGGAATCGGAGACGTGGCCGACTCGAGGCGATCGACGAAAAGAAAATCGAAACGAAACGATTGTGACTTGGCAAGGGAGGCTGACCATTCGCCGCTAGATTCTCGTGCGTTCGCTTGCAAGTTTCGCATTATCTCTATAACCATTCGCCCAAATAATATGCAGTAAAAAGCAAAAACCACATGTTTTTATAAGGATTAATTAGTAAACTACCAGTTAAACATCATCTAACGGTTGTAGTTAATTTCTTTAAAATCATGCTATCTTCTTAATGGAATGTTAAAATTGAATAATTAAAAAAGTAATATGCAAGTATTGAACCAGGCATCAATAAGTAGTAGTTTATTTTGATAAGAATTAATACCAAGGTACCAAAAGAGTGCCTTTTCTAGAGGCGGCGAATAAATAATTTTTTTAAATAGAATAAAGTAGTTATTGTGACATAACTATAATAGTTAGACATATAATGTTGCATCAGTTTTTATAGATAATGATGTGTTATACAAAATCGTGGTACATTATATTGTTCTATCATCAATAGTTTTTGCAGCGCACGCGATGAAGGAAATTTACATATTTATTCACACTTTGGGTTACCTTATTGAAGTTTTAGTAGGGAACCCAAATGTTTTTCAATACAAAATATAGCCTATGTTACTCAGTGATAAAATACCTTTCCTAGTACTGAAAGAATTTTTAAAATCGGTTCAGTAATTTTTGTGTTTATTCGTTACAAACAAAAATACAAATCTTTTCTCTTTATAATATTAGTACAGATGTGTACATGAATTGTTAAATAAATAAATAAACAATATTATAAAGGCGAAAGATTGTGTGTGTATATTTGATACTCGTTCACGCTGAAACTGTTATAGGTAATAGGGATTTAGATGAGATTTGACACACGGGTAGACCCAGAAAAGCATATAGGATACCTTTTATTCTGGGAGTATGTTCACGCAGGCAAACCCGCTTGTTCTGCAAGCGTTTACGAAACTATATTTACAATGCGTTCCAAATAAGAATAGGATCGATTGACAGGTAGTGACGTCACGTCATACTGTCAAATCGAAGAATTATTATGGTGAGCAAAACAAGAAAATTTTAAAATTTAATTTATTTACGAACTGTGAACGAAATTAGTTTAATCAGAATCCAGTTCTTCAATTTTGCTCATCTCCGAGTTCTTCAATTTTGCCCAATTTCTTGCGATTTGACAGTATGACGTGACGTCACAACATGGCGTCATTCCTATTCTTATTTGGAACGCATTGTAAAGCGGTTTGGACATTAACGATTGAACTTTGGGTAACAGTATCTTACAGTAATATTGACATTCTAAAAAGGTTTCAGACCACAGCTATTACATCCATGTAATTAGTATCATCCCCTAATGCATCCACAATAATGCAAATCATGTTTTGTAAATTTTCAATTTTTGACTTTGCTCGAATTCTTGATACTACTCATGCACAGTGTTCTTATACCAAAAATAACCATAATCGGTTAATATTTAGAGGTTTTTTTTTTTAGGCGGGAATATCATCTAATGACAAATCCTCTCGCTCTTGGGCGGAGCGGGAGATAGTGTCAGACTTTTAATGACTAAAAACCTACTCCTGTTCCTTCGTTGCCTTCGGCCCAGGGCCCCAGGTTTCATTTTCACACTACCCACGGCCCCAGTAGGCTTCGATCCTGCTGGGCCCCTACGATCTGCTGAAATCTTCATGAGGCGCGCGTGGAACAATACGCGCCGTCGACGACTTGGGCTTGGTCCGGACGGTTACCGGACGGTCGGACGGCGAGCCACCTATCGCTCGCCGTCTGCAAGCCCGCGCCTACGGTGGCCGGAAATCGGGATCGGAATCCCGGCGGCGGTTAGGGCGTGAGGACCGTTGCCTCACGCAATCGGCCGCCTCCTTTGCTAGCATTACTTCTTCGCAGAAGGAGGCGACCGCCTCCCATTCCTCCTCGCTCCGAACCATGGCCTGTACCAAGGCCCGGCGCGAGAGATCGCCGCTGCCGATCGCCCCCACGAGAACACGGCGTTGCTCTGCCCAAGCGGGGCACACCTCCACCGTGTGCTCCACCGTGTCCTCCGGGCGGTCCACAAAGTGGCGACACTGCGACTGCGTCACTTCCGCACGAATCTGGTGCAGGAACTTCCCGAACTTACCGTGTTCGGTGAGAACCTGCGTCATGCGGAAGGTGAGGACGCCGTGAGGTCTTTCCAACCACGCCTCAAAGAGGGGACTTACCGCCATAATTGTGGCGTGCTCAAATATTTAGAGGTTACACAACGCCAATAAAGTTTTCTCATACAGTTAGTACGTCATCAGTGTAGGTAAAATGATTAATATTATTATTTTTTACAGTGGAGGGTAGTAAGTGTTACTAGTGTGTTGTTGTGTCTAGTAAAACTTACTTTCCTCCTCTGTAAAAAATTATAATATTACAAATTTAATCTTCACTGATGACGCACTTATTGGCATTGTGCAGTCTAAATATTAACCAATTATAGTGTTTTTTGATACTGTGCATGAGTGGTACCTATCAAGATTTCGAGCAGTCAAATGATATTCGAGAATTAAAAATAAACATGAAACACCCTAATCCACAATAAATAGTAAGTACATCCTACATAATACAGTTTTCTATGTAAGATCTTTTTAAGGTGGGAAATCATCTAATGAATTCACCCGTTGTAAGGCGGAGCAGGAGGACGTGTCAAACTTTTACTGGCTAAAACCCCACCTTTGTTCCTTCTTTGCCCTTTGCGTTCCAGGACCACGGGTCTTTTGACGATTATCGTTTTTTCTCTTTGTGTAAAAAAACAGACCGAATACGGAATAACAGGCTGCGCTCCAATACGGGCGTAATAGACGTAGGCAAAAAGGCTGCCAGGCTCAAATGGGATTGAGCAGGACACGTCAGCCACATGCACGGAGATCGCTGAGCTAGTGTCGCCATGCAACCCATTGCAGGTCGATACTAGCTTCCCGGCGCTTTCCCTCCGCAGGAACCCATTCCTGCGGAGAGAAAGCGCCGTCGACGCCGGCCGAGAAAGTGGTGGCGAGACGCGCACCACGAAGATTTGTTTGGGATAGCTCGGAAGGAAAATCTCTGGAAGGATTTTGGGGAGGTCTGAACCCAACAGTAGGACAGTAAAGGCTAGGGAAAAAAATGTTTTTTTTTTTTTCAACACAGGAAATTAAACAAAAATATGATAGATCAATATATATTAAACTTGTAAATTAATAAAAAAACTGTTAAAAATTATCGATTACCTTAATTACATATTACATAATGTACATTATTATAAATAGGTACTTAATTCTACTATTCTTAATATGTATATGTATGTGTTCTAAACTTATTATTATTTTAAAAAAAGCGCGCTTATTTTTATTATTATTTGTGGCGTAAATGCTGACTTGCAGTATGTGCGGTTGTACCGTACAATTAATATATTAATTAGCTTATACCTAACCAATAATAAGATGAGAAACTGTGTTTTTAAAACTGTGCCAAAGTGGTATAACTTTTTAGGGCCAAAGTTACCCCAATATACTCGGTACCTTCCATATCAACCTTGATAGGAACGATTCAGAACTGTACGTTTCCTCTCGTATGTTTGTATTAAAGTGTAAAAAATACATGCAGCCGCACATTATAACCTTCTCTTTTTGAGTTGCTGACGATTCCGACCAATTCGGACACCCCCAAATTTATTGAAGCTGTTTAGTACATTTAGATGAAAAATGATTTAAAGGCTAACGCTGCGTTATGCGGTCGCCCGCACGGTCCTATACAAAAGTGCTCGACGCGGCTCGACGCGCGGGCACCCGTCGCGGGCAGCCGCGTCCGCCCCGCGCCCGTTTTGATAAATTAAAGTTCTCCATCGAAACAACTACATGCACACCGTTAAAGTTGAACTAGCGACACTGAGCAGGAAATAAACCAGTTTTCGCTACGGGGACCGCCGAACACGACACTCGTTCATAGTCACGCGACGGGTGCCTGCGCGTGCGCCCGCTTAACGCTGCTATTTGGATACTGTATCATACATATTGTGTCCGTATCGTCAGTCAGCCTCTTTTGATGTAGATTAAAAAATATACATTTCACATTCGATAAAACTAAGAAAAGAGTCACATTCTCTCAACAAAGCCCGACGCAGATGTCGCAGACCGCCTGCGCTTCTTCCTCTGCGTTGATTGTAAAAATGGGAGCCGTAGAAGCTGATCTTATTTCTTGAATATTGTGACGGCAAACGCAGACAGCAAATTAAGTATCATATGTGGAGAATGGCCGCTGCACTGAAACGAACTCATCATCGATTCGACTCAAAGTAAAACATTGTAATGTGAACTTAATATCAACACACGCACAATGACCATTTCAAACATAATGACACGATGTAATGCTCACATATTTAAGCTTTGCTTTTAGTTGAGACCTTGTTGAGTCATCAAAGTGAACAATGAGCCTCATCAGGAGAACCATTATAAAGAAATACTATAGTTGAAAACTAAAGTATTTCTTCATAATGACTATTTGGTTCCCTTGCCTCGCGCTCGTTGATAGGTGTGAAAACGGGAAGAATATTTTCGTAGAATACAGATGCTGGCTGAAAATAAAATCAAGCATTTACATAACTGATTTATATTATCTACATATTAGATACTTCAATTTCAGGTCCCTTCAAAATGGTTAAGCTGAGTGTGGCCAAGAAACTTGTATAACCTACGATAGAAATTCCTTGAGTAGAGCTGATGCACCCGTCATGCATGTGACCAGACACCGTCAATTGAAACTGGCCATCTCCTAGCTGCCAGTGACTTATTTCAATTTGAGTTTTTAAATTACTTTTCTGTAATTATATGTTTACATTGTGCTTATATAATAGAAGCGAATAGAAACGACAAGATAATGTAAACAGGAGTTTTGGAATTCATAACATGATTTTAAAGTGTCCATAGAGTTTCATGCACGTTCTTGTACTTAAAGATGAATTACCAACTTTTTGGGAATTGAAAAGTGCCTGTAGATAGTTTATCTATATACTAGCGGTACTGGCTAACGTAGTCCTGCTCGAAAGCTAGCTTATCGTTAGAAAAAATATTAAGAAGCCGATTGCGTCACCTACTGGGGTCAATTGTATTTTCAAACTTTGTTTAGTGACACTTTTGCTTTTGATTAATAACACTAGTCTACAAATTAAAAAAAAAAAACAAATGAAACAGAAATGACGAAAGATTTTTTTGTTACAGTTCTTTTATCTCACGAGCGCGGGTGAGCCATAGTTGTAGTTGAAGCGCGTATAGACACGCGCGCTTGTGTGCGTAACTACAAGTAGCGTTAGCAAGCTCATTCATTGTTTATGAACAAAATAATAAAGGTATTATATAGTGTGGTTTTAAATTACTTCTTGATAATAAATCTGGTAATTGCAAAGTGAAAAAAATTATAAAATAAAAGCTTATATTAAATATAATTTATTTTTTATTACATATTTATTTTGACACTGATTTTTAATAAAATATTATTTCAATCAGAATCATAACTAGACGCCTCTTCAGAGTCAGTTTCGTCGTCACTGTCATCTTGTAAATTGATCATTAATTCAAAATCAGTGTCAAAATATTTCACATATTCAGTTTCTGTCTTAATTACACTATTGCATGTATTACGCCATGTGTCACTCGTTATTTTTTCAATACTTTCTTCGATAAGTTTTTCTGTACTGGTTATATTTTGTTCTACATTTCTTAGAGCAATATGATTTTTAAGGACCCCCCAAATGTTCTCTATGGCATTCAATTCAGGGTGATAGGGAGGCAGACGTAATACTTGAAATCCTTTTTCTGCGATGTAGTCATCGATTTTGTAAGTGACAAAATCACTTTCATGTTTTTTTATTATATCTGTTATATAAAGGCTCTTAATTTCGAATTTGATTGTAGAAAAAAGCCATCGCGTCTAGTAAAAGTTTCTCAATAAATGGTAAGAAAAGTACCCTTTTAAAATTCTAGAATTGTGGTGTTTATCTTTTTTATTTTTATTTTCAAAGTAATTATGTAACTATTTTAACTGTCTCGTGGACTTTTTTTAGGGTTCCGTACCTCAAAAGGAAAAAACGAAACCCTTAGAGGATCACTTTGTTGTCCCTCCGTCTGTCTGTATGTCTGTCTTTCCGTCTGTCTGCTGTCTGTCTGTCTGTCTATCTGACTATCTGTCTGTCTGTCTGTCTGTCTGTCTATCTGTCTAGGGTGAGGTGCCAGACTAAGAAAGATTTAATCCGTAGGGCAGTTTTGTGGTGAACTATGAGGCATTAGCGACCCCATAGCACAAGTATAGGAAAAAATCTGAAAACTATAAATTTGTAATTACGTCACATAAAAAAAAAAATTGCTACCTATTCGGTAAAATCTTCGTAACTCAATTCGGGAATTGTACTGTTTTCATAGGTAAGTTTGTACGGAACCCTCAGTGCGCGAGTCCAACTCGCACTTGCCCGGTTTTTATTCGTTAGTAAAAACTCCAATAGTCACTTTATTGCATTTTAGCTGTAGACTAGTGTTATATGCAATCGTGTGTATACATACAGTAAGTCATAATTAAACAAGTTAAATACTTACGTCGATTATTGGTGCTGGTATCGGCGCACTCGGTCTTACACAGCATTGCTTCTTGATGCAAATATAACTTAGCACCACCAATATTATAATCAGGGTCACTATGCCGAAGGCTGACAATGAATACACAAGCGTGCTACTGTAACCGCTGCCTTTAGAGGTTTCATCTGAAGAACAAAACACAGATTAACTTGTTATAGCGCAATTATATATACCAACTAAAAGTCCAACTTTAAGGGTTCATAATAAAATTAAGAAATATATTAAAATAACTAAAAACATAAAAAATCATAAGAAACTTCTAAAGAAACAAAGTGTTTATGAATGTAATATTGATCTCAGACAGTAGCGTTTTAACTTACGAAAACAATTAAATGAAAATAATTTTAAGTTGGAAAATAGCAAAATATATGATTTTGATACACAGAATAATCTTCAAAAAGAACTATTGTGTAGGGAAAATACAATAAAAGAAATCTTTTGTAAGTATAAGTTTAGCCAACAGTGTTGAGTGAGGAGTAGTGAGGTGACACAACAAGAATTGAGGGCGGCCGTGATGCGGCTCCGGGCCAAAACCGTTGCCCCGGGACCGGATGGAGTTCCCGCCCGCGCGCTCGTCCTCGCTCTGAAGGAGCTGGAGCCCCAATTGAGAGGACTCTACTCAGCTTGCCTTGAGCAGGGCCACTTCCCCACTCAGTGGAAGACAGGTCGTCTGGTCCTGCTCAGGAAGGCGGGGCACCCAGTAGACTCGCCGTCCGCATACCGGCCCATAGTGCTGCTTGACGAGCTGGGTAAGCTTTTTGAGCGGATTATTGCTGCCCGCCTCGACAGTCACTTGTACAGAGAGGGGCCGGATCTGCACGACAGTCAGTTCGGTTTTCAGCATGGGCGCTCCACTATCAACGCCATAATGCGGGTGAGAGTCCTGGCGGAGGAAGCGGTTTCCCGGGGCGGGGTGATGGTGGCGGTGTCCTTGGACATCTCCAACGCCTTTAAAGCCCTGCCCTGGAGCTGTATCCGGGAGGCACTAAGGTACCATAGGGTGCCCCACTACCTCCGCCGCATCATTGGGGCTTATTTGTCGGAAAGGTGTGTCACCTACAAGGGACGCGACGGCGAGGGCCATCGCGATATGTCGTGCGGTGTTCCACAGGGCTCGGTCCTAGGGCCACCCTTGTGGAACATCGGTTACGACTGGGTGCTGAGGGGCGAGCTCCAACCGGGGGTGGACCTGACGTGTTACGCAGACGACACGCTGGTCACGGCCCGGGGGAGCTCGTACAGGGAGGCAGCGTTGCTGGCGACGGCAGTGGTTTCACGGGTGATGAGCCGCATACGACGCCTGGGCCTGAAGGTGGCTCTCAATAAGTCCGAGGCTATGGTCTTTCATGGCCCACGACGGGCGCCGCCGCCGGGATCACACATCGTGGTCGGGGGGGTCCAAATCGCTGTCGAGTCCACCATGAAGTACCTAGGATTGGTGCTCGACGGCCGGTGGGACTTTGGCCCTCACTTTCGGTGGCTGACGCCCAAGTTGATGGGCGCAGCAGGCGCGCTCGCAACGCTGCTTCCCAATCTAGGGGCCCGAGCACTGCCTGTAGGCGGCTGTACTTGGGGATCGTGCGATCCATGGCCCTGTATGGGGCCCCGGTATGGGCTTCTGACCTGACGGCCGGCAGCATCGCAATCCTGCGAAGACCGCAGAGGGCGATGGCCGTCAGGGCTATAAGGGGGTATCGCACGATCTCCTACGAGGCGGGTTGTGCACTGGCCGGATCTCCGCTCTGGGAACTGGAGGCGAGAGTCCTCACCTCACTGTACCGATGGCGCGAGGAGATGAGGACGCGGGGTGGTGAACCGATACAGCGCGAGATCGAGTTGCGTCGGTCTCAGCTCCGCGAGGTCATGGTGGCGGAATGGCGGGACAAACTTCTGCGCCCTACCGCCGGCCTCGCCACCGTCGATGCGATCCGACCAGTGCTCGACGATTGGCTCAAGAGGAAGCACGGCTCCCTGTCGTTTAAGGCGACGCAGGTGCTCTCGGGGCATGGCTGCTTCGGGAAGTACTTGTGTCGCATAAACAGGGAGCCGGACGCTCGGTGCCATCACTGCACCGACTGTCGGGAGGACACGGCGCAGAACACACTGGCAGAGTGTGCCGCATGGGAGGAGCAGCGCCGTGCCCTTGTATCTGAAGTGGGCCCCGACCTGTCGCTGCCGGCCGTCGTTCGTTCGATGGTCGGGAGCGCGGAGTCGTGGGATGCGGTGATCTCCTTCTGTGAAGCCGTAATTTCGCAGAAGGAGGCTGCGGAGAGGGAGAGGGAGGCCGTGGCCACTCTCCCGTGCCGCAGCAGGCGAACCGGGCGTCGACGGAGGGCAAACAACGCCCTCTTCCAGCCCCCATAAAGAGGTCCGGAGGGCCGGCGGACTCGGGGTCGTCCGCCGTCCCCGCTTATCCAGCAAGACCCGAGGCGGCGGCGCGTAGTGTTCCACGCGCGCCCCTATTGGACGTCGCGGGGGGAGGACACATTACACTCCCCGCGGGCCTGAGGTGGCCTGCGTAGGCGGGCCGGCACTAGCCGGGGATCATGGATGGCGTATCAGCTCCCACGATCCCCGGTCCAAGTGTGGAAGGGAACACCGAGGTGGTTTTTAGTCAGTAAGAGTCTGACAGACCCTCATATTACAGAGTCTATAAAACCCTGTCAAAGTAACATTTTGGTGTATTCAGATAGATGCAGATTTTGGATCTATGTTAAATAACCGTTGCAATTGTTACAAAATTAAAAATATACAAATTAATGAGCAGACCACAGTGGTACTTTTGATTGAAAATAGTCTTAATGTAGGTAACTAAAAGGGACATAGATATTGGTATTAAAACCCTGCTTAAATTGATATTAGGTAAATAAATATATGTGCATTGTCTTATTTTAACAGTTTACACGATCATGAAAATGATTACATTTTTGCCTAAACAACTTGATGTATATTTTGTCATGTCGACATAGTAACCGCTTATTGTATTTTGATACTAAAAATTTAAAATGAGGACTGACGAGAAGATATTTACCAATGTTAACCAACCTTCCTAAAAATTTACAAAACACGTTTTATAATATAAAATCATTTTGCACAAAAGACGAGAACAGGAAAGGAATTGAAGTAATTTTAGGGCAACCCGTCACGGATAGGTTAGTAGGTAGGTAGATTTTTTTTTATAACCACCAGGAAATAGGAGCCTTACTTTAATCCCCGAGGACAGAAATAGGACCTGAGTATATAGGATAACTGGTAATTAGTGACCGATACTTAAACACGTGATTGTACTCATGATTACAAACAACTTTCCCGAAGAAACTTTTTTTTTAAAACTAATTAGTTTAATCACAATAACAAAACAGATGTTTGAAACTTTGAATTTTGCGAGCGCGCCTTTATCCGATCAGCTGTTGTCGGTGACGTAAGCAATGTACCTACATGTTTCGGTAAAATAATATCCAAAGACTAGTTAGACTAACTACGAATCGTGAGCTTTTAAATGACTGATCTAAGTCACGAAACTTTAAGACACAACGTATGTCCGCATAACTAGAAAATATCTAAGAACGCACGCGCCTTAACACGTATCAGCAAGCAAAAAGTAGGCACGATAAGCGCGCAAAGCGCGTCGCATGCACATTGTTTTATTTTATTTTTTTACGCCTGCGCGCACGATGCCGTACAACTACACCGTGAGTGAGTACAGCGATATGTATGTAGGGACAATGTTTATATGTGTGACGAGATATACGGGTGTAAGTGTGCGCGCATAGTATAGGTGTGTAGAGGCGGCTGCGTCCGCCACGTAAGCTCAGTCGCAATTAAACGCAGTCTACGAGAACACGTATTACTTTTATTACTAGCATAGGTGCGGTTCTTCAACAACAAGTTGACAACAATTGGAAACCACTAGGATATTTCTCTAGGAAACTCACACAAACAGAAATGAATTATTCCACATACGACCGCGAATTGCTAGCAATTTACATGGCTATCAGACATTTTAAAAATTTAGTAGAAGGGCGACAAATGACAGTTTTCACAGATCATAAACCACTTATATACGCATTTAGTAAATTAAATAGTGATAAAGAAAGTCCCAGACGAATCCGTCAACTTTCCTATATAAGCGAGTTTAGTACAGATATAAGGTATATAAGTGGCAACCAAAACGTAGTCGCAGACGCCTTATCTCGCTTAGAAACAATAAACTGTCCCACGATATCAGATTATGCGGCATTGGCACAACAACAAGCTAGCGACGAGTACTTACTACACGTGTTACGAGTGTCAGATAACAACTTGCAGTTCAAGCAATTTTACTTGCCGGACTGTGAGAAACAAGTTTACTGTGAGGTCTCATCGAATAAAATTAGACCTTATTTAACTGAAGATTTTAGATTATTAGCTTTTCATTCAGTACATGACCTCAGCCATCCTGGCATTAAATGTAGTAAGCAGATGGTAAAACAAAAGTTCTTTTGGCCAAATATGGATAGAGATGTTGCCAAGTGGGCCAGAGCTTGTCTTAAGTGTCAAAAAGTAAAAATTACCAGACACACTATTTCTGATGTAGGCAAATTTGAACGGGCCGATCGTTTTCAGCACCTGCACATTGATATAATTGGCCCCTTAATCATCTCACAGGAGGGACAAAAATATTGTGTGACTCTCATCGATCGCGCCACGGGTTGGCCAGAACTCGTGGCTGTCCAAAACATCACAGCAGAGACGGTGGCTAGAGCTGTATTTGAATCCTGAATCTCTCGTTTCGGTTGCCCTACAAAGCTTACAAGCGACCAGGGTAGACAATTCGAGAGCGATCTCTTTAGGAATCTTATGAAGTACCTAGGTATACATAAACTACGTACGACCCCTTATCACCCTCAGAGCAATGGTCTTTTGGAACGCTGGCATCGAGGACTAAAAGTGGCTCTGATGGCACGTTTACAAGACAACAAATCTTGGGTGGACGAGCTTCCGATAGTTTTATTAGGACTGCGTGCAGCTCCTAGAAGTGACAGCGGAGTGAGCGCAGCGGAATTAACCTACGGCAAAACGATTCGGTTGCCGGGTGATTTTTATGATGAAACCAAAATATGTATGTCGGACTCGGAATATTTACAGTTACTTAGGGACACGATAAACAAATTTAAACCACGTCCAACATGTCATGGTAATTCACGATCATTGTTTGTGTCGAAAGACCTTAAGACGTGTAAAAGCGTATTCGTTAGGAATGATATGATTAGAAAATCACTACAGCCACCTTATGACGGTCCATATAATGTAGTTAAAAGACAAGGCAAAACATTTATTATTAAGATAGGAGATAAGGAATCCTGTATTTCTATAGATAGGCTCAAACCTGCCTATATAATAGATAATAATAATTGTAGTGATAGTGTTAGTCCTAACTTAGATGTAGAAAATAATAGTGACAATAATGAGGGCACTTCTAGCAAAGTTTTACATTATAAAACAACGCGAAGTGGTCGAGTTATCAAAACACCGCTTCGTTTTGCTAACTAAGCAATGTGAGCGTAGTCACGTACTTAGATGTATTTAATAAATAAAATCAATTGTAATGTTTAGATTAACAAACGTATATCATTGGAATAAGACTGAAATTCGTGTAAACAAGTGTCGATAGATTATTAATTTTTAATTTTACTTATTAAGAAAAATAGATAGAAATAGATAGACGTAAGTATTAAGAAAAATTGTGTATCTTATTGCGTTTTCATATATGTATACTATACCTACCTTTAGTTTAAAAATATTTTTGTATAATTTTAGTTTAAAAATATGTTTCAGTTTAAAGGGGGGAATGGTGTAGGGACAATGTTTATATGTGTGACGAGATATACGGGTGTAAGTGTGCGCGCATAGTATAGGTGTGTAGAGGCGGCTGCGTCCGCCACGTAAGCTCAGTCGCAATTAAACGCAGTCTACGAGAACACGTATTACTTTTATTATTTGTATCTCTGATACAGTAGGTGACCTAACCCTCACCTACATTCCCTAAAATGTAGATGTGCTATTATTCGGAAGGGGGTAATGCTGAAACAGCAAGGCAATTTTAATGTGAGTAAATAATATAATAATAATAGGAAATAATTTTTAAAAAACTTAGTTGATTAGAATCATAAATCTGATTTAGGAATATAATATAATAATAATTTATCGTTGTAAGCTCGTCGCTAGATGTCGCTAGATGGCGCTGATGAAGTAAACATCTGAAGTGTAGTTCTCTAATCTATTATTGACTTTAAAATTATAAAACAGATAAAATCGTACATTAAATTGTGTTTAGTAAGTTCGTTACGGTGTGAATGGTGTGCACAAACGTTATCCAAATAAACTATGTGATATATTTTCGAATAAGTAAAGACAAATAAGTTAAGTGAAAAAACAGATCATAACGTAAATAAACATTAAATAGGACTGTGATAAACAATTACTTGCGTGAAATACGCTAAAAACTAAGTGACAAGTGTATAATAATCGGTAAAAACTTATGTAAGAAGTTAAAATTGAAGTTGGTGTTGTGTGGAAAAAATATTTAAGCGATGAATCATTCTTAACGACTTCATAATTATTTGAATGATATTTCCGAAACCAATTGCAAATTTCACACGTCCAAGTAATGTTTGAATAGCCGAAGTAAAACAGTGTTGGACTGCTGAGCCACTGAGTGCTGGTTCGGATCCCACAAACTGCGAAACTTTTTATGTTTCATAAAATCTCAAATTTAAATTAATAATGAACATCTTTGGGAACATCACACAACGTCGTAATCGAAGAGTCTCCGAAACAAAAAGTGAAGACTTAAATATAACAAATAGTGAAGTAGATGGCACCACTAGTAACAGTCTACCAAACATATCAGACGACGAGGACTCCGAAGTAATTCTTCAACTAAAAAACCAAATAAAAGAATTGACGCTGCAATTAGCCCGTGAGAAGGCGCGCCTTAGCTTGTTACACGGAGAGGCGCGCGCGAGCAAATGACTCACACTACTTTAAATGCTCATATTTCAACTTTAATAGTACTTATTGACTTATTATGAATTTATATGAATAAAACAAGGTTTAGTAAGTAGGAAAATAAATATTTTAATTAAAACTAAGAAACATAAATTTAACTTCTAAAACAAATAACGAAATAACTTATTTTTATTTTCTAATTTGGTCAGTCTCCATATAAATCACAATAAAAAATCTTACATAATAAAAACTGTAAAAAAATATTTTTCCATGAGATCTTGATGACTGTGCCTCTCAAAACACATTGAACACATATATGTAATATGTTCGGTGCAGAGTAATTCCTTGCATGAAGTGCAAGCTTTTTTGGAGCGTCTATTCTTACGTCTAGGACATATAGAACAGAATTCGCTTGGCCTAGGCTCTGTACTAGGTCTAGGAGCCGGTACAAATCGCTTCATATGATATTTGAGATCCGTTGATATGTTTTCCGTGTAAATCCGGCGTGAAATATGTGGTTTTACCAGGGCGAGCGCCACATTTTTTAGGAATGTCCGTCTTTCAATCAAAGTTGTTGTGTTAGCTTTATATATTATTTGGGCATTGATCCCAGTTATTTTCAAAATGGAGAAAAATATGCGCATTGGCCATCTTGAAGTGATTCTGGGAACGGAATAGTCATCTTTCTTCTGGTCTACTACATCCACTCCTCCTTTTGTGGAATTGTAGAATGTTACAACCTCAGGTTATCTTCACTTTCAGTTTCTTCATCTATTTTGTCATCATCGTGAAGAGATGATAACACAAGAACAATTTTCTTTGTTTTTTTTTTTGGTACATATGATAAGGTCATCATATCTTCACCGAAACCAGATTCCTCTTCCAACTACGAACAAATTTGTACTTCACGTCGATCATCCATTTTACGTGTGTGTTTGTACCTAAAAACGAAAAATATTGTTATATAAATATTACTATAGAGTATTTACGTACAATAAGCCAATATAATATAAATAAATAAACCAATATATTCCAGAAACTACAATAATACTTTTATTATTAAAAAAAAAAATACTTACACGGATGGGCGCGTGATGAGCAAATTGCCGCACGATGGTATACGGCTTCCACAAACCCTACGCTGCGCAGTCACAGCCGGACTGACCGGCATGAAAGTTGCACCAGGGGGGAGGGGATGAATATTTAGGAAGGTACCTAGGCGTTTAAGTCGATACGGCGTCGGCATAATCAAAAATTTTTGCTTTTAATTTTTGTGTGAGCAAATTGCTCATAGCGCGCCTTCTCACGGGTTAGAAACTGCACACCGAGAAGTTGACTCCCTAAATATTGACAACACAAATCTCAAAAAGACTATCGAAAACTTGAAAAATAAGGAAAACCTTTACAAAAAACTTACAACTGACATCACCCCAAAAAAGAAAAAAAAATCGCAAACTGTTCCTACAATAGATCTAAGCATTACTCCCAAGTCGACGAAGAAAGTTATTAAGCATACACCCGGAATGGCTGATAAATCAACTCCAAAAGTTATACCCCAGATGGTTCACAAGGCTACTCAATGTGACACCTATGAAGAAAGCACCAACAAAAGAAAGACAGAAGTACAACTTACACAATTAAACTATAACAGTAAACCAAACGAAACTAGAATGAGTAAATTATGTATTTTAAGTAGCAATAAAAATAATAAAATGTTAGAAATTTCAGAAGAAATATTCCCTAACTGTAGAATCTGCCACTACCTGACACCCAACTGTGGTGTTAAATACCTTATCTCTGACTTGGATCTCAAATTAAAGGACTACAATATGAATGACCACTGCTTGATATTTGTAGGGGAAGAAGACTTTCGTCGGACAAATAACTATGTGGAACTAACTATTAGTATTCGTGAAACGCTGTCAAAATTACAGCACATAAATATCATATTATGTGCTCCTACGTTCAAACTAAATGACTATTCTACAATGTTTAATTCGAGAATTGAAACCTTTAACAGTTTAATATATTTAGATGCTTGTTCATATAGCTATGCATACTTTTTTTTTTTTTTTTTTTTTAATTGATATAAACCAGCGCTTGACTGCGATCTTGATACTTATTTGATTCTAATTATTATCTTGATTATGATTTTAATATGTTTGCTAAAAGTAGTAGTTCCGTAAATAATCGTGGTATGGCCAATATATTGCATAATATAAGTTTAATGATTAATGAATTTACACAGCATAGTGACTTAAATTCGTGTAATTCTTCTGATAAAGTGACAGATTTGCCTGACTCTGTACAAAGCAATGTTACTGATGAAAATGAACTGTCAAATTGTTTTTTTCGCCAATAACAGCATAAATATCTTGCACCAAAACATTGCTGGTCTTTTAAATAAGGTTGACCTACTCACAGTCCATCTTCTTGAACTTTCAGAGCAAAATGTTAATGTGGATGTAATATGCATTTCAGAGCATTTTATGATGGCTGGCTGTGAGAATCAGCTACATTTACCTAATTATAGTTTAGCTGCTTGTTACAGTAGACAAACAAGTAAACGAGGCGGTGCATGTATACTTGTTAAGCATGGTATTCAATGGAAGGGATTGATCAATGTAGCAAGTATGTCCTCGCTAGGTACATTCGAGTGTTGTGCAATTAGATTGATGGACTATAACATTATAATAGTGTGTATTTATAGAGTACCTAACTCAAATAACATCAATGAGTTTTTTGATAAATTGGAAACTCTTTTAAAATATTTATCCAAACAGCAATGTATGAATATAGTTTTAGCTGGAGATTACAACATTGACATTTTAAAGAGAAGTAAACTGTCAGCCGAATTCGAGTCTATTCTTTTAAATTTTAATTTACAACTTGCTTTACGACAGCCTACTCGGGCTGCAAGCCAAACATGCATAGATAATTTTGCGCACAATTTTAATAAGCGTCGTTGTAGATCAGAAGTTTTGGAGTTCGCGCTATCCGATCACACAGCACAACTGTTAAAGTGCCCTGTTAAAAAAAAGGATGTATTTAAGTACTATCGCAAAAGTACACGAGACTATAGTCAGGAAAATATAGATAAATTCAAGACTTGTCTAAATAGTCTATCCTTCTCAGATGTGTACGAGACGGACGATCCTAATGCAGCATACAACTGTTTTATTGAAACGTTTCAATTATTTTATGATCTATGTTTCCCCATCAAAATGATTACCATTAAGACTACTAAAAAACCTACTTGGGTATCACGTGGCATAAAGTTGTGTAGTAAAAACAAACGAAAGCTTTTATGGGAATATAGGTTAAATCCAACTCATGCTAATAGAGATAGAGATAGAGATAAATTCAAAAGATATTCAAAATTACTCAAAAAAATTATGAATCTAACTCAGAAAGCTCAAAACAATTATAATACTAAAACTTCTTATAATAAGTCTAAAACCACGTGGCAAATAATTAATAAGAGTAAATACAACGCCCCAAAAAACTCAATTTCTTGCATCAAATTTGAAAGTAAAGACATCACAGACCCAAAGGACATTGCCAATGCGTTTAATAATCATTTTATAGATAAAATACAACCAACAATTAACGCGGGAACAAACTCAAAGTCATTAATTATTAGCAGAGCGCAGTCTATGTTTATGGCTCCATCTACGCCCTATGACATAATTTAAACATTATTATGAAGCTAAAAAACACTAACAGCGTTGGTTACGATGGTATTGCCACAAAAATATTGAAAGCAGTTGCATTTGAAGTGTGTACTCATTTGAGTTTCATTATTAATCTTTGCATAAGTGCAGGTATATTTCCTGATGCGTTAAAGATGTCTATAGTGAAACCGCTGTATAAAAAAGACAATCACGAATTAATGATAAATTACAGACCGATCGCGCTTATACCAATTTTGTCTAAAGTGTTCGAAAAATATATATATAGTGAAATTAATACTTATTTAGATAAATATAATATACTAAGTGACGAACAAAAGGGATTTCGAAAAAATAAAAGTATAAATTTGGCTGTTTATGAGTTTTTACATAATGTCATGCTAAATGTGGATAAGAGAACGCCAGTCTGTGCCATATTTTGCGACATGACACAGGCTTTTGACTGTGTCCATCATGATTCCCTGGCAGAGAAACTTGAAGCCTATGGTTTTAGAGGCAACGTTTTAGATTTAATTAAATCTTATCTTCATAACCGTAAACAAGTTACAGAAATATGTAAAATAAATAAAAAAAGTAATCGTGAAGAAATTTCAAGATCTAAGGAACGCGACGTTATATATGGAGTACCTCAAGGCAGTGTATTGGGGCCTCCGTTGTTCACGTTGTATATAAATGACTTGCCTAAAGTAACTGAACAACCGTTGACACTTTTTGCTGACGATTGCACTATGACAATAGCTTGTAATGACATAAACACATATGAACTAGACATTTATAATTCACTAATATCTATTATAAATTGGTTAAGTGATAATAATTTAATAATTAATTTAAAATAGACTAACGTTATGCACTTTAGTCAACGTATGCAAAAAATCGAAAATCTTAATGTTCAATTTAATAATATAAATATCAATGAAACTGACACAACAAAATTTCTAGGGCTAATAATAGATTCAAAATTAAATTGGAAACCTCAAATAGAGGCACTAAGTAAAAAATTAAGCAGTGCAGCCTACGCTCTGCAACAACTTGTTGCGGTTCTCAGCACAGATGCACTAATTACTGCTTAATATGGGTTAGCCGAATCTATACTTAGATATGGAGTCATCTTTTGGGGGAACAGCACGGACAACGAAATAGCGTTTCGGGCACAAAAAGGTACATTAGATCGATGTTTAGACTGCAAACAACGGACAGCTGTAAATCTTATTTTATAGAACGTAAGATATTGAGATTGCCCTCATTATATATCCTGGAAACAGTGATGTTCATTAAATGTAATCCTCATTTATTCCAGCACTTGTCTAATACTTTCCCTAGGAATAGACGCGATAATTTTAAACTCTGTGTTCCGGCAGCTAAAACAACTCTTGTGCGCAAGAGCATCTTTTGCATGGCTCCAACGATTTTTAACAAATTACCTCAATCATGGAAAACATTAAATAAATCTGCTCTTAAAAGTAAATTGAAGAGCTTACTAACTGAAAGAGCATATTACAGTATAGCAGAGTTTATGAAAGAGGACAATTTTCTTCGTCTTTGAGATGACAATGTTACATTTTTGACATGTATTGTATTTTTTTTTTTTTTTTTTTAATTCTTGTACATCGAATAATAATTGATATTAAATAATTCTAATTTTAAATTCAAATTGTAATGACAATAATTCGTAATTTTATTGACTATTTTGACATTGAATTTTATTTAAAACTATGCTGTTGACATGTATTGTATATTTTTTTTATTTGGAATAATTGACTCTAGACATGTATTGTATTTTTTATTAGGAATAATTGTAAATTTAAATTGAAATCTTAATGACAGTATTTCATGATTTTATTGACTACTTTGACATTGAATTTTATTTAAAACTATGCTGTTGACATCTATTGGATTTTTTTATTTGAAATAATTAGCTCTTGACAGGTATTGTATTTTTTTAATTGGAATAATTTTTTTAGTTGAAATTTAGTGACGGTAATTCATAATTTTTCTAACTAATTTAAGTATCTAATGACTACTTTAAAATTGAATTATATCTGAATCTATGCTATTGAAATGTAATTATACCTAACCTAAATTGAATAATTACCTATAAAATTTTGATGATCACAGATTATGCAAAATGTATTTAAAAAAAAAAAAAAAATTTGTACGCCACGATATGCGGCTGAACATGCCAGAACTTATGTTAATTCATTATTATCTTGCATGCAATGTATCATGTACACCATGTTTAAACAAATGTAATGATTTTTAAAGAAAATATTCATAAATCGTTCAACTTCCATCTATAAGCGATAGATGGCGCTAGTAGTTACATGAACATAAGGCACTTGTTGTAGACATTAAGTAATGATTTATGGTATTAGAGTAATTTATGTATTAGTTTTGTATAAATATATTATAATTGTTAAAATGAAATATTTACTTGCAGTTAATTATTGATAAACCCTAATGTATATTAGTTAGTCAATTGATATTACGTACTGTTTACTTTGCTCTGATTGGACGGACCGAGTGTTTGTGAAAGTTTGTGGTGGGGAAACATTGAGTTTGTAACTGTCATTCTGGACAGTCAGTCTGCTTTGAGTTGTCGAACAGTGAACACGTCCTACCAATCCGTGTATTCGTAAATGATTGTTTATATAATGATAAATATGAAATTGTGTTGATCAAAGTGAATAAAATATTTATATAACTGGAGTTTGAAGTTTATGATTCATCACATTTCAGAAGTGGTACATGCCTACAAAAAGCCTACAAATATGTGCAGTGATAACAGGAATGTTAGGTTATGTGTGCCTAAATTAAAGCTAAATGAAATCGAGATATTTTTTCCAAGAGTGCTAATGTTATTTTATTTAGACAAGTGTTATACTCACTCAATTTTCATACTGATGGGGGCGCGTGTGTTGAATCATTCGGTTCCCTTCAAATGTGTGAACTGAGTGGTACTGATATGTTCGTAAACGAACGATGACAGTTAAAACTGGACATCGCTGACACTTTAACTACTAGTGGTTCATTTTAGTTCCTTTATTTAAAACTGGGTTGTTTTTTTTCTTTATTTGTTTTAATTGATCATGCATGATGCTAAATTATGACAAAAGACAATTGATATGTATAATTAACCTATTTTCCATAGCGGTAATTGTTATTATGTTGCCTTGGATTACTTTGTGTGCTATGATAATTTTCTTTTCCTTTTGACATATAATTGTAAATTTAAATGTTATACCGCTAATGGGTATGTTACAATAATAATTTTATGAACTGAATTTCCACCACAAAAACAATAAATGAATTTGAATTTAGAAGTGGAAAAAATACGAAACCGTGTTTGTGGATTTAGGGTGTAAATGGATTTCCTTGCACATAGAGATCTACACTTAGGAATATGCAATTACCGTCAATTTGCTGACTGACTGACTGCCTTGGCAATTCAAGAGTGTCTGGAGTGTGTAAATGTTTTATTTGAAATAAATGCTTTGATTTGATTTCAGTGCTTTGATTAGGCCGAGTATGCCTTTGATGAGTCCGAGCGTGCCTTTGGTGAGGCCGAGCGTGCTTTTGGTGAGGCCGAGCGTGCCTTTGGTGAGGCCGAGCGTGCCTTTGGTGAGGCCGAGCGTGCCTTTGGTGAGGCCGAGCATGCCTTTGGTGAGGCCGAGCATGCCTTTGGTGAGGCCGAGCGATCCTTTGGTGAGGCCGAGCGTTCCTTTGGTGAGGCCGAGCGTGCCTTTGGTGAGGCCGAGCATGCCTTTGGTGAGGCCGAGCATGCCTTTGGTGAGGCCGAGCGTGCCTTTGGTGAGGCCGAGCGTGCCTTTGGTGAGGCCGACCGTGCCTTGATGAGGCCGACCGTGCCTTGATGAGAACGACCGTGCCTTGATGATTCCGACCGTGCCTTGATGAGGCCGACCGTGCCTTGATGAGGCCGACCGTGCCTTGATGAGGCCGACCGTGCCTTGATGATTCCGACCGTGCCTTCATGATTCCGACCGTGCCTTGATGAGGCCAACCGTGCCTTGATGAGGCCGACCGTGCCTTGACGAGGCCAAAACGTGCCTTTGAAGAAGACAAGCGAGCCCTAATGAGACCAAGTGTACCGTTAGATAAGTCCATGTGTGCCATTTGAGGCCAAGTGTGCCATTTGAGGCCAAGTGTGCCATTTGAGGCCAAGTGTGCCATTTGAGGCCAAGTGCGCCATTTGAGGCCAAGTGCGCCATTTAAGGCCAAGTGCGCCATTTGAGGCCAAGTGCGCCATTTGAGGCCAAGTGCGCCATTTGAGGCCAAGTGCGCCATTTGAGGCCAAGTGTGCCATTTGAGGCCAAGTGCGCCATTTGAGGCCAAGTGTGCCATTTGAGGCCAAGTACGCCATGTGAGGCCAAGTGTGCCATTAGAGTTGGCCACATGTAACATTGGACTAGGCCAAGTGAGCCAATAAAGATTCGGGTTAAGTGTGCCCAATGCAGACGAAATTATCATCAAGAGCGTAAGTAACGTATGAATTTACCTACTTAAGTGATTTTAGTGTGACTATGTTGGCTTAATAATCATGTTAATGAATTGAATAATTTATTAAGTTTATTTCCATATTCATTTTTTTATTATTGCTTCATATCATTTTGACCTGTTTATTGGATAAGTTTTTTTTAATTGAACATTCTGTTATAGCTTATGAAGATATTATAAGTATAGATAAAATGAATTGAAAGAAGATTTTTATATTGAGATTTTATTTTCGAAAAAAGCGAGCTCTAAATGAATGGTACAAGTTATAATTCATGTAAATGTTTAAACCACTGATTTCTTTTATTTTTGAGGCCTTGGAGTCCGATTGCGTCAGGACTACAGAAGAAAAACCATCAGTCTTATTGAGCAAACGGATAGTTCCTGTTTCGAACAAAACAGACTCGAAGAGGAATGATGCAAAGAGACGATCTGGAAGGAAGTGCAGAAGTTATAATTCAACCTCTTCGTCGACTACACCACCACGACGCAAGAAGCAAAGAGGTACCTCATGTTGGTTAAATGATTTTCCAAAGAGAAAAACGTTAAAAGTATCGAAGTTTGAACATAAAACATTAGAATAATGTGATACGGGAGTTCGATCACTCCAGTAAATTTTGATAGTATTTAAGTTGGATTAGAAAGAGTATTTGTAATTGATTTGTATGCAAATAGGATCAGAAACTGACTATACATTTTGTCTCAAAAACTTGCTAGGCTTACCAAAAGAAAATAGAAATGTTACGAAACCCTACCAAAATGTAGTATTTAGTGACGAAGTGGTAAACTAAACTAACAATAGTTTTTCTAATGAGCAGAATTATGGTCAGTTTCAAGCAGAAATGTTAGCTGGTACGACTTAAGGTAAAACTTATGTGAATATTTTTATGACAAATCAGTGCTTATACGCGGATATTGATGACAATCAAACGCTTTACAATCAAGTAGAAATAAAATGATCAATTTTATTGGGTATTATATAGATTTTAACAGCAATGTAGTCTTTTGCGTGAATCCGATATAGAAGTATTAGTTGTCAGTCAAAAGTTTATGCAGACTCGTCTAAAGATTGGGCAGATTTTGAGTTACCATCCTTTGCAATTTGTAAAGGTACGTTATCCTTTCACAAGAACCTTGTACTGTTCAACAGTAAAATTGATTTAATTTTCTAAAACTTGCCTTGCGCAACCAAATTCAGCTATAGATTCACATCATTCTGGAAATATTTGTATAGACGGATCTTATATCAGAGTATTTATCGTGTGTTTCTTTATCGTGTCAAATCTTTCTGACTATATCATCAACAAATCTATGCACAGACATCACCGCAAAAGATATACATCAATTAAATTATATTTATTTAACAAGTAGGTTATAAATAATAATATTACATGACCATCGTCAAGACTAAAATCGGAGTCGGTCCCCAAGTTAATGATGACAACAAAAGATTTAATTTGAGCTAGATATTATATTGTTATAATTCGGTTAAGAGAAAAATAGATTTAAAATGCATACACTAGAGTGGCGGGTCAATTTAAATGTTCCAAATTAAAATAAAGTTTGATAAACAGTGCGATTCAAGCATCATTATTATAACCTTAACTTGATACGAATTTGCACACAGATGCTGGGGCCTTAGATTTAGGGGAAATATTAGTACAATTAAGCCCATGGGCTCTCCAGCTGAAGAGTCACTTTTATTCTAAACGCTTAAGTTTTGTTTTATATTATGGTTTCAAATAGTGAATGTAATGAACCCTGACTAAATAAGACGCCACACAACGTATAGCAATATGGTGGCTATACATTCATGAGTTTAGTTAACCATTGAGAGTGTAAGACCTGGGACGCGTATGTCGATACCTTAAACCGTAATACCATGCTGTCTACAGACACTAAGACGAATCCTCTGTTTCTGTTTATAGTATTGAGACTGAGAATTGATTATCAACATTATAAATATTAGACCTAGATTCAAAGTTTTTAAGGCTGAACCAGATGAAAAACCTAATGACAAAGTATGTATAATTATGTTAAGTCGTGAATACAGTGTGCTCAAATAATGAAGACTATACTCTCGGACAAAAAGCTGGTCAATTTTACCTTATACTTGCAGAAAGTTGACCAATTGTTTCGACTGATAGTGTTGGTTATAAAATATATTTAACATTCGTCTACTATCTCGAATAATAGTGCAATCGTGGCTTTCTTTTAGATACTTTATCTACTCTAAAGAGCTTTTACGATAGTCATGGTATTGACCTTGTTCTTAACGCTGTAAAAATGACTACCACTACTTTAAATGCCCTAGCAAAATAAAATTACTTCAACGTTTATAACGAACACCAATGAAACATATGCCTATCTTGGAAAATTCAATGGAGTCTTGTTAATTCTGGTAATTCATTCACTAGAAAGACTGCCACAAAGTTACTAGGATCAGAGCTACTTTAAACGATAGACTACGACGACATTACGAAGTACGAAACACGTTACAAAGCTTAAGAGATGAGGTGAGATCCAATATCCAAGTTAGACAAGCAAAAGAATACTTACGTTACCAGTAAAATCCCTGCTACTACCTACAGCATAAGTGATCTGATTAAGATTAGTAGATCTGATTGTAAATAAGAAGGTAAAATTACATTAACCTCATTTTAAAATCTATAGATCCATTCAAAAACAAAAGTTTTAAGTATAAAATTACTGGAATATATTATATATGGTAAGTTTTATGATCCCAGACATGTAAAAAAGCTTTTGACAAAAAACCTTACAACACTATTCTTCTAGTGATGAATGTTCTAAACATATGACGTGACGACAAACTAATGATCTGGAAGCAAACCTAAAATCAATACTAAGCCGAATGTAATGAATTTGAATGTAAAACTCATTTTCTTGTCGAACTGAATGAAGTATCATAATTTATATGAATGTAGTCTATCATTGAAATTGTAATCGTGCGTCAGGAGATCGCACGATGTCGGATGGCCGAACGTAATGATTTTTAAAGAAAATATTCATAAATCGTTCAACTTCCATCTATAAGCGATAGATGGCGCTAGTAGTTACATGAACATAAGGCACTTGTTGTAGACATTAAGTAATGATTTATGGTATTAGAGTAATTTATGTATTAGTTTTGTATAAATATATTATAATTGTTAAAATGAAATATTTACTTGCAGTTAATTATTGATAAACCCTAATGTATATTAGTTAGTCAATTGATATTACGTACTGTTTACTTTGCTCTGATTGGTCGGACCGAGTGTTTGTGAAAGTTTGTGGTGGGGAAACATTGAGTTTGTAACTGTCATTCTGGACAGTCAGTCTGCTTTGAGTTGTCGAACAGTGAACACGTCCTACCAATCCGTGTATTCGTAAATGATTGTTTATATAATGATAAATATGAAATTGTGTTGATCAAAGTGAATAAAATATTTATACCTATAACTGGAGTTTGAAGTTTATGATTCATCACACAAATAAATTTTTACTTACTTACTTACTAAATAGCCAAGTTAATTCCAATTTTTTAAACACGACAGTCTAATATGAAGTTATGGCAACGAGACTAATGATAAAATACCTACGTTTTGCTTGTCATGCTTCTGATTCAGACTTAAATATCGTTCACAGACTGCTAGTCCAAAGTTTAGATAAGTGTGATGGGAAATTTAGAATAACTTGAATCATGCCCAGAGTCGAGTAGGTATCGAGTCAGATAATAATGTAGTGGTGTCTTAAAGCCGCTTCTAAACATCGTATATGTAACAAAATAAACGCAATTAATTCCTGAAGTTAGTTTGTTTAGAAAGATTCTGGATTTATTTATTGTACCGCGCTCGCGTAAAGTACAAAAATATTAGTCTTTGGATATTATTTTACCGAAACATGTAGGTACATTGTTTACGTCAACGATAACGTGGCCACGAGGGCGGCTCCGTTAACAGCTGATCGGTGAAGACGCGCGCGCGAAATTCAAAGTTTCAAACCGCTGTTTTGTTATTGTGATTAAACTAATTAGTATTAAAAAAAAAGTTTCTTTGGGTAAGTTGTTTGTAATCATGAGTACAATCACGTGTTTAAGTATCGGTCACTAATTACCAGTCACCCTATATATGCATAATAAAATTAGCGAGAAATTAAAAATTCTTCTGGCTATAAGTAACAATATAATTTGCTTAAAACTTAACCTGTCTATCGGCCTTCTAACCTAACCTATCCGTGTCGGGATGCCCTAAAATTACGTTACTTCCACCCCTGCTCTCGCCTTTTATACACATTACCGACTGCACATTCGGTATTGTATAGAATACCTTGGCAGACTATAAAATAAATATTATTTCATACATTACCTACAATATAAATTAACAAAGAAAAAAATTGGTGGTTGGGGTGGGAGGGTAAAAAATAGTCTACAATCTATTCTCAGACCTACACAAAAAAAAATTAAGCCATTTCAGAGAAATTCGATAACAAACACTGGGACACGAGATTTTTATTTAGTAGATAATAATATCGTCGTTAATAGTCCAATTCCGCAAAACTAACATTGTTAAATACCGCGTATACACCCCTAATTTTTAATTAGTACAAAAAAAATAGGGCTCTATCCGTACCCGTTACTGATCATATTTGTGTAGTCAAATGTAAAAGAACCGGGCAAGTGCGAGTCGGACTCGCACACTGAGGGTTCCGTACAAACTTACTTATAAAAACAGTTCAATTCCCGAAACAAGTTACAAAGATTTCTTTTTGTGACGTAACTACAAATTTACAGTTTTCAGATTTTTTAACCGACTTCAAAAAAAAGGAGGAGATTTTTTTTTTATGTTTGTTGCCTCAGAACTGCGTCGTTTATGGACCGATTCGCAAAATTTTTTTTTCCCTTTATAGGATATGCTTCCAGATTGGTCTCATTTTTTTCAAAATCCAATTCTGATGATGGAATCCATGAGGAATCGAGGGAACTCCTCAAAAATTATAGGCAACTCTATAGTAATTTTAGTATTTTCATCAAGAACTTAAGCATTTACAGTCAAAAAGTAACATTTGATGAAGTGGAACTGATGAAGAAGACCAGAAATGGTCAACGGAACTTCATACTCAAATAGATATCACAATGAAGATATAGTTAAGCGACTATGACAATACAAATAAATAAATGATTCTGAATAGTTACGTTGAAAATGGTATCATCGAAGTGATTTGATGATGATGATGGAGCCGGAAGGTAGGCACTGGAACTCCGTAATTAATCAATGTAACCTAGCCGTGTTTGGACTTATTAGAATTGTCATGAGATGCACTTTGGCTATAAGGTACTATCGAACTGATCTGATGATGGAGCCGGAAGGTAGGCACAGGAACTCCGTAATTAATCAATGTATCCTAGCCGTGTTTGGGCTTATTAGAATTGTCGTGAGATGCTCTTTGGCTATAAGGTACTATCGAACTGATCTGATGATGGAGCCGGAAGGAGGTAGGTAGACACAGGAACTTTATAATAAAATAATGTAACCTAGCAGTATTTGGGTTAATTGGAATTGTCATGAGAAATAGGCACTCTGTTTATAAGTGTATCGCAACTAAAAAGTGTGAAATAAAAACTTTTTACAAAAAAAAAATAACCGACTTCACTAAAAAAAACACTAAAAGGATCAAAATAACTTTAATTTCGGAAGTCGGTGTTTCTCGGTATTGTTTGTTTCTTATTTAACACCGACTTCCGTAAAAAGTTTTTTTCTATACTTGTGTTAGGAGACCTTGCTTTATGCCAAATTTCAGGATTCTGGGTCAATGGGTATGAATTTTGAATCCTTAAGAGCGTCGAAATACACGTTTTTTGCGACATAAACGGCCGTTTCTTTAACTAATCTTTTTTTTTTCTTTAATTTAGAAGTTTGATTTTGTCACAGCTTCAAGGGACCGCAGACTTGAGTATATGGTTTTAATTTCCACTTGATACCTCCACGCGTTCCAAAAACAAAGGGTATTGACAGACAGACAGACCGACAGACGGACGGACAACAGAGTGATCCTATAAGGGTTCCGTTTTATCCTTTTGAGGTACGAAACCTAAAAAAAAACGAAATCCTAAAATTGTTCACGAAAATTGGTCATAATTGGTAAATTCATAATTGAATCGATTATTCATAATAATTGCTACTAGAAAATACTACGCCCAGTGTTTTCCCATTTTGATCGTCATCTAATCATTCATAATCAATGCAATATTTCCATAAATTAAGTGACATTTTGGGATTTAAACAAACGCTAATAACTTTGCTGTTTATGAATATTATTTATTAATTTTTATTTAACAAGTTCTTTTCTAAGCCCTTTGTACTAATTAAAAATTAGTGGTGTATACACTTTCGCTGATTTTACAAGAGAGCCAAAAAACTAAATTTCTAAAAAACTATGCGAACGAACTTTGAACAAACTTGAGTATAGGACTTTTTCGTTCTCCTTAATCTAATGTACTATTTTTTAAGTCATTATTCTCAATGGTTTATTTCTGGTCTTTAGTTACTTATTTATAGTATACAAGTGGCTGCCAGCGGCTTCACACGCGTGAAAGTAGTTTTCTCCATATAAACCCTGTGGACCCTCCTTTTATCCACTTAGGGGGTGAATTTTGAAAAATCCTCTCTTAGTGCTCGCATACGTCTTAAAAAGAAGCCTTGTGTAAAATTTCACGTCCTTAGTCCCAGTAGTTTCGGCTGTCAGTTGATATGTCACTCAGTCAGTTTTTCTTTTTAAACAACTTTATTTTTGGTATATGTGAAACCTGAATATAGTTTGTTCAGAATCAGTAACTGAATCGATTCCAATAATTGTTTACACCACGTTATATTTTTTTCCAAAAATATTTAAAAAAAGTCACAAGTTGGAGAGATACATCTAGATATTCACTGGAGGTCATACAGGTTTACGCCCCGACCTCAACATACCCGACGACGAAGTAGAGACATGTATGAGGATGTATCCAGAGCCATGCATGGTTGCAAGATTTACTTCACCGTGGTCTTGGGGGACTTCAACGCAAAACTGGGCAAACGAGACGATGACGAGCTGCAAGTAGGGCAATTCGGATTTGGACGTCGGAATCACTGGGGATACCTACTGGCAAGTTTTATGGAGAAAGAGGGCCTCTACATGATGAACTCCTTCTTTAAAAACCGTGAGCATAAGAGGTGGACCTGGCAAAGACCCGACAGTGTAATTAGAAATGAGATTGATTTCATTCTGTCGACAAAGAAGCAAATATTCAATGATGGAATTCATTCAAATGATGGAAGTGGTCACCGCATGGTAAGAGGCACATTGAATATCAATATTAAGCTTGAAAGGTATCGACTGGTGAAGTCTACGCTCCGCCCAGCACAAAACTCCGAGAGCTTTTAGCCTGAACTCCACAGTCGTTTCGAGTGCCTAGGAAGCTCCGTGGACGAATATAACGATAGGTTCGTGGGAACTGTCCATACGGTTGAGTCTAAGTTTCTCAAGACTCATCGTAAAAATAAGAATAAGAAGCTCTCGGTTCAAACTCTCGAGCTTATGAAGAAGAGGCGTGAGATGACTTTGCAGTCTTCAGATGATGCGTGCACATACTTGCAGGTCAATAGACGGATCTCGAGGTCTCTGAAAAGCGATCTTCGCCGATTTAGTACCGAGAGGATTAAGGACGAGATTGAGCGGAATAAGGGCTCCAAAGTATTTGCACGAGATCTGTCTATTGGGCAGAGCCAGCTCACGAAACTGAAGACCGACGATGGCAGAGTCATATGGAATCCGCCAAATCGGATTTTTTGGGAGAAACCGAGGCATTTTATGGACAGTTGTACATGTCAATCTCCAAACCCACTGCTAGCAAACGACCCAAGAGCTAGATTGACTCGACACTATACCGAAGATATCCCGGACGTCAGCCTGTACGAGATTAGGATGGCTCTGAAGCAGTTGAAAAACATCAAGGCGTCCGGTGAGGACGGAATTACGGTCAAGCTCCTGAAGGCGGGTAGAAAACCGGTCCTAAAGGCCCTTCAGAAGTGGTTTGATTCCGTCATACTCGAGAGAAAAACACAGATGACTCGAAGTTGTAGACAACTACGTTTACCTGGGACAGACGATCCAGTTGGGTAGGTCTAACTTCGAGAAAAAGGTCAATCATCGAATCCGGCTCGGCTATGTAGCGTTTGGGAAGCTGCGCGGTGTCTTTTCGTCCACACCACAGTGTCGCAAGACCAAAATCTAGGACCTGTGCGTGTTGCCAGGGATGACAAATGGCTTCGAAACGTGGTCACTTACAATGGACCTCATCAGAAGACTTAAAGGCAATCAAAGGACTACGCTTGGAGTTTCCTTGATCGTGATCACATCAGAAATGAAGATATCCGCAGGAGAACCAAGGTTACTGACATAGCCCAAAAAATCGCCAAACTTAAGTGGCAGTGGGCATATTGCTCGCAAAACAGATGGCCAATGGGGACGAAAGGTTTTGGAGTGGCGACCACGTACCGGAAGACGCAGCGTTGGAAAGCCTTCCACAAGGTGGATGTCGATGACCTGGTGAGGGTCGCGGGAATCCGATGGATGCGAGACGCACAGGACCGGTCATTATGGCGACACTTGGGGAGGCCTATGTCCAACAGTGGACGTCTTTCGGCTGAAATGATGATGACGACTAACAATTTTGTTAGAGATTTGGTTTTGATTCGGGAACATAATAATTATGTTTCTTCGCAAAGAAAGTCGACGTTTATTGGCTACTTTGTTAGCTTTTAATATACACACAGTTATTGATAATATTTAATGGAGATTAGGTTAAGTGATGAATCAGAATTATCTAGTATACCTAATAATACTGATATAGATTCTTTAAACTTATTTAGACACGACAAAAGGAAATCCCAATAATGACATTTTATTGTACCATCAGAATATAAATCACTTCTCTGGCAAAATTCTAGATGTGGAAATGTTAATAGATAAATATCATACGGATATTGTATGTTTTTGTGAAACCTGGTTAAAACCAGCTAGAAGCTGAAGCTGTATAAGGTAAATATTTTTTCAGTTGCCAGTTCGTACATCAGATCATCATTAAAGGGGGTGGTATCTTGATATTTTGTAGTAATTCTTTAAGATATAAGGAATTTAAAGATATCAGTGCTTGCTCTGTTTTTTTTATTTATCATTTAAACAAAAGAATACAGGATTGTCTTGTTAAATAGCAACCAAAAACCACTAAGGTTTAAAGTTATGCTATCATGAATCTATCTCAATATCGAAACTATACAAAATGAGTTTTTTTTTATATGTATACATTATTTTCGATAACAATTTATAAAATCTTTAGATCTTTGAATAAGTAAAAACAATCCTGAATAATACTTAAGTAATATTGCTAAGTTTATATTTCATATTTTTATGTGTAATATTTTTATGTGTATGTAATATATGTCGGTGAAGTCAATAGTACGGAAGCTTGAGAACGAATGAACGAGCTAAGTGAAAAGTGACACAATCATGTCACTTTGACAGAATCCGGGCTGACGTTTGCACGAACCGAGCAAATAAGGGCAGAATTCACCAATAAAACTAATCGCGTTTTAACGTTTGGCTCGCATAATCGCGTTTAGCCGCTGTCACTAGTGTCACTTGTCTGTATTTTGCTTTTTTGTATTTTTTCAAGTGACACTAGTGACAGCGGCTAAACGCGATTATGTGAGCCAAACGTTAAAACGCGATTAGTTTTATTGGTGAGTGCCGACCGCAGAGGTCTGGAGCTTTTTCCTCTGTCGGCAGCCGTGCGTACAACGTCTAGTCTCGGGGACTGTCTCAGTGCTCGTTGTGTGAAGTGAATACCTAAAGCTTGCATCATAATAAATCAGTTGTGCGATCTGTAATAGTTTGTTTATTGCTCGATACCCAGCCATCGCCCACAAAACAGAGTACCTGGACAGAGCTTCAATGATGATCGGCATCCTGTGCCGACATCAGAATTGGGGTTCCGAGCAAATAAACAAGAGCAGCACGAAGGTTACGTAACGCCGGTCATGAAGAAAATAGCAAGAGCGAAGACAAGTAGCGGTCATTATTTGAAATGGAAAATTATAAAGTGAAGACCTGGAATGAAGCACTGGGCCGAATAAGATTCAAAGTTCCGTTAATCAATGTCATTATCAGTTTTGGTCTGATTAGGTTTTTTCTGGGGTTTTTCCCTAATCCTGAGCAATGAATGTTGGACCATGATGACATTGTTTCCCCAGAAAGATAGGAACTGAGTAAATCCCCGTGTACTACCCACATTGTGAATGTCTTATACATTATAGTATTTAAAGAGGCCGTTTATACTGTCGTGAAATTCATTTCTAATGATTGATAATGATATAATTTTTGGAGATACTTACTATTGTTTTTAAAATTTGAAGTTGAATTTTGTATATACTATCAAGATAGGTTTTATAGGTGTGACCATAGCTGCTAAGGCCATTCTGGATATAGAATTCCGCCATCACGTAATAAAGCATTATCTTCACTTTGAAGGGCAGGCGGTTTTTTAGTATGGTCATAATAGCAAGAAATTGCCGAAGTTTATCTCAAACTAGAAGGTCTATGTGATAACTCCAGTTAAACTTAACGACTATAATTACTCTCAGATATGTTTGTTTATTGACAACATCTATTTGTGGACAGTTACAGTTGATCGCATTGACCGTATGCAAGCAGTCATGGTCATGGGCTATTAAGTTCTGTAAGGGCAATTTTTTATGTAAGGAGATTTAATAACCAATAATTTAGTTTTCCTTGCATTAAGTACTAAGCCAGCATCGTGACACCATCTTGTTTAGAGCATCCAGGTCGAGTTGTAAGCGTTCGCATGCTATTTGAGGATTTCTATCAGCAATAACAAGGCAAGTGTCATCCGCAAACTAATAGCATGTACTGTTTGTGATACAGTTACTAGGCATGCCTTCTATGTTCTGTCGTTTCCATATTTCCCGGCAATTTTGAATTTGGAACTATTCTATATTACGATGATAATACTTTCCACCTCGCTGCTTCCTTACGTCTAGGCACTCCCTGTTGTTCTTCTCATCGCTGCCACTGTGGCGAAGTCGTCAACAGCCTCGGACACCACGGTTTGTCATGCAGCCGAAGTGCGGGTCGCATAGCACGACACGCAAATATCAACGACATCATCAGACGCGTTCTGGTCCCCGTCGGCGTTCCAGCGGTATTGGAACCCCATGGTCTGGCACGCGACGATGGCAAGAGACCGGACGGCATGTCGTTATTCCCATGGAAGATGGGTAGGCCTTTAGTATGGGACGCTACTTGTGTCGATACTCTTGCGCCTTCCCATCTTCCTAACTCGTCGTGTTGTGCTGGTGCTGCCGCTGCGGTTGCGGAGAACCTCAAGCGGCGAAAATATAATAACCTTGTTGGAAGTTATATTTTCGAACCGTTTGGGGTTGAAACTCTCGGTTCGTGGGGTCCGAGTGCTCACAAGTTGTATAAAGATCTGTCAAAACATCTAGTTGACACTTCGCGTGACCCAAGGGCTGGCTTTTACCTCGGACAGAGGATAAGCATTGCCATACAGCGTGGCAATGCCGGCAGTCTTTTGGGCACATTACCAGTCGACAGCGATGTGGAAGAGTTTTTGACCCCATATTTTAGTTTTAGTTAGTTGTAATTAGTGTAGGGTTTTTATTATTATGTATATTATTTTATTGTAATTATAGTTAGTATTTTTAAATGTAAATAAAAATGTTAGTAGTTATAAAATAAATACTTCTATATTCGAATGTGTTTAAATTTTGAATCTCAAAATAGTTGAAAGTATTAGGATTAATGCTATTGTTTAGTCACAGCGTCGATAGGAATCTGTCAGGTTACGTACGAAAATGAATCTTTCTAAGGAAAATGTTCGTGCAATAATTTTCTATAACTTTAGAAGAGGCCTGACACGGCTTCAGTGTTTTGAAGAGCTAACATCTGTGTTCAGTGATGAAGCTCCATGTCTGTGGACTGTCGAACGCTGGTATTTAGAATTCCAGCGTGGACATAGGTACTAGTGTTAGTGACAAATCTCGTGGAGGACGCCCAAAATCCGCTTTCACTGAAGATAACATCATTGCTGTCAGACAACTCATTCTCGAAGATCGTCATGTGACGTATCGAGAGATAGAGGCTCTATTAGACATCTCAGAGACAACCATTCAGAAGATCTTGCATGAAGTGCTTGGTGTGAGAAAGCT
This sequence comes from Mythimna impura, assembly GCA_905147345.3. Lineage (NCBI taxonomy): Eukaryota > Metazoa > Arthropoda > Insecta > Lepidoptera > Noctuidae > Mythimna > Mythimna impura. Next base: position 13,561,512 of record LR990368.1, on the reverse strand, counting down.
GGTTTGCCGTTGGATACCGCATCTGCTTTCCGACGATCACAAGGCAGCCCGCGTCAGATGGTGTAAGAAAACTCTGCAAAAGTTCAACCGAGGAGAGTCAAATCACGTCTACAACATCATCAGTGGTGACGAATCTTGGATCTATGCCTACGCTCCTGATTCCAAACAACAATCTACAATCTGGGTCTTGAAAGACGAGCCAAAGCCGACTAAAGTTGTTCGTTCTCGAAGCACTTCAATGAAGATGGTTGGAAAAACCGGCCATGTTGCTGCTATTGCACTTGAAGATTGTAGAACGGTATACCATAGTTTGTTTACCACAAGTCATCGCCGAACTTCGAAAATCTAACTCAAAGTGACGCATCATCCTGCACCACGACAACGCAAGCTCACACAGCGCTCGTCAAACGATTGAGTATTTGAAGCAGGAAAAAGTAGAAATTCTTGACCATCCTCCATACAGTCCTGACCTAAGCCCTAACGATTTTTTTACGTTTCCTAAAATTAAGAAAAGTCTTCGTGGTCAAAGGTTCTACTCCGGTGAAGAAGCAGTCGACGATTTCAAGTCAGCCATTTTGAACATCCCCACTTTAGAGTGAAATAAATGTTATAATAACTGGTTTGAGCGAATGGAAAAATGTATTAAGCTACGTGGTGAATACTTTGAAAAACAATAAAAAGTACTATAAGGTTCTAGTTGTGTTTTTTTCTTCAAACGACAAAACTTAAAAGGCATGCCTCGTATTCATATTATTTACATACGATAAGAAATGCAAGGGGCCTAATACTGAGCTATGAGCTGTTCTCTCAGTTAAAACCATGCGTTCACTACAGATGCTATCAACTTTTACAGTAAAGGTTCGATTTTTTAGATATTTTTTACATCAATAGAGTAATGTATCACGTACGATAAATTAGATGACTTTGAAAGTCGTCTAATTTATCAACTAGCTGATTATGAATGAGTGTGTCAAACAACAGCTGACAACAGGAGCACGGCTAACTTCATGTCCAGCGACTTAGTCCATAAGCTTCAAATTTCTACCTACTATGCCAAGTCCAAGGTGGTAGGTAAAAATTATCAATCTTCAAGTTGCTCGCACGGTTGTTCGATCGTTTTAAAATGACTCAATAGTGATTATAAAATCAATATTGAGTGTTTTGTCTTACCGAAAGTTTCGTCGTACATTCCGAATTCATTTGTTGATACAAGCAACTTACACATACCTTCTACCATTCATCTTGCCGACCTTCAATACTACATTCCGTCTTCAATCAACATCTTAGTTGGCGCGGAGGTATTTTGGAGTATCATAGCCGCGAATCGAGTCACATTAGGTAAAAACAAGCCTTCTTTGTTCGAGTCAAAGTTAGGCTGGCTTATTTCCGGCGCTTTAATTCAATCGAATTTATCTTTTCAGGTATGCATATTGACAATCTTCAGTCAAGCTTATCATGCTTTTGGGAATTAGATTCAGTAGATTCAAAACATAAATTTACTTCTGAAGAACGAGCTTGCGAACAAGTTTTTACAGATACCACTTGTCACAAATCGACCATCAGGGTTGTGACCCTGATGGTCGATTTGTGGTAAACATTCCTTTCAAAGAGTCACTCTCTTTTAGGTGAGTCCTATGCAATGGCTAAGCGTAGATTTCTTTCACTTGAATGACGCTTAGCCAGGGACTTTTATATAAAAAAAATAATTATTGATTTGATGAATGAGTACATAAAATTCGGTCATATGTCTGTAAGCAATTGTCAAACACCTAACTTACACCGCCTCATTTCCTACCTCATCATGGCGTCTTAAAAGAGTCAAGCTCTACTACGAAATTGTGAGCAATATTTGCTGTCACCACGTCAGGAAAGTCACTAAACGCTATCCAAATGGTCGGTCCAACTTTGCAAGAGGATCTACTGTCGATCTTGCTTCGATTTCATCAGCATAAAATAGTCGTCAGTGCAGACATCGAACAGATGTTTCGACAGACTTTGGTTAATGAAGTACGTACCTTTGCAACAAATTTTGTGGCAAGCAGAGCCAAATCATAAATTGAAGGCGTACTTTAAATACAGTCACGTAAGGTACCTACTGCATCAGCGCCCTTCTTAGCGAGTAGGTGCTTAATTGAATTATCTATGGAGAGTTCTGACCCAGCAATAGGCTTTACCATAGCGCATGATTTTTATGTCGAAGACTATTTGTCAGGAGGTTCTTCTGTTCCAGAAACTATAGACAAGTGTCGTCAAGTCGTGGACATTTTGCAGTCTGCAAAATACAACCTTCGCAAGTGGCAGTCCAACTCGAGTGAGGTTTTGCAATGATTACAATGCTTCAGATTTGGTTAATCTCAGTGACGATAATCATATGTCAAAAACCCTAGGGATTAACTGGAGGTGCTCGGCGGATACTTTTACTTATTCCATAAATTTGTCTTCCACTGATAGAACTACAAAGCGTCAAATCTTGTCAGCCGTTGCTCAAATTTTTGATCCAATCGGCTTAGTACTTCCTTGCATTGTGGAAGCCAAAATAATAATACAATAGCTTTGGCTTTCTAAATGCTCCTGGGACGAACTAATACCTGTAGATATTCATAATATTTGGGGTGCGTTTTAAACCACTCTCCTTCTTCTTAACAATATTGAAATACCCCGATGGGTTTCATGTTAGTTGCCATCTACTGTTCAGCTTTTCACATTTTCACTGACGCATCCGATAAAGCTTATGGTGCCTGTGCATATGTTCGCAGTCAATTGAGGAATGGAGAGGTCTGCGTGCATCTTCTTACTGCAAAGAGTAGAGTTTTGAATATATACGACAGCCCGAAATCATGTAATGGGCAGTTGCCCACTAGACATAAACCCGTCTGGCCGGAGGATCCTTCCTTTTCAACGGAGGTTTGCGGGACTTTACTCTCTGATCCACATACCTCCAAACTGATGTAGCGACATATATGGCGTCACATAAGAACTAATCCTGCATCGCGCTATTAAAGTTCTCCGCGAGATTTGAATATATACTCGTACGACAGCCCGAAATCATCTAACAGGCAGTTGCCCACCAGACATAACTCCCCTTCTGGTAGGAGGATCCTCCCTTTCCAACCAAGGTTTGCGGAACTTTACACTATGTTCCGCCTACCTCCAAACTGGTGACCCTCGATAAAGAACGTCAGTGCAGCCTTCGTGCAGCCACTACTTCGTGACGTCATCATTACTCCCTCAAGCTTTCGAGCAGCGAGCAATACAGCCAGCACCCACGGCTATAAAGGGTATCCTGACCACCAGCATGCCTACCTGGCCATACCTGGTCATCACCTTCAGCCTAATCAGCGACCTTAGCTAAGCACACCGCGCCTTCGGCCAGCACATGAAGAGCCATGAAGAACTTCACCTGGTTGACGCCAGCAGTCAAGCCCTACGTCGCACGGCACTGCTCCGACTCACTGGAGCCAGCAGCACTACTCCGACTCACTGGAGCCAGCAGCACTACTCCGACTCACTGGAGCCAGCAGCACTACTCCGACTCACTGGAGCCAGCAGCACTACTCCGACTCACTGGAGCCTGCAGCATCATCCCGACTCACTGAGACATCATCACCCCGACTCACTGGGACAACACCACGACTTACTGGGTCATCATCCCGGCTCACTGGGACATCATCACCCCGATACACTGGGATGTCATCCCGAGTCATTGGGACAGCACCACCCCGACTTACTGGGGCATCATCCCGAGTCATGGGGCCAGCACCACCCCGACTCACTGGGGCATCACCGCGGACAGTTCCGACTCACCGAGAACTATGCGGCATTCGTTTTCGACCCACTGGAACCAACCTACCACTGGCCTTGCACGCATCAAGAAGCATCAAGAACTATCGATCTCCGATCTCCGGGGAGTGATGTAGCGACATCTATGGCGTCACATAAGAAAATAAATAAAAAATAAATAAACTAATCCTGCGTCACGCAATCAAAATTCTCCGCCCGATTTGAATATATATGATAGGTGCAGCGGGGAGTCAGCTGGCCGGTGACGGCCGCCCGTCTCATCGCGTGCCCCGCAACTCACATCGACCGGCAGTCAGCTGTCACTAGCCAGACGAACGTCCACGCTCGCGTATTCTAAATCTCACTTACCTGTTTGTTCCATAGAAACGATATATTTATTTATTTATTACTTTATTGCACACCTTAACTTACTACAGGACAGACATTTATAAAAAATAAGTGTACAATAGGCGGTCTTATTCCACAGGGCAATTTCTACCAGACAACCTTTGGATGGACTGTAACGAAAGGAAAAGATTTGGGGCTGTCAGTGTACAACAACATAAAAAGATAATAAAATACATATAATACATAAATAGGTATATTACCAAATAATAAACTAATAAATATTAAAATATACGACAGAGAAAGGAGAAGAAAAATTAAAGTGATAGGTAATGCTCCTTCACCATCTTTTTGAAAGTCGGTAGCGTTTGGGCACGCCTCACTTCTAAGGGCAATGCATTCCACAAACGCGCTGCTTGTATCGTGAAAGATTTATCAAAGAACGATGTGGAATGCATATGAATACTAAGTTTTAAATTCTCCGATGACCTCAAGGACCTAGAATGTGTGTCACAGAGGAACTGAAAGCGTTCTTTAAGCTAAAAAGGAGTCGAAGGATTAAAGAGCACATTGTAAAGTGTAACTGTTCCAAAAAGACCCTAGGCTGATAAAATTTTCGTTTTTCCTGAATTTGCCTACATGAAGGTATGAAAGTCGGCTTCCCACTAAGTGGGAGAGATGGAGCCCCTCCGACGCCCCATCCTGTGGTCCCCATCCTGATGACTTGTACAGACCTCCACCTCAGTAATGGACTCCCAGGAGATATACCACCACGTCCCGACTTAAAAAGTTAGAGGGACTAGGATGGGATAGAAAAAAAAAACAAAATTAAACAATTGGGATTGGGAATCCATGGATAAGGAAGGGTAATCTACTTTTCTTTTGAGTTATGAAATTTAGGGGACTGAGAGGGCTACAAAAGGGAATATGACACGTGACGCTTGTATTTGCAAATTAAATTATTTTAGAATTACCTTGTTCCTTTTCGCCCGTGCATGTCCTGACCAATCCTACGGCAAAGGGTTGTGAGGCCTCTGCTATTGGATAAGACGCACTTTCTATAACAATCAATTCCTTATAACGACCTATCCACCATCGCCAATACAATACAAGACTTAAACAAGCGTGACGCATCGTCAGTCGCCGTAGAACTTTTTTTTTTTTTTTTTTAATTGATATAAACTAGTGCTTGACTGCGATTCCTCCTGATGGTAAGTGGTAATGCAATCGTTGATGGTGAGGCACACTAATTTATTGAGAGCCTATTCACTCTAGCCTTGAAGAGACCCAACTCTTTACAGTTGCCTCGCTAGACGCCGAAGTGGTTTATATATCGACACTTCTCACTTCCTTACTCTGCCCCAGGGTGAGGACAACGTAACCTACACACCTCCGAGCTATGCCTAGCTGCGGAACTTTTCTGAGATGTTTCCAAGTTTCGTCTCTCGTTAAATATTATTTTTTTTGTATCAGAGGCTGGCCTACGGGGGCCGGGTTGATTTAACGAGATGCGATCCCTAGCGTTCCTTAGAACGACTATCAATGCAGTTCAGGCTATTAGTGAAGCCTACCCCCTCTCCCTGGAAGTGTGCGCATATCAAGAGCAATGCAAAGTATTCTACTGTCAGTCAGTCCTTAGGGGGAGGTAGCCGTCGCCAACGTTTGGTGGTTTGTGATCTTATTATAGCTTAAACTGTCTATAATATGCTACGAATATATATTCGGTTCAGCCTTCAATCGGCAGTGCCTCAGTCATAGCTGCGTCAAGTAGGTATGCCGGCCGGCAAAGGTCAGGTCCACCCCGAAGGAAATCAGTGTCGAGCCCACTCCTAAGAAGTTAATATCAAGTTCACTCCAAGGGAAGGCTTTCTCCGAGTCCCTAACACCAACCGCCAGCTTAGGTCACCTTGTCATGGAACGGAATAAAAAGGATGAAAGAGTTAACACTCACCCATTCGGTCACCAACACAGTCGCTAAGACTCACTCGCGTACTCACACACTACTTACGCACAACCAACGCCCATCCATTCGTACTCTAACTCACCCACGGATCTGTATTATAAATATTATGCAAGCCTAAACTGGACTTAGTCCACTTGTATCTAATACTGTATCACAATCCTAGCACTTCTAAGAATTACAACGGGACATTATGTAGCCCTACAATATCTACTGAGTTCGTTAGCTCCCGCTGAACATCCGAACCCTCCCCTGCCCTGACGCCAAGTCTCCTGTCGTCGAGCCAAGTCCGTTCTCACGCATTCCTAACAAGTTTTTATTGCTCCGTTTTTGTATACTTTCTTAATTGCCTCTAAAAGGTTTGGGTCCTGATTCTTAACTGACTTGCACATGTGCGCTATTAGAAATCCCATAATTCAATAGTTTCTTTAGAATTCTAACGGCCCTTTTTTTAAAAAGGACAATTTATGAGGGTCCAAGTGGCCTGGCGCCATTCGTGGTATTTAAAAATAGATATAATTTCTTGTTATTAATTTGGAATAAGTGACAGTCACAAAAGCAAAGAAAGTATGTGAGCATTCCGGCGAAGGCGAATGGGAAGCCATTTGAGCTGAGTGCGAAATTCAGAAACGTTGTCATACTTGCGCAAGCCAAATATAAACCTGATACAAAGATTTGAAGTCGCTCAAGCTTATCCAATTGGTCTTGGTTGAGATCAAGATAGCTGGCATCAGCATAGTCCAAGATTGGGAGAAGAAGAGATTGTGCCATCGCAATTTTAGTAGGGATGGGAAGAAAATTACGAAGGCGCCTCATGAAACCCACCGAGGCAAACAGTTTACGGCTAACTTCCTGCAGCTGTTTAGTCCAGGAAAGAGTGCTGTCGATATAAATCCCCAAGTTCTTCACTATATGAGTTACAGGAATTACGGTGTTATTGAAATAAACTTGGGGAAGTGTCGACCAATCAATTTTACAGACAGTTCGGGAACTCCCAACAATATTCACCTGCGTCTTGGATGGATTGATCTTCAGCCCAAACTCAGTGCTCCAGTCACCTATTCGAGTCAAGTCTGTATTAATAGTCGCAATGGCATCACACAGTCTTTCAAGAGGTGATTGGGTGTATATTTGTAGATCATCAGCATACAGGTGGTAGAGAGAAGATAGTCGTTGAGTTATGGCATTAATAAAAAGTGCGAAAAGTAGAGGAGATAAAACGCCACCCTGTGGCACACCGGCAGAAGTGTTACACCAAGAAGAAAAACATTCCTCAAAGCAAACACGTTGCCGACGACCAAACAGGTAACTTTTGAACCAGTCAATTACCGGAGGAGATATGTTAAAAGAGCAAAGGATGTCAAGCAAAATGTCAAAGTCAACAGTATTAAAAGCATTGCTAAAGTCAAGCAGAGCAAGTACTGTTAACTTCCCCATCTCCATGCCTGACCTGATATCATCTGTGATATGCACAAGTGCTGAGGTAGTGCTGTGTCCAGGTCGAAAATTAGATTGGAAGGGATTAAGTAGATTTTGCTTGGAAAGGAACATGCTAAGTTGCTGGTGGACAAGTTTTTCAAGGACTTTGGACAGGAATGGAAGAATAGAAATAGGACGATAGTCAGAGAAAGAAGCAGGATGAGATTTTTTAGGCAAAGGTATAAGTTGAGCATCTTTCCAAACTTTTGGAAAGACACTACTAGAAATAGAGAAGTTCAGGATGTAAAGGATATAAAGGATATATTTTCCCATTGTATCAACCTCAGTTCTTTCGTGCAATACAGATTGTCAATTTATACAGTCCACTGAGTTTTACTAACCTTCTTCGTTGAACCAGCCACGACACGCCTCAACAGTAATAAAGAATAAATAATAATTATTAAGCTATTTTTTTAAATCGACGCCTGAATGATAAAATTGGCAATTTATGTATGTGTGCAAGTAAGGATCATGATGATAGCTTGTTATTGTTTTATTACTTATTGTTATTGATAATTTGAGATACATCTCGTTTTCGCCGGAGCTGGATTTTTTTTTAGTTTTCTCTTTTATGATATTGTTTTTATTTCTTCAATGTGTGTGAATATATTATGGCTTTAATTTTTTATTATTGTTTTATTAAATGTACATATTTAGTTTGTAAGTTTCCTCTGAACAATGCCTCAGGTCTCCTCAGTAATGTTGTACAAATAAAGAAGAACAAAGAAGAGATAAAAGTATTTGAAAATGTATACTAAATGTTACTTAATTAAAAACTAAATGGCACACATTCTGAACGTCTGATTAAATGTAGATTGCAATTAGTAGTACAATGTAGACAATGTTATAGTGTTAACACAACAACAACACACACAGTGTATTAAGTTGGTACGATGGATTTGGTCCGCCTGTACCAAGGTCGAACGTATGTTAACACTAACTAACTACTATGGTAGGCATGACGACTATTTTCTGAACCCGATAAAGTTTTCCATCAGTCTAAGCTGACGACTAGACAGCGATACATACAATTTTTGTTAGTCGTGGTGGGCTGCATACAAAAGAGAATCTATCAACTTTACACAGACCTTTACTGGTCAGAAGCCTTCTTTAAGTTGCACCGCAAGTCACAACTTGATACTTGGTTTCTTCAAGAAAGTTCTCTTCCTCTGAACCTGTATATAAATTAAAGTACCTACAACTTACTTGGTGGGTCTGCTGCAGTTTTGTTAGTGAAAATTTCGTCTGTAAGGGCGGTACTGAGAGTTGTAGTGGAAGGTTCAGTAGTAGTAGTACTTACCAGTCGGAACTCTCTTGCGGAGGATCACTCTGATTTCTTTCAAAACATCATCCATTATAGTAGATAGACGTAGGGGACTATATTCCTCTTTTATATAACATACTATTGGAGGGTATTCACGAGTTACGTGCAATGTTTGAGAAACAGTGCAGCCATCAAGATAGCATACTTCTGAAATTGAAAGAAATCGGTTAGGCCAGGTATTAATTAATGTTTTAATAGAAACTACGTTATGACAAACTGCCCTTTGCAGTTTTTCACGTGAAAAGTTATCAAATGACTTCTCCCGCTCTAGGGATGAGTAAGAGGGCGTGTTATCCTATAAGGATACTAAAATCCACCTATGTTTCTTCATGTTCCCCGTTGCATTCTAGTGCTACGGTAACTCTTTCTAATGTTCCGCCCAACTATCTGACATTTCTGTTCATTGGAGCGGATCCCTTATGCTGTGCGACACTTTGGTGCCGACGCCGCTAGTCTGCGATGCTTGTCACATTGCACTTTAGTTCGATGAAACGTTCGTAAAGTAGTTAGCTCAATTATTATAACTTACCAGTATTATTAAGTTGTAAGTATTGTACAGGTGCTGGTACTTTAGGAATAGAAAGAGGGCCACATGTTAACTGCAATGTTTCATCATGTTTAAACTCATAAAATAAAACAGTGAGTTTGTAATCTCCATAGCTATAGAGTTCCATTACTGTACCGCTTGATGGCAATTCCATATGCACTGATGGATACGGATCTGGAAAGAAATTTGAGATTTGGTGAAAATAGTGCACCGTAACGTAAAATCAATATTACGCGTACGTAACTTTGCTTCCCCACGAATTCGCCCCCGTAATACGAAAACATGTTGCTGAAACAGTGTCGACCATTAATTGTGTATGGGTGTATTGTGTATGATTACGAGTTATAAAGTGTGCAAGAACTAGATTAGAGGCTCTGCCTCGCGTGCTTGTTGGGAGCAGACGTGTTTCGCGTATTATTGCAAAAATATTAAATCCTAACACATCTACCGCAATCAAAACCAAACCTTAAGATCATAGTGTTAAAGTAATTTTCCTTCTGGTGGTACATCGCACAGCGCCGGCGAGTACGCAACACGCTCACCTCAGGAGTAGAGAGAGAAAACTATTGGCATTGCACTCGCACCCGCGTGGTCTGGCAACGCAATGAGCCGACAGAAAACACCGCCTAGTGGCATGTTAACAAGCGGAAGCGAGGGCGGTAGCGGATCAGTACCGAACTTGTCTACATTTGGTGACAATGAATACCAAACCAACATCTGTCAGAGAAAACGAAAAGAGCGCACTGAAGAAATAGACTACAAATCAGACTTTGCTAACTTTCGCACAGACATTATGAAGTTTCTGGAGGAATTTGGAAGAACTCAAAAAGAAAACCTGAACCTCATACGAGGAGAAATCTACGAGATTAAACAAGAAATTAAATCGATAAAATCAAACTCAGAAAACTTTAAACAACAATTTGATGATTTAAATACGGAAATTAAAACTATTAAAACGAACAACGCTATAACTACAGACAAACTTAAACGTATGGAAAGTGAAATTCTTCAAATAAAAAACCAACCAAATATCGAAAGTACGTCTGATAAATCGCCCTTCCTACATCACGAAAACCTCATCCTAGAACTCAAAGATCGAAGTGAACGCGAGAAAAATATCATAATTGTGGGTATAACGGAAAAAAGTGACAAGAACTATAACGCACGACAAAAGTACGATTACGAAGAAGTAAACAAAGTACTAACCATACTGTATGAGGACTGTCCGAAGCCACTTAAAACCACAAGATTAGGAAAATATATCACAAACATGAACCGGCCCATCAAAGTATGTTTTACCAAAACAGAAACACCGAAATACCTGTTCCGGGCAAAAAGTAAACTACCCGAGAATATACAAATATACTCGGATCTAACCCCAACTCAAAAGCAATATTTACAATATATAAAAGGAGAACTTAAAAAACGTATAGAAGATGGAGAAAAAGACCTAATTATTAAATACCTAAAAGGAAAACCTACAATTATTACTAACCAAAAAAACTCGAAGAAGGTTCACAACACAACGGAAAATACACAGATAAACTAAGCCATCAAATCATCCAAAAATATGAAAATATACCCTTACACCCATCATCACTCAGATTTTTTTATGCTAATTTACGAAGTATTCGCAAAACTGGTAAGCTCGATGAAATCAAATGTATTATCAGGGCGATACCAAAAACTACCCACTTATTAGTATTCACGGAGACTTGGATTACTTCTGAAGCCGATGCAAAATTATATCAGTTGCCGAACTACAAGCATGTTTACAACTACAGGAAAACACGAAAAGGTGGGGGGGTATCAATTTATATACACGATTCAATAGAATACGACGTAATGGAAGAATTGTGCGAAAATGGAAACCACTACTTGTGGGTACATATAAAAAAACTATCGCTAAACATCGGAGTTATTTATAAACCAGGTGACTCAAACAATAACGATTTCTTAACGACGTATTCCGCACAGCTGGAGCAGAGAAGAAGAGCAATTGTATTTGGCGACTTTAACATTGATCTCCTCAACGCGGACAATCACGTTACTAAATACCTGAACGAAATCAAAGGAAACGGATATCAAATACTGAACAAAATAAATAGCCTATACTGTACACGTGAAACCTCGACTGCAAAATCTATACTGGATCATGTTTGCACAAACATAACTAACCACTCATTTAATTTTTCCATAATCGAGTCCTGCTTGTCTGACCATAAACCAAATATATTTAGAAATAGGCAGTCTAAAGCCACAAAAAAATAAAAAAATCCAATACAAAGCAATAAATTATGAAAAATTATACAGCGACGCACTAACAGATAAGTACATAAATGAAGAAAAGGATTACAATCACCTTGAGCGGTTTATCACAAAACATGTAAATAACAACAAAACCGACAAAACAAAAATCCTGAATCCACCTCAAAACGACTGGATAAACAAAACTATTACTGATTCGATAAACTTACGTAACAACCTATGGCAACAGACAAAATCTTACCCAAAAGACGGAAAAATACAGAAAACCTTTTCCAAACAACGAGACGCAGTAAAAAACCTAATCAAGACACACAAGAAAAAATACTATTACGATCTATTCTACAACAACAACAATCAACCGAAAAAGATGTGGGAACTTATAAATAACTTAGCACTAAATAAAATCAAAGAAAGCAGTGCTCCTCCGAAACTAATGTCGAGCTCGGGACCTATAACTGAAGGTAACGCAATATGTAATTTATTTAACTCTTATTTTTCAACAATAGGCCAGGAATTAGCTAACAATATACCCGTTTTATATCACGCGAACGCTGGCAACACTCTCATGTACGAACACACCCATTCACACGACGTAACTCTGAGTAAACTCACTCCTTGCACTGAGGACGAAATTTGTAAAATAATTGACGGTCTGGATAGTAATACAAGTACTGGGATAGATGGTATCAGTACAAAGGTGATAAAATGCCTCAAAAATATAATTGTTCCGAAATTAACGAACTGTATAAACGAAAGTCTGATGCGCGGCATTTTTCCGAACACGCTTAAGGTTGCCAAAGTTAGCCCTATTTTTAAATCGGGCAGTAGGACTGACCCAGGTAACTACAGACCAGTGTCGGTATTGCCTGTATTGTCAAAAGTTTTTGAGCGTGTTTTGTACAGCCGTCTAAATGCATACCTCCTTCAGAAAGAGTTCCTAATCGACGAACAATATGGCTTTCGTTCGAAATCTAGCACCCTTACAGCTACAGTAGACTTGGTAACCAAAATCAAAACACACATAGATCAAAAGGATGTTGTATTGGGGGTATTTATTGATTTAAAAAAGGCGTTCGACACCGTATGCCACCACAAACTTATCCAGAAATTAAACAACATAGGAGTCACAGATAAAGCCCTAGAAATGTTTACATCTTATTTACAAAATAGACAACAAGTAGTTAAAATAGAAAAATTCACTAGTTCCATAAAAAACGTACCATACGGCTGTCCACAAGGCTCAATTTTAAGTCCCTTACTTTTCTTAATCTATATAAATAATATAAACAAAATAGGGTTAACGGGTCACCTAACTTTATACGCGGACGATACATGCCTCTTCTATTTTGATAAATCTATCCATACTAAGAAACCGAGATTGCTGCAGTTTTTTCCAAATGTAAGTTAATTACATTATTCTTTATTTAAAAATTAAAGATCTCCCATGTACTGGTAACTCCTCCCGCTCTGGATGGAACGAAAAGGAGTGTTTTATTAACTAAAACCCGCCCGGATTTTTCCAGTTGTCCTTTGTTTTCCAGTGTCACAGTAACTATTCCGAACAATATTGCAGTCCTGGCAGGCATCGGATCTAGCGGGCTCCGTTACTCATGCTTACAACTCTTTGAGGCGCACGCGTAACACAACGCGTCTCTATCGGATAGCGAGCTACCCATTGCTCGCCGTCCGCAAACCCACGCCTACGAAGGCTGGGAATCGGCCTGCGTCTTTCGACGAAAAGGGCATCCCCTGCGGCGGCTGGGCTGAGGATTGCTCTCATACTTATCAACACCTCCCTTGCTGGCATTACTGTTTCGCAGAAAGTGATGACTACTTACCATGCCTGCTCGCTCTGTAACACTGCCTGGGCCACTGCTGGACGAAAGATTAAATAATCCTGGAAACAATATTACGTAACTTTGCTTCCCAGTAAATACGGATCGATTGGCATCAGACAAGCTTTTTCTTTGTGAATATTTTTAACTGAGCTGAACAAATTCTGGCATGCTCTGCCCGATCCGCAGAATATCGAAATCTTATTACTTGAATTTTATAAAATTTGTTATATTTTAGGGTGTACCTATTACGGAGTCCCATACAACATCTATCAGGACTCAATACAACCTTGCTTGCACTTGGTGCATCGTGCTGGCAAACGAATGAGGCTGTGGCGACCAGCCAACTAGCACTGGATCAGCGTGGTGGGTTATGGTCCAAACCTCCCAATGAATAGAATGATAAGAGACAAACCCACAAGTATCCGGTGATTGGAGGCAACAGTCCTTGCACGCATGCACGATTTGCGCATGGAGATGCAACGCCGGGGCGAAACTCCGCTGCCACGAGAAGTCGCGGCATGCCGGACAGAGTTTCGGCGTGGTCGCATGGCGGAATGGCGACAGCGCCTGTCGCAACCTAGTGCTGGGCATGCAACACGGCGTCCTGACCTTTCGCATGACGCAGGTCCTCACCGGACATGGCAAGTTCGGGAGGTTCCTGCATCGGATTCAGGCGGAAGAAACGCCCGGGTGTCACCATTATGTGAACCGCCCGGAGGACACGGTGGAGCATAAGGTGGAGGTGTGCCCGGCTTGGGCGGAGCACCGCCGTGTCCTCGTGGAGGCAATTGGTGGCAGCGACCTTTCGTGTCGGGCCCTGGTTCGGGTTATAGTCCGGAGCGAAGAGGATTGGCAGACGGTCGCCTCTTTCTGCGAAGCAGTAATGCTAGCGAAGGAGGAGGCTGCACGTGTGAGGGAACGAAGGTTCTCACGCCCTAGCCGCCGTAATTCCGACTCCGACTACAAGCCACGGTAGACGCGGGCTTGCGGACGTCGAGCACTGGGTAGCTCGCCGTCCGGCTGTTCGGTAATTAACCGGACTGAGCTCAGTCGTCAACAACGCGTAGTGATCCACGCGCTCCTCAAAGAGATGTCAGCAAATCGTAGGGGCCCAGCAGGGCCGATGCCCGCTAGCTAGGACCGCGGAGAATTTCTGAAAGGGAAACCCGTAGTCCTAGAACGCAAAAGGTAATTGAAGGATACAGGTGTGGTTTTAGTCAGTAAAAGTCTGACACGCCCTCCCGCTCCACCCAGAGTGCGAGAAGTCATTTGGATGATTTCCCACCTTAAAAAAAAATATCGGTGATTCCAGCGGTTATGCTGGCGTGAACGGGCGTGGGCGCAACCCTGGGTCTGGGGAGCTAATAACCTCCGGGCGAGATCAATTAGCCGTCAAACAACCTCGTCGGTAAATTACGTGAAAGATTCCGATACACTAAATATTCTCACCTACAATGTTCGGACATTAATCAATCAATCAATCAATCAATACGTTTATTTGCATAATACAGGTAAGTGTAAAAAGGTGTTACATACAGGTATAATAGGTGCGCTGTACTATAACCTAATAAGGTGTGCAAATTTATTAATTAATTAATTTTAAAATTACATTCTGACAAACTAGACAACAATTATTGAATCAAGATTAAAGTCATATAAATTCACATTAAAAGCAGTATGTCATAGGTAAAATATAAATAAATAAGAAATGTCAAGTGGATTATATACATATGTCGCATTAAACAATCAAAAACAAAGTCGATTCAAAGATAAAATTAAACATTAAAATAAACATTGGTCCAAATAAATCATTAAATTATGTCATATTATTATTGTTGTCATAATTTTTTCATAAATTACTATCATTATTATATTTTTTTGTGTGAGCCATTACTGTATATCAATATTTTTATCCTGCAAAAACTCCTTGACATTATAGTAACATTTATTTACTAAGAATTTGTGCAGCTTTGACTTGAAATGTGGAAAAGGTAATTGTTTAATATGATCAGGCAATTTGTTGTAGATCAGTGATGTCATACAGATAATACTTTTATTGACAAGTGCTGTTTTTCCATATGTTATTTTAACTTCTAGTCTATTTTTGTCACGCAATTGTCTTGTCTTAAAATAACTTGGATTCAATTTGACAAATAAACTCATTTCATAGATATATAGCGAAGGCAATGTTAAAATTTTTAGGCTTTTAAAGTATGGTTCACAGCTGGTAGTATGGTCTATATTGCACATTGCTCTAATTCATTTTTTTTGAGCTTTAAATATGGATACTTTATCAACGGAATTGCCCCAAGATATAATACCATATCTTGGGACAGGTGCAACAATTCCGTGATATGCAGATAATACGGCTTCTTTATTTACAATTTTAGTTAACTTGTAGAGAGCAAATGAAGATTTATTAATTTGGATAAGAAAACCGCACCGAGTTACTCGACTCACTCAGTTCGCTTTTGGACAGAGCACGCACATAGCCAATAGCTTTTTCTCAAAGAACCCGCAATGACGATGGACCTGGGTGTCACCTGACAGCATCGCTCGCAATGTAGATAATATTTTTAAGAACTCAAAATCCATGAAACAAACACAAAAGAACAATATAATCCTTCAGTTACCAGAACAATTAAGACTGGTCAAAAAGAAACTAACAGGTGAAATCTAACATAATTATACAATACCTTTATTAAAGTGATACACAGTCGCATAAACATGAAACTGGATAAATATCAGCCACCAGAACAATTCAGATTTCGCCCTAGCTTTGGAAATACCAACCACCAACAGACCTTAAACAAAATCTTAGAAAAATACTCAGAATTTAAAAACCTCTAAACTTAGCCTTAATAGATTGTATCAAACACTCCGAAATATTTTTTTTTTTTGAAAACCAGGATCTAGAACAGCTTTAGATAGAAATTTAAAAAAATATCTAACATAACTGCACCACAGACATCAGGGGTGCTGCGACAGAAAACCTCCACGAGTGCCCGCGGGCTGTAGTTCCCTCCCGGATACGTCCGGAGCGAAGGCCAGTCTGCGGGACGGTGCACCCTGGGAGGTGGCCAACGACTCCCCTTGGATACTTCTGCCTAAGGGGTCTCGATGCCCGCCTGCGAATATTCTGTCTGAAGGAACTCTTCAACGCGTGTCCCTCTGCTATAGGAGAGGGTACAGTGGCGACGTAAGAGCGGGCTCGGTATGCACTCACCCTGCCACCGGGCAGGCAGGTGAAAGACTTGGTCCTCCTTCTGCCACCGTTAGTCTCGTAGCCCCAGAGATTGTCCAAGGTCATGTTTCTGACTTTTGATGGGGGTCGAGGGTCTTGACTTAACCGCCCGGGCCGCGAGGAAGACAACCTCTATAAAAAATTACCCCAAATCTCCAAGCCGTGAGGAAGGTTGTTAGCTTGACTAATGGGTAGCTTATTTAGTCTCTAGTGCGGATCACTGAATTTGAGCAGGTACATAAAGTTTCATACTCGTGGGAACAAAAATGGCTACTAAATTTTTACAAAACCCAACGACGAGGAGATGGAAAGTGATGCGCAGTCGGAGTCCGATGCGGCATCCAAAAGGAGCTCGGAGGGCTCGGAGGCTGAGGAGGGTCAAGGAGATTCCGGTAGAGAGTCGCGTGTGTACCGGAAGCGCACCATATCGGGGGACAAATCGTCCTCTGAAGGAGAGAAGGGCGTGGCCCGCAAAATCCCCACCAGTGGGCGGGGCGCAGGTCGTGCGGGAGGAAGAGAGAGGGGGCTTACCTCGCAGGAGGCTGCTGAGCGAGCCGAGAAACTCGCCGCTGAAGGCCGCCACCCCGCAGTGACCAGCGTTAGGGCTAGCCTCTCGGGGCCCCAGCCCGAGCCGGAAAGTCAGCTGTGTAACGCTGTCGGTGCTGTGTGCGGCGACAGGAGCGCAAGAAGCGGGCCATGGCGGCTAGACTTCGCGCCCCGAATTCCGAAGTTCTAGTTATTACACTACAGCCAGATGCGGAAAAGAAGGGCGTGACGTACAACACCGTCATGGAAAAGTCGAAGCAGAGAGCCTCTGGGGGCTTCCGAATGAGGCGCACCGCAACCGGGGCCCGAATATTAGAGGTCTCTGGTGCGGACAGTGGCCCTGCCGCAGACACCCTGGCCGCAAGGATCAGGGCGTCCCTGGACGTCGAGGAGGTCCGAGTGTCTAGGCCCATCAAGTGCATAGATATGCGCATCATGGGCCTGGACGACTCCGTCAGGGTGGACGAGGTGGTGGCCGCCATCGTCAGGGCGGGAGGGTGCAACGCCGGTCAGGTGCGGACAGGCACCATCCGCGCTGACAGCACGGGCATGCGAGCCGTAACGGTGAACTGCCCCGTGTCGGCGGCCAAGGCCATCACTGGTGAAGGCCGAAGGCTCTTGGTGGGCTGGGTCTCCGCGCAGGTAAAACTGCTGGAGCCCAGACCTCTGCGGTGCTACCGCTGACACGTGGGGCACCACGTGGGTGCCTATTACGCCGCGGAGGTGGACCGCAGTGACCGCTGCTTCCAGTGCGGTCAGCCCGGTCACAAGGCTGCAGAATGCCGTGCTACGCCGCACTGCTACGCATGTGCGGCGGCAGGCAAGCCGGCCGATCACCGGGATGGAAGCAGGTCCTGCGACCCCCCTGCCAAGGCCAAGGGCAAGGTCCCGAGGCAAGCCTACCCCGACGTCCTCTCCGCCGCAGCCTCCTCTCCGGCTGCCGCTGCTGTCGCCGCCGCAACCACCGCGGCAGGGCCCTCACGTGGGGCTCGGGAGGAGACTGTAATGGACTGTTAATTACGGCTCCATTACGTCTCCTCCAGACGAATATCAACCACTGCGCCCCCGCTCAGGATCTGTTGCTCCAAAGCATGGCGCAGTGGTCGATCAATATCGCCGTGGTCTCCGAGCCGTACTATGTCCTGCCCAGGGGAGACTGGGTTCAGGACCTGAACGGCTCGGTGACCCTAATTTCGTCGGCCGCCGCCGGTACTCCGTCCCTCGAGGCCGTCACGAGGGGATGGGGTTGCGTGGCAGCACGGTTCGGGGACATTGCAGTGATAGGATCGTCGATCTCCCTTATGGAGCTGAATGCCGTCGTCGCTAGGTTTGGTTCCCTCCCCGTAGTCGTTTGCGGGGACTTCAATTTTTTTTATTTATCTTATACATTTTTAACAATCGTTTAACATATTTTTAGCTCGCCAAACTTTATAGTTTGATGGCGAGAAACGCTCGTTATACAATAATTATTTCTATGACATCATAAAACAGTAAAAATATGAGTGGCTTTGCTGTCTCAGGATGTGCACAATATAACATATAAACTTAATACTTAATTTATGAATTTTTTTATGTACATAAATTGTTATTATTATTATATATATATATTTTAAATACATTTTTTTCCTCTTTGAGGAATCTATTTCTCGACAACGGCGGATCCGGCGGGTCATTCTAGTTCGAGACCCATTCCTTATGTAGTAGCAATGAGTCTCCAACCAAAACACCCGTTGCACTCTCGCCGTTCTCGAATAACAGATTCTTTAGTCTCGACTTAATGACACCTTTACTCAACTTAGGGTTATTTCTTAGAAAGTCTATTTTATTAAAAACCCGTGGCACTAAATACTTGGACGCTCTTTTTCCATAGTAGTTTTGTTACTTTTGGCTGAATAAGTTTTTTCTCTCTTACACTTCTTGTATTAAATTTATTCTTCTCACTCATTTTGTACAAATCATTATAATAGTGTTCCACACCTAACAAGTAGTCAGCCTTCATATCTACAGGCAAGATTTTACAAACTGAGAATAATTTTTCATAGTCTTTTTTGCACTTATTCTTAACCTGCTTGCTAACTAGGAACTCAATCAGTCTTATTTGGACATATTTGATCTCTTATAAATATGTTTTAAATGTTCTTCCATACACTATAAGTCCATAACTGATGTGTTCTGTCCTTTGGGAGCTGACTAGCGATGGTACTAATTTGATCTTGCAATTGAACGGGAGTCAAAAGGTGTGGATTAAACTGACCGTGATAGATGCCAGTGATAGTATCCAGTAAGGTGCCTTGTAATGACTTCAAGTTATGTAGTACGGCTCCGAAACGTAGTCGCTTACAATGGGCCTCATCAGAAGGCTTAAAGTCACTCAAAGGTCAATGGAAAGGGCTATGCTCGGAGTTTCCTTGCGTGATCGCGTCAGAAATGAAGATATCCGCAGGAGAACCAAGGTTACAGACATAGCCCGAAGAATCGCCAAACTTAAGTGGCAATGGGCAGGGCACATTGCTCGCAGAACAGATGGTCGATGGGGACGAAAGGTTCTGGAATGGCGACCACGTACCGGAAGACGCAGCGTTGGAAGGTCTCCCACAAGGTGGACCGATGACCTGGTGAGGGTCGCGGGAATCCGATGGATGCGAGACGCACAGGACCGGACATTGTGGCGACATTTGTGGGAGGCCTATGTCCAACAGTGGACGTCTTTCGGCTGAAATGATGATGATGATTGATATGTAGTATGGTGCTCCCTATAATAGCTCCGACAGTCAGCTCGTTTACAATAGACAGGTTTAGTGTTTCAGATTGAAGTTGAAAATATATGTTGGGAAACCATTTTATGTTGTGATGTATGTGAACAGACAGTTCATGGTTTGCTATGTTCGTTTGAGAAGATTATATTCAACTTCTATAATCGATGTTTGGTTTTTCTAGTAAGAAGCAATATGACGTTGGTTATCGCGCAGTAACGTTATGTCCTTACGATATTGTTCGGCGGATTTCGCATCTAATACCCCGAAGAGGCTATTCGCAGGATATCCGACACCGTCGATAAGACCGCGCGCCGCTGTCATGCGCGCTGCTCGTTCGAGTGCTGACCGAGCAACATCTGGTTATAGTACTCAAGTTCACCGAAGCCTTGAACCAGCTGTAATAATAAATGATATCACAGTTCATAATATTCCGTATTGTTTTGCATGATTGTTCTAGGGACTTCGTGTATTTGTTGAGAGTTTTTATGCCTTCCCAATATGGTTGCATATCGTAGTAGACGATTATTTATACATGAAAAATAAAAACACTTAACTAATTAAAATTACATAATATATACACAATAACTCCTATCTAAAATATGGCGTCAAAAAATTCCTCCGCATCGCTGTCGACTGGAAGTGTGCCCAAAAGGCTGGCGGCATTGCCACGTTGTATGGCAATGCTTAATCTCTGACCGAGGTAAAAGCCAGCCCTTTGGTCACGCGAAGTGTCAACTAGCCGTTTAGATAATTCTTTAAAAAGGGCATGAGCACTCGGACCCCACGGCCCAAGAGTCTCAACCCCAAACGGCTCAAAAATATAACTACCGACGAGGTTGTTATATTTTCGCCGCTTGAGGTTCTCCGCAGCCGCAGCGGCAGCACCAGCACAGCGCGACGAGCTAGGAAGATGGGATGGCGCAAGAGTGTCGACACAGGTAGCGTCCCATACTAAAGGCCTACCCATCTTCCATGGAAATAAAGACATACCGTCCGGTCTCGTACCATCGTCGCGTGCCAGGCCATGAGGTTCCAAAACAGCCGGAACGCCGACGGTGACAAGGGCTCGTCGAATGATGTCATTAATATTCGCGTGCCGCGCTATTCGTCCCGCGCTTCGACTGCATGACAGGCCGTGGTGACCGAGGCTGTTGACAACTTCGCCACAGTGGCAGCGATGAGGTGAACAGCATGGAGCGCCTAGGCGTAGGGAAACAGCTAGGCGGAAAGTTGTATCGTCGAACATGGTGCCTATGTTCGACGATGGTAGTGCGTGGAGCCAGAGGCCCGACTCCCACTCTCCCACAGCCAGTAGGCGCGCACGCTCTGCAGTAGTAGCAGATGTCGAGATTAGGTTTTCCTGAACTACTTTGCAGAGCGGCTCATCCCACCGCCTTTGGGAAGAGGGGTTGTCGGGCGGATTTGTATTCGGGCAAGCGAGTCTCCAGGCATCCATAGCCTCGGTGAAGCACGGCACATCAAAAGGAATCAGTGTTGAAGTTAGAATATTCCTGATTAATTTATCAGTGCCGTGGACCGAAGATATGAATGCCGGTAAACTAATACTGGTAATTTTGCGGACGCCGAGGCCTCCCATACGGATGGGAAGAGTAACTTGAGCCCAAGCTCGATCGTCCAAGGTCACATTTAAAATTGATGTAAGCGTATGCCGGATAATTTGGTCCATTTTTTCTAAAAGTAGAGGGTGCTTCCATAAGTGGGAAGAACGAAGGAAATATATTAATTTAGGGCCGAAACAACAATAACGAATAAGGGTAATGGCCGAATGCATGTTGATTTGGAGCAATCTTTCCGAAACGTCATTGAAATTTTGTATCTTTTCCTCCACAAAACTGGGAAAGGAATTCTCAAAGATTGGGGACCCAAGGAGACGA
This sequence comes from Mythimna impura, assembly GCA_905147345.3. Taxonomy (NCBI): domain Eukaryota; kingdom Metazoa; phylum Arthropoda; class Insecta; order Lepidoptera; family Noctuidae; genus Mythimna; species Mythimna impura. The sequence goes on along the minus strand of LR990368.1, from coordinate 13,539,530 downwards.
AGAGAACTTTTATCGATAATTTTGATTTCAGGGGCTATTGCATTGAATTTTGGAAGAGTCAGAAGTCTGTCAGTATTGTCAGATAGGAATAATTCACATTTAGAAAAGTTGAGATCTAGTCCTATAGAAAAGAGTTGTTTTTTTAAAAATACTAAATCATTTAAAAGGGTGTCTACATCGCCTCCTAGGGTTCCATCATCGAGGTACCACACGTTAAATTTAGAATTTAGTTTTCGAATGATTGGGTGAATAGCTAAGCTAAAGATCACTGGCCCGAGTGGGTCACCTTGCTGACAGCCAACAGCAGATTCCAAAAGGTTGTCCCGATATAGTAATTTAGATGGATGTCTATAACATTGCCAAAGAAAACTGAAGATTTGAGGTATTTCTTTTTTAGTTTCTGCCAGCAAGGTGTCCCTATTAACAGAATTAAATGCATTTTTGATGTCAACCTTAAGGATAGCCTCTCCTTTGCCAGAATTTAGGTAGGTCGACAACGCGTGTACGGCAGCCTCACAGCCCCCTTTGGAGCCGTAACCAAGCTGCAGGGGCTGAATTTTTTCCGAAACTACCTCACCAAAAAATTTGCAACAAATCTTGGCTGCCATACGACGGTACGTAGTTCCCACGGCAATGGGACGAATACCGCCATCCCTCTTGCGCAGAGCACATAAATTAGCCCCGTACAAGACGTCGATGACGGATTCGTTCACATTGCCAGAGAGCATACGGTTAATCAGAGCCGTAAGCTCCTTCAAGAGCAACTCACCAGCTTCCCCGGCGCCTGAACAAATAAGGTCCTTTAGGTGCTGAGGACTGAGACCATCGAGGCCGCCAGCAGAGCCGCTCCGGAAAGAACAAACAGCTGTGATCACTTCTCGACCTGTAGTAGACGATGAGCTTCCACTCGTCCCGTATAATTTGCATGTTAGATAATTTATCGAAATAAAGACTCTGATTAGGTCTAAATCTTGTTGATTGGAAATCGCAGTGTCCTTCTATTACGATTGTCATAAAAAAACAATAAAGACGTAAATAATGTAGTTATGCTAACTCTCTTCGATTTTCTTTGAGGTTTTGTTTCTTCGCTGTTTGTTTTCAACTCTTCCTGGACGTTTTCAGACGAGTCTGATTGATTTTGATTTACAGGTAACATTGATATATTGGTAATTGGTCTTTTAAAAATTCCGTTCTTGGTTTTTAAGCTGACAACACGAACGAATCCATCTGCTCCGGGATGTAGATCGTACCCATAGACCATTTTCCAGGAGGTAAATTGTCATCGTGCAAAAGGACTACGTCGCTTAGGTTTATGTTTTTACAAGACTGTCGCCATTTGCTTTTTATTGTTAGTTGCGTAAGATACTCAGAGCGCCATTTTTTCCAGAGTTCAGCAAAAATTCTCTGAGTTAACTGCCTACCTAGTCTCTTTCTGTTTCAACTAGAGTAAGTGCTGAACCGCCAGTAAAAAAGTGAGATGGAGTTAAATAGTCCAAGTCCTCCGGATCTTCGGTGAGAGGACATAAAGGCCTAGAATTGAGTCTTGCTTCGATTTGCGTGAGGACTGTTGACAATTCTTCGAAAGTCAATTTTTGCTCTCCGACCACTCTTCTAAAGTGATGTTTAAAACTTTTGACTGCGGATTCCCGAAGGCCACCTGCGGAGGGCCAGATAGGTGCATTAAAATGCCACTTGATTTCCATATCTGTCAGTTCAGCCAAAACCCAAAAGTTCGTTGTTAAATATTTGTAGCAGTTCCTGGTATTCATGTTGGATTTGTTTGTTGGCTCCGACGAAGTTTCGTCCATTGTCACTATAAATGTGACTCGGAGTACCTCTACGTGCTGCCATTCTCCTTAAAGCTGCGATGAACGACGATGTGCTTAGATCGGAAACTAGCTCTAGATGTACTGCTTTTGTAGACATACAGACGAAAAAAGCCACATATCCTTTAGTGGTTTTTATGCCACGGCCCTTGTTGGTTTTAAGGAGAAGGTTCCCAGTAAAATCTATTCCAGTGAGTTCAAACGGACGTGAGGGATTGCTCCTCGCTGCAGGTAAGTCACCCATGATTTGCGGACGGTGAGCAATGGGTAGCTCGCCGTCCGACCGTCCGGTAACCGTCCGGACCGAGCCCAAGTCGTCGACGGCGCGTACTGTTTCACGCGCGCCTCAAGGAGATGTCAGCAACTGTAGGGGCCCATCAGGGTCGAAGCCTACTGGGGCCAAGGGTCTGATTCTGAAAAGAAGACTCGGCCCTGGTACGAAAGGAAACGAAGGAACAGGAGTGGGTTTTTAGTCAGTAACAGTCTGACATTAACTCCCGCTCCGCCCAAGAGCGGGGATGTCATAAGATGATTTTCCCACCGAAAAAAAAACTACAGACATCCATTTTTTTACAGGACCTTCGTTTACAGTACAAAAAGGGGTTAAATAGGGTGACCAGCTCTTTCCAAAATTATTTACAAGCACTCTCGAGGAGATCTTTAAAACACTGGCAGCCTCATGGGCGACAAAGAGCATCGAAATCGATAGGAAGAGGTTAAAAAACCTTCGCTTTGCCGACGACATTGTCTTTTTTGCCCCTACTGCTTTGAAACCTAGGCACGGCAAGCCTCATGGTGGGGCTCACGATAAATCGATCCAAAACTCCCAGCACTGAAAGTAGAGTCGAGGTACATGGGCAAGATATAAAATATGTCAATGAGTATATCTACTTAGTGTAATTATTCCTTGGTTGCCAACAAAGGAATAATTTTGTACAATCTGTAAGGAAAGAATTTAGGGTAAAAACTACAATTTTTTAAGGTGGAAAATCATCTGAATGACTTCTCGCGCTCTGGGTAGAGCGGGAGGGCATGTCAGACTTTTACTGACTAAAACCACACCTGTGTCCTTCAATTACCCTTTGCGTTCCAGGACTACGGGTTTCCCTTTCAAAAATTCTCCGCAGTCCTAGCTAGCGGGCATCGGCCCTGCAGAGCCCCTACGGTTCGCTGACATCTCCTTGAGGAGCGCGTGGATCATTACGCGCTGTTGACGACCAGGCTAGGTCCGGTTAATCACCGAACAGCCGGACGGCGAGCTACCCAGTGCTCGACGTCCGTAAGCCCGCGTCTACCGTAGCTGATAGTCGGGGTCGGAATTACGGCGGCTAGGGCGTGAGGACCTTCGTTCCCTCACGCGTGCAGCCTCCTCCTTCGCTAGCATTACTGCTTCGTAGAAGGAGGCGATTGCCTGCCATTTCTCCTCGCTCCGGACCATAGCCCTAACCAAGGCCCAACGCGAAAGGTCGGTCTCCACGAGGACACGGTGTTGCTCTTCCCAAGCAGGGCACGCGGTCCACACAATGGTGACACCCGGTCGTTTCTTTCGCACAGATCCGGTGCAGGAACCTATTCGTTTGTGTACAAAATTTTACTCCTTAAAAAAAGGTTTTTATTATTCATTTTTCAAAACTATCCCTATAAAGCGATTTAGGGGGTGTTAAAGGTTATTATGGGAGAATCTTATTCCTTGAATTAATAAACCTGAATATTGGCACAAATTTTAATCAAAATCATCAGGTGAGATAGTGGTCCAACGCAAGCCTATCAATAATTTTAAAAAATGAATCAGAAAGACTATCATTATTAGTGTTTTCAAAACTGACCTCGAAATACGGTTTAAGGGGTTGTAGCAGCACTGCACTCGGAGCCAACGTAATCGAGGTTGTACTGCCTCAACGGTACCTCCGCGCCTGCGCCCGCGCACCTGCCTCTCGCGCCGCAAGCTGTTCGCTCCGCTAACGCTCGGTCGCGCCGAGCAGTGCCTCACCTAACTCGCGCTAAAATCGCTAGTGCTTACGCGTATCTTGCCATATCTAGACTTTCTCTTCATATCTGTCCTTTCTTACATTTTCATCCGAATTCTTCATCTGTTCTGCGATCTTTCTGTGCTTACTATAACTGTACATCTTTTCTCAGTGTCCTAAAATAAACGCTTCAAAATCTCAACCGCTGTTTCGTGATTTCAAATACATCAAGCCTTACACACACCTACCTACCTACAGGGTGTTAAAGGTTTTTATGAAATCTTTTTCGCGAACGAAGCCATTGGCAAAGTGCTAGTAGTCAAATAGAAGAATTTAAATCGAATTAATACAACCACATTAAATAAACAATTTTAAACAAAACTCAATCAATATTCCTAGTCATTTCTCATATATGCTAAACTCTAATTCTAATCTATCAAGTAATCTGGCTGCAGTTTTAAACAGTATCTATTTGTAATGAAGCGACTGCCTATCTGACCTCCAAAACACAGAAACTGAGTGACACGATAGCCCTTGGCAAGACGGCAAGATTGGTCAGGTTTCAGACTTCTATAAGTAAAGACTGTCAAAGATCCACAAATGGCAGCCAGGGGCCAGGGCCAACGGCAAAATGCTTACATGTTTTTCGAAGCATAGAAGACACTGTATGTAATAATAAATACGTTTAATTCCGAACTTGCCATATTATGTTAGTAACAACTTAAATCTCGAACCTCGGCCTCGAAAATCGATCTCCGCTCTGGCTTTATATAATTAATATTATAGTTTAGATGAGCAAAATTATTGCACCCTCTTATCTATTTATATAAAGGAGAAACTGACTGACTGACATATCAACGCACAGCCGAAATTACTGGGACAAGGAACGCGTAATTTTGCACAATGCTTCTTTTTATGACATAGGCTAGCACTAAGAAGGGATTTTTGGAAATTGAACTTTTAAGGGGGTGAAACGGGGTTCCAAAATTTGTATGGAGAAATCTACTTTCATGCGAGCGCAACCGCTGGCAGAAGCTAGTAATGCATAAACAACTATGTACATTTCGACTCTAAAAAAAATTAATTATTTATTTTATTTTATTTATTTTTTAATTAATTTAATTCAGACTAATTTCAATGTCCATATTATTGTTAGTGACTGAAACTTAAAACTACATTAGTACTTACAAATATTCAAATATAAAAATTAGTTAATTACTAATTCTTTTAGTTCATAATAAAAATAAAATTTCATTCCCAGAACAAAAAAATAAATATTAATAATTATTATCAATTAAATCAGTCATAATTAATTTGCAATTCACACATCATTAAATATGTAGTTTTATAGACCTATGCTACACTGGCGACTCTGGGCTTTCAGCGATCATCTTTAGGATTCTGTTGCCACTACCCCTAATTCGACGCATGAGTGAGGCTGACTTTTTACGCATTATTGCATAAAAATCATCCACAGCTGCGTCCGCAAAAATGCCCGTGGCACTGCATAATCGAGAAAGTCGCACCTGCACCCTAAAGGCGTTGTTGAACTAGACTCTTAGAGCACTGTAGGCCCGCTGCGTGTAATTAGTCTACAGGACAGCGGTATTAAAGCTTTGACAGTAGGCTCTAAATAAAGTTTTCTTTACTTGTACTGTACACCTAGCAAACCTGTGCACCAACAAGTTCGTGAGCACCAACAGTGCTCTCCGCTCCCGCTCAATATCTGCGTCATCATTTAAGGTCTCGTTTATAACGTGTTCCAGATATTTAAACTGAGTGTTAAGACGAGCTATTTATTTTTTTATTTCTCTTCCACAAAGGTGCCTTACAAACTAACATGACATAGGTAGATACAAGTATTCCTTTGTGGGAGACTGGTATCTGCACTAGGAAATCTTGTCACTCAGATTACCAGGCCCCCCCACAGACTGCTTTTTTTTTATTTAAAGGTCCTTTGGAAAAAAATAAAACTACTAGATTAAAATAAAAAAGAGAAGCAACAAAAGAAAAGGTAGTTGTGTTTGTTTGTGGTGGTAGTTATGGTGTGGTGTAGAGCTAGCATAGCATAGCATAGTCGGCCTTATAATGTTCCCACTGTTGGGACTCAGGCCTCCTCTCTAGGAGAGGGAATGTGCCGTAATCCATCACGCGGGCCCAGTGTGGGTTGGTGGATGTCACATGTCTTCGAATATTTGGTTCTAGGACATGCCGGTTTCCTCACGATGTTTTCCTTCACCGTTTTGAGTGCAGTGGTGATGAAATAAATTACACAAAGTAATGCGCCTGGCTGGGTTTGAACCCGCGACCTACAACTCGTAAGTCGTAAGTGTAGAGCTATGCTTTAGTCAGTTATATATAATTAATACGAAGCTCTCTTCTCTCAAAACCAGTCGCTAAATGTACTTGAGGCACAACACACGTCCTTTTATTTTGAATCCCGTACAAAGTAAAGTGAACCTTACACACATCAACACTGAGAGACTGGACTCAAAGATACTCCGTTTAAATAGATGGGTGGTATATGCTCAGGTTCTTTTCTTACCTCTGATTGCCATAAACTCACTCTTTTTGTCGTTGTGCTTTAAGCCTAATTAAACTGTATCTTTGGAAATTAATGCTATGGAATTACAAAAATACGTCTCAGCCACGAACTTAATAAAATGAATCTATAGTCGTGTGCTCACTTCACTTACCTCTGTAGTGTAATGTCAGAAACTGGAGGGACCGAAAAGGACATCGCTTCGAGGATCACAAAGGCAAGAGCAACCTTCGAACTGTTCCGTCCCGTGTAGCAATCGTAGAAACTGACTAGAAGCGTTATGAATCCTTAAGGAAACGTAAACGTGGTCGCCCTAAGCAGACCTGGTGACGGACGGTCATCACAGTGCACGTAAGAACTCAAGCTCAAGACTGAACGGGCTGGTGGCGTACTGTGGACGACCTTTGCTCAATCTAAGGGGCACAGGGGTTAATTAAGTCATGTACGTGTGCAATTGCACGTATAGGCAGAAATGATCGCTATGTTCCGAGGGTCAGCTGTCAGCTGTCAGCTCCCTCCCACACTTTACTTCATCATCTCCCTAGCCTATTCCCAACTAGCTTGGGGTCGGCTTTCAGTCTAACCAGATGCGACTGAATACCTGTGTTTCAGATAGAGCGACTGCTTATCAGCTACAATCCAGTTAATGTAACACAATACTCCTTGCATAGACTGATGGTCAGACTTTCTGGCGTTTGACTACCTGTAACGACTGTCAAAGATCTACGAATGATAATCCGGACCAACGGTTTTATGTGTTTTCCTAGGCATGGGGTGTCAGTGGTGTCCTAGATAAACTTAGAAAAATACATAATTATAATGAATTGAAAAATTCACATTGGTAGGTGCCTTAACTACAGGACCACACTTTACTTACCGATAGGGAAATTGGCTGTAGTAAACTGAATATACACTGATTCTGCCCGCGTCCCCCTATCATAATCAGCTAAACAAGACCATGCCTTATTATCCCCGGGTTTTAGATAAAACTTCATCTCAGTCTTCTTGTTTTGTATTAGTTCTGCAATGTAAAAAAAAATGATGATGTACAATAAATTGGTCGTAATAAATATTATTTCTAGAATAGCGCAAGCTTGAAAGTTTTATTTTTAGAATGACTTAAAGGGTGACCAGACGGTTGCAAACTAGCGTTCCAACCAAGGTGACCTTGGTTTGTGTTGCGGCTACATGGATGTAAACCATGCGTCAACACGTTCGGTAGTTGGGAAAACGCACCTCCCAACCAAGGGTGTTGAAGGTCATGGAAAACAACTGCTGTCTACACGGATTGAAACTAGCAAGGTCGCCTTGGTTGGACGTTGGTTTGCAACCGATTGGTCACCCCATTATACAGAACTTGATTTCATTTCATAAGGTTTTAAATGACATGTTTTTTTTTTCAATTGAAACTAATTATATTAATATCGTTTTTTCAACATGGTTAACTATGGGTAACTATGTTATCATCTTTATGAAGGAAACGTAAGGCTCTCTCGATTTTTAAAATACCTATTTTTTATGATATAAGTGCTTGGCTGTATTTACATTGCATTACTACTTACCATCTGATGGTAAGCAGTGATGCAATCGTTGATGATAAATTGCACTAGTTTATTAATAGCCTATTCACTCGACCCTTGAAGACACTTATATTATGATCGGACGGGAAGAACGCTGCAGGCAAATTATTCCAATCTTTCGATATACGCGGTATAAAAGACGAGGCGAAACGCTTATTCCGAACCGTAGAGGTGTTAACAACGTAAGGGTGGCACTCGCCGTACTACAGAACGTCAGGTTGACCGATAGTAAAAAGGCGATGGCGGAATCAAGTCGTGTAAGCCCTGCGCACACACTCCGAAATGCAACCTACAATAAAAAAACATTAGGTATATAACCTCCCCTTTACTATACAAACCTCAAAAATATTACCTGTCTTTTTAATGTCAGACTCGTTCAAATTACCCAACACCAACAACTTCACATCTGTTTGCACTACTTCACACGTCACGGTTATAGGTTGTCTAATAAAAAACTTGCATTCAGGAGCATAATGATGGTTCTGAGTATCTTTGAGTGTTGGTCGTAGAATCATCCCATTAATTGCAATACTTATAATGTCTGTAAAACAAAATTATAGTAAGTAGGTTAATCGTTTCTGATGGTTGCATATTAGAAAAAATTTTTACAAAAAAAATACAACCGACTTCAAAGTAAAAAAAAAACACTGAAAAGTGTAAAATAACTTTAATTTCGGAAGTCGGTGTTTCTATAATAGTTTTGTCTCTTCGTTATTTACCACCGAATTCTGAAATTAAAGTTATTTTACACTTTTCAGTGTTTTTTTTTTACTTTGAAGTCGGTTGTATTTTTTTTGTAAAAAGTTTTTATTTTGCACTTTTTAGTTATGGTACCACCACTAATAAGTACCCCTCAGCTAAACTTAAATCCCTTATAGCCAGAGTGCATCTCATGACAATTCTAATAATCCCAAACATGGTGAGATTACATTAATTTATTACAGAGTTCCGGTGCCTAACTTCAGGCTTCATCATCAGATCAGTTCGATATATTCCTCCTCTACTTTCAGTCATTCATTGACTACACGTATAAACAAAGCAATTTTACTTTTTACGACGGTTCTGCTGTGATCCTATGACAAGTTCTGTTCCATATCTTCGAAGTTCATGATCAGATCATAACAATATTTCTATGGGACCAACTCGGAAGCATAACCTTTCAATCAAAAAAAAATTTTTTTAATCGGTCCACAATTGACCGAGAAATCGGTGAACATATATAAAAATCGGCCACATCATCGCTTACCATCAGGTGAGATGGTGGTCAAACGCGAGCCTATCAATAATAAAAAAAAAAAAAAAAAAAAAAAAAAAAAAAAAAAAAAAAAAAAAAACATTCAACCGAACATATAACCTCCTCCTTTTAGAAGTCGGTTAAAAATCAAAACTTTCCTGAGCAAATTTCAAAAGAACAACGTACAAATCAACAAAGTTTTAAATAGCGATGGTCATTTGATCATAAGTTCAGCTGACCAAAGTCTGGAATATCAATGTTTAAATTATTTATTACACTCTTGACGAAATCGTTTAAAGGTCAAAATGGATTACTGGATAAATTATTCATTATCGTACGTTTGTTTTTGTTGCCCTTTGCAAGTTGCGCTCGTATGACTTTGTTAGTGAATCATTTGGGTTAGGTTAGGTTAAAACTGTGACCATCAACGCGCGAAGGCGAGCGGATCCCCCTCTAATGTTAGTGAATCATTTGGGTTAGGTTAGGTTAGAACTGTGACCATCAACGTCCATCCAAATCCCCTTCTAATTTTAGAAGCCATTATGATTTAGGCCCCAAACCGCCCCATAAATCAATGGAAATTAGTGTTCTAACTTAACCTAACCTCAAACTTTAAACACAAATTAACATACTTATATTTACATCTAGCAAATTTATTCAGTCGCCATTTGTGATTATGTAATTTGATAAGTAATGATTTGATATTTTAAAATTACATTACAACTTTTGATCAGTCGTTCATTTGATGTCACATACATTGGGATTCTAAATTTTTTCTAAATAAAACATTTGGTCATTTAAATTTTGTTATTTCGTTTATTGTTCTTTTGAAATTTGCTCGAGAAAGTTTTGATTTTCTAATATGCAACCTTTCATAAACCTCTGCGCAACAGTCTTATTTAGACAACATACATCATACAGGGTGAAAAAAAAATGGTTGGATAATTGATGATTAAACGAATTTACCTGTACGTGAAGTTCAATCACAATTACTCAAAGAGCTTCGTTCTCGATATTAGCATAAACATACATGTATATTCATTTACAGACTCGCCATTTTGCATCGAATTTAGGAGAAAAAGAATAAACTATAAATATTAATCTAATAAAAGGTAGATTTAAAATTTTGTTCTTCACAGTGACATTCTCACCTAGCCAGCTCATTTAGTTTAGAGGTTTGCTGAGCTGTTTTTTATTTCACAAAAAGGGTTCAGCATGACTGGGAGATATTAGCATCCCTCCCGATGCTAATATCTTTGAACGAAGCTCGTCGAGTAATTGTGATTGAACTTCACGTACAGGTAAGTTCGTTTAATCATCAATTACTCTCATGTTTCGTTCCCGATATTAGCATAAACACAGATGTAGATGTTGAGAGACTGTAGTTGTGAAATAGATATAACCCTCTAAAATTCTTATTTTGAACTTTACGCAAAAAAAATTCCTCAAGTAGTGTAGTAGAAAATGAAATACATTGGCATAATTACAATTACAACAAAATAAAACGAAATCACAATTAATTTAAAATCAAACTATAGTAAATAAATAAAAATAATAAGTCAATCCAAAATATACAAAATGTACAAAATACTAGCATAATACACAAAATGTTGATAAAATAAATTTGGATGAATAACAATTCATCCAAATTTATTTTATCACCTTCAAAGTATGCTCCTTCAGAAACGATACACTTACGTCAACGAATAATCCAATCATCAAAACATTTTTTAAAAGCTGTTTCCGGAATTCACTAAACATAAGTGGCAATGGGCAGGGCACAGTGGTCGCAGAACAGATGGCCGTTTGGGCTGAAAGGTTCTGAAGTGGTGACCGCGTACCGGAAGACGCAGTGTTGGAAGGGCCCCTACAAGGTGGACCGAAGACCTGGTAAAGGTTGCGGGAATCCGATGGATGCGAGACGCTCAGGACCGTTCATTGTCGAGACATTTGGGGGAGGCCTATGTCCAGCAGTGGACGTCTATGGGCTGAAATTATGATGATGATTTAAAAATGGATCTGCATCGAGAACATTTTCGTGCGATGATTTTCTACGATTTTAAATGTGGCCTAAAACCTGATGAGTTATTTGATCGACTTCAAATTGCTTTTATGGATGAAGGACTTTCAAAATCAACCATCTACCGCTGATATAGCGAGTTCAAGCGCGGTCGCCTTACTTTGGGGGATGAACAAAGGAGTGGTCGTCCTACGACGGCTGTCACGGAAGAAAGTATGCTGGCAGTCAAAAATTTAATTTAAGAAAACAGGCGAATTACATACAAACAGATTCAACCTACACTGCAGATTTGTTCGGGAAGCGTTCACAAAATTCTACACGAGCACCTTCGCGTGAGGAGGATAGTTTGCCGCTGGGTACCGCACAACCTCACCGAAGCTCAGAAGCAGGCCCGTGTGGAGTGGTGCCGTGATATGATTCAAAAATTAAATTCGTCTCGGCGCGTTTACGACATTGTGACAGGTGACGAGTCCTGGATTTATCAATACGATCTAGAAACAGTCTACAGTTTGGCTGTTTCAAAACGAACCAACGCCAACGAAAGTGAAGCGATCGAGAAGTGCAGGGAAAAGTTTGATCGCTATTTTCTTCACTTTGATGGGATATCTTATTTCAATTCCATTACGAGACCAAAGCAGCATCAACGCCGAATGGTATACCACAAAATGCCTGCCAGAAGTTTTATCTGCTATGAGCAACCAAACACCGGGCTCCGCGGGGTACTGCTTCAACATGACATTGCGCCCGCGCACTCAGCGCTCAAAACGAGGGACTTCCTGGACACCACACCGGTCCGAGTCTTGGGGCACCCTCCTTACAGTCCTGATCTTCTTTTTATTCCCTAAAATAAAAAAATCAGCTGAAAGGGATACAGTTTTCATCACCGGAAGACGCGCTAGCAGCGTTCGAGAAGGCCGTGGAAGAGGTGTCTACGGCGGACTGGAAAAAATGTTTTCAAAATTGGTTCAGACGCATCAAACTTTGTATAGAGACTGATGAAGAGTTCATTGAAAAGATTTAATAACATTATTTTATACATAGAAGTGAGTTTTTTAGTTTCTCGAAACTTTCTGAGTGTGACGTTATAGAGGAAGTTTGAAAGTAGTGCCAGTGACTGAAAAGTTGAAAAGAAATCGTTTGTCTTGGTATGGTCATGTGAAGAGGAGGGATGAAACGCATGTTTCTAATAGAGGTCTGAGTATACATGTAGATGGATGTAGAGGGAGAGGGAGCCAAAGATAAGATGGATATATTGTGTGAGGAGTGATATGAAAGAAAAGGGAGTTAGTAATAGTGTGATGTACAGTATACAAACACTAGACTGGCCGCTAGGTGGCGGGGGGTAGTCGGCCCGCAGTTGTGAGCTAGTCACCGAGCGGGTCGGACGTGCCAACGTATAACTCCGGACATCGTAATAAATATAAAGTATAGCGTGTGTTCTAAAACATCACATATAGTGTGATGGGTGACAGAATGGAAGAAAAAAACGTGTTGCGCCGACCCCAAGTAACATGGGATAAGGGCAGGAAGAAGAAGAAGAAGAACTATAATTATCGGACTTATCACTCTTTCTTTTTGGCATTTTATAGCTTAAATTTAAAAACGTATTGGAATGATGTCTAAGTATTTTATTTCAAGTAATACCATCCATTAAAATACATTTAAATAATTAATTAAACAAAATATGCTTAACTTAACCTAATTAAAACTAACTTACAAACTAAAAATAAAAGCCCTAAAGTACAAAAAAAAAAAACAATCTAAAGTACGGTGTCGAAAAACTCCTCCGCATCGCTATCGACTGGTAATGTACCCAAAAGACTGGCGGCATTGCCACGCTGAATGGCAATGCTTATCCTTTGTCCGAAGTAAAAGCCAGCCCTTGTGTCACGTGAAGTGTCAACAAGACGTTTTGATTTTTTTTTAAATAATTTGTGAGCACTCGAACCCCACGATCCGAGAGTTTTGGAATTCTTTTAAAAACAAAGAGATGATGCGAAACAGCGAAGCACTGATACGTGAATGGGCTGGCTAGGTGAGTGTCTAGGCTTAGACGGTTTGTGTGTTAGGTCTGTGTAGATAGGAGCTGAAATAGATACTCGGAGACGATTTTAGACGTTTATTCTATATACTTGCAATTTCACCTTTAACAATTTTGGATTAGATATACGAGGCAAACTATACAATACAAAGGATAGCAGATGTAGACGCTTTTTGACCGCGGTACATGCACTTTTATAGGCACAATTGTAAGTAGTAGGGAGATGGCGGCAGTACGTCCCGCACCCCGCACTCCTGCGCGTTAACATACTCCCCCCGTTGAAGGTCGCACCTTCAACTGTCCGTCCTCAGTCCTTCAGGCTCGAACAAAGGGCACAGGCGATTGATAGCTCGCCGCACCGTGCCACTAGCCGTCCTCACATCAGCTACTCTGGATACACCATCGTTACCCATGTGTAGGTCTTGTATACGTCCGATTTTCCATTTTAAGGGCGGCAGGTTACTTTCCTTGATTATGACTATATCCAATACGCAATGTAACATCAGGGTTGCGCCATTTGGTACGGTGCTGAAGCTCACTTGTGTACTCGTGTTGCCATCTCATCCAGAAATGCTGCCTCATCTGTTCCAATAGCTCATATCTGTGGAGTCGATTACAGTTAATGTCTGTCAACACTGGAGAGGGAAGAGCTATCAGTGGCTTGCCGACGAGAAAGTGCCCGGGAGTCAGGGGATGGAAATCGTTGGGATCGGATGACATGGGACATAAAGATCAGGAATTTAATATAGCTTCTACTTGGCAAAATAAAGTTGAAAGTTCCTCATATGTTAAGTGCCTGTTCCCCAATATCCTTTTTAAATGGAACTTGGCTGATTTTATCCCGGCCTCCCATAACCCTCCAAAATTTGGAGCATAGGGGGGAATAAATGCAAACTTCATGCCTTCATTAGAACAAAATTCAGTTAATTTATCCTTATTAAGCTGTTGATCCCCGCATTAACGCCGGCGTTCACGCGCCATTGTCTTTCTATTGTGTCTCTAATTACGCACTCAAAAGGTCTAATAAAAATTTATTAAGTTCATTACTAGCCCCTAAAAAATTGGTCGCATTATCACAACATATTAAACAAGGTTTAGAGCGCCGAGAAATGAATCTCCTGAGAGACAATAGAAATGCTTCGGTACTTAGGTCGCTCACAACTTCTAAGTGCAGCGCCTTAGTAGTAAAACAAACAAATAAACACATATAACATTTACTTATTTTACAACCGCGACCTTTCCTATCGGTTATGAAATAGGGACCCGCCAAATCAACTCCCGTGGTTTCGAAAGGCGTCCCGGGATTCAAACGCTGCTTGGGTAAGTTGCCCATAATTGGGACTATAGACTTAAATTTAAATCGCTTACATACTATACAATTCTTAACTACACTCCTAGCCACCTTTCTTGCATTAACAACCCAATAATTTTCCCTTACTGCTGACAGTAATAACTGAGGCCCCGCATGAAACAACCTATTATGTTCATTTTCAAATATAAGCCTCGTTAATTTATGTTTATAATCTAATACTAAAGGATGTTTTCTTTCATACAAAAGAGGCGAGTTCTTTAGGCGACCTCCTACACGTATTACATTAAATTGTGAATCCAAGAAGGGGCTAAGTGATAAAATTCTACTCTTGTTATGTAACGGCTTATTATTCAATAATCTGTTATATTCATCACTAAATGCATCTAACTGCGCAAACTTAACCAAATACATTAAGCTCTCATTTAATTCATCAGCCGTTAAAGAACTACAGGTAAGTCTATTTTGCATTACTTTAATTCTACAATTCTTTACAAATCTAAGTACGTAGGCCATTGTACGTTGTACCTTGTGTAGTTTAGAATAACGCTCAAATTCAATTAACATGTTGTTTACGTTTACATAATTTACTAATAAGCCTACCTGCTTCATTTCTGGTAACGTTATACTATTTAATTTATGTCTACCCACATTAGGCCAATGAGATTCAGCTAAGGATAAAAATTGAGGACAACTCCACCACAAGCTTTGTACTTTATTCTATTATTATTATTTATTTATTTTTTCTTTAATGTTTTTTTTTATTTTTTTTTTATTTTTTTATATCTGATCTACTCCGCGAGAAATTTATTCAGCTGGATTGTGTTCGGTTGGTACGTATCGCCATTCACAATTCTTAGTTAAACAATTAATTTTGTTTACTCGATTTGCAACAAATACTTTTAATTGCTTTGGAGTAGCGCGCAATGTACGCAACCAACCAAACACTATCATCGAGTCTGTCCAGTAAACACAACGAGTTAGGGAACAAGGTGACTCACTCCTTACGATGTACTATACATCGTAAGGAGTGAGTCACCTTGTTCCCTAACTCGGCGGACAACAGCGCGCCGCATAACTCGAGTTTAGGAATTGTTAAACCTTTTAATGGGGCGATCCTTGATTTAGAACAAAGTAACTGTACATGAATTTCTCCGTTCTGATTCATAGAACTCACATAAACACATGACCCATATGGACAGGCCGACGCATCAGAAAAAATATGAATTTCGATATTCAATGCATTTTTACACATCACATGACTAGGTACTTCTATACAACTAAGGGAATTCACATTTTTTATGAAATTGTACCACATTTTTTTATTTCATCATTTACTGGATCATCCCATTCTAATTTGCATAACCATAGCCTTTGTAAGATTAATTTAGCCTTGACGATAATTATACTTAAAAGACCTAATGGGTCAAAAATTTTTGCGATAGAAGATAATATATTTCGTTTTGTGATTTGTTCATGCACATCTACTTGTATTGAAAATTTAAACAAATCAGATTGACCCTAAAGTACTGGTAACGGTTTTAAATTCGGTAAGTTCTTGTATTTCATTTAATTTATTTTCTACAAACAATTGATTCGCATTCGATCGGAATTACAAATTAAAACCGGCTGAATTTAATGATTTAGTAATTAATCTGCATATACGATTTAAGCAATTTGGAGTGAGCGAGTGGGGCAATTTGGATTTGGACGTCGGAATCACCGGGGACACCTACTGGCTAGCTTTGTGGAGAAGGAGGGCCTCTATATGATGAATTCCTTCTTCAGAAAGCGTGAGCATAGAAGGTGGACCTGGTAAAGTCCTGACGGTGCAACTAGAAATGAGATTGACTTCATCCTGTCGACAAAAAAGCAAATATTCAATGATGTCTCTGTGATCAACGCGGTGAAAACTGGAAGTGATCACCGCGTCGTAAGAGGCACATTGAATATTAACATTAAGCTTGAAAGGTCTCGAATGATGAAGTCTACGCTTCGTCCAGCACAGATCCAGATCCAAAACCCCGAGAGCTTTCAGCTCAAACTCCACAATCGTTTCGAGTGCCTAGGAAGCTCCGTGGATGAATATAACGATGGGTTCGTGGAAACTGTCCATACGGTCGGGTCTAAGTTTTTCAAGACTCACCGTACAAATAAGAACAAGAAGCTCTCCGATCCGACCCTCGAGCTAATGAAGAAGAGGCGTGAGATGACTCTGCAGTCTTCAGACGATGCGTGCATATACCGGCAGCTCAATAGACAAATCTCGAAGTCCCTGAAACGCGACCTTCGCCGCTTTAATACCGCAAGGATTAAGGATGCGATTGAGCGGAATAAGGGCTCTAAAGTATTTGCACGAGATCTGTCTATTGGGCAAAGCCAGCTCACGAAACTGAAGACCGACGATGGCAGAGTCATATCCGCCAAATCGGAGCTTCTGGGAGAGATCGAAGCTTTTTATGGACAGTTATACACGTCTATCGCTAAACCCGCTGTAAATCTAGTAAACGACCCAAGAGCTAGATTGACTCGACACTATACCGAAGATATCCCGGACGGCGTCGGGCGAGGACGGAATTACGGCCAAACTCCTGAAGGCGGGTGGAAAACCGGTCCTTAAGGCCCTTCAGAAGCTATTTGATTCCGTCATACTCGAGGGAAAAACGCCACAGGCGTGGAGCAGAGGCGTGGTGGTACTCTTCTTTAAGAAGGGCGATAATGCCCTGCTTAAGAATTATAGGCCCATCTCGCTTCTGAGCCATGTCTACAAGCTGTTTTCTAAAGTCATCACGAATCGTCTCGCGCGCATGTTCGACGACTTCCAGCCTCCCGAACAAGCCGGATTTCGAAAAGGCTTCAGCACAGTGGACCACACACATACGCTGCGGCAGGTTATACAGAAGACTGAGGAGTATAATCAGCCTCTCTGCTTAGCGTTTGTAGACTACGAGAAAGCCTTTGATTCGATTGAAACTTGGGCTGTACTGCAGTCTCTCCAACGGTGCCAAATTGACTATCGGTATATCGAAGTGCTGAAGTGTTTGTACAAAAACGCCACTATGTCAGTCCGACTACAAGACCAGACCTCGAAACCTATCCTCTTGCAGCGGGGTGTGAGGCAGGGAGACGTTATTTCTCCGAAACTGTTCACGGCAGCAATGGAGGATGTCTTCAAGGTTTTGGAATGGAGAGGGCTAGGCATTAATGTCAATGGCGAGTACATCACTCACCTTCGGTTTGCCGACGACATAGTAGTCATGGCTGAGACTACGGAGGAGCTTAGTACAATGCTTGGTGACCTCAGTAGAGCTTCCGAAAGAGTGGGACTTAAAATGAACATGGACAAAACCAAAGTCATGGTAAACAGCCATGTAGCACCCACTCCTATCAAGGTCGGGGACTCTACACTCGAAGTTGTAGACGACTACGTTTACCTGGGACAGACGGTCCAGTTGGGAAGGTCTAACTTCGAGAAAGAGATCAATCGTCGAATCCGACTCGGCTGGGCAGCGTTCGGGAAGCTGCGCGGTATCTTCTCGTCCAATATACCACAGTGTCTCAAGACGAAAGTCTATGACCAGTGCGTGTTGCCAGTGATGACATATGGCTCCGAAACGTGGTCGCTTACAATGGGCCTCATTAGACGGCTTAAAGTCACCCAAAGGGCAATGGAGAGGGCTATGCTCGGAGTTTCCTTGCGTGATCGAATCAGGAATGAAAGAAAGAAAGAAAGAAAAAACGTTTATTCGTGACTCACACAATCGTATAAACTAAAGATACACAATAAAAAAAAAGAAAGGTATAATCAGTGCGAGACCAAAAAGGCGCCTAACTCAGCATATGCTGCGTTATTTTAAAACGATAAATAACGCAGCGCTGGTATTCTGTTAGGGCCCACTATGATGTCACGAACACACTTACGGACGTTAAGTAGTCTATCGAAATAAAATATAAATAATGAAGAGATAAATAAAAATCGTGAATTTATATTTACGAGTATGTGTGTAATGTAAATTATATATAAACAATTATATTTAAAAATAGTGCTTATAAGAATAAATAATAAACCATCGACCGATGCCTGACGCTCCAACATATCATTTGTCATTACCATAGACAAACGGAGGAACGCGAGCGTACGGTGAATCAACTGTCAAAAGGTGTGTAGGTAAATACATATATATGATTATTACGTATATATATTTTAAAAGTGATTCGGGTGTATCTAAAATCTTACTGTGTTTAACTGTGAAGTGTAAATGTTATGTTATGTTGGAAGCAAGAACGAAATGTTGTGTGCGAGCGACAATGTCACCAATACAAACCGTTCAGACTCTCGGTAAACTACATGGTTGTTTCATTTTGGATTCGTAATAAATGTTGTTTATATTTGTAACTAAAATTACCAACCGTCTTTATAGCACGAAAAGGCGGCGGTAAGTCATTCCAGATTCTGCTAGCAGCGAATTTGAAACTACCACGGAAGGCAGCAGTTTTATGTGACAAGGTCAACAAAAAATATGAAGATGCTCTGGTTTTAATTTTATTTATTTCACGCGACCAAGTCAGTTTATCATATAGATAGGTCGGTTTTTTTGTGAGTATTGTGCCAAAAAGAAGGGTAGCCAGATGAAGCTTTCTGCGATCGGACATTCTCATCAGATTACTTTTATTTAAAAATGGTGTTACGTGTGACCTCGGAGGTACATTGAAACAGAACCTAGCACATGCATTTTGTACTCGCTGGATCAACCTTTTGCTTCTACCAAGAATGCACGCCCCATACACAGTGTCAGCGTAGTTCAGCTTGGATAAAACAAGTGACTCACAGAGCATGATACGCATATCCACACTTATGTAGGGACGTACACGATATAAAAGCTTGAGACGGTAGAAGCACAGCAGCGCACAGCTTCAGTAATATGAGTCTCAAAATGCAAGTGCTCGTCAAACACCACTCCAAGATTACGAGCTTCCTGCACCCTCTCAATGGGACAACCGTCAATCCTCACATCCAAAGTACCGTTACCCATTTTATTTAAAAAATCTCTTGATCCTATAATCAAGTATTTTGATTTGCCTGGGTTCAAAACCAGTGAATTTCGCATAGACCAGGCTGTGATCCTATCCAAATCCTCATTTACTCTTTTCACAGTGTCGACAGTCTGCTGAGGATGAAAAGACAGATACATCTGCAAGTCATCCGCATAAAGGTGGAACTTGGTGTTGAGCAGGCAGTTGGTGATGTCAGCACTGTATAGAATGAAAAGAAGAGGGCCTAGGATCGATCCCTGGGGCACACCTCTGCTCACGCACCTTGGACTAGAGGACTCAATGTATCCATCACTTTCACTTATCACCTGGACAAACTGAGAACGGTGATTCAAGTAGCTTTCAAACCACTGAACCGTCTCAGGCTGACATCCATAGTAAGACAGCTTAGAAAGGAGAAGCGACGTATTGATTGAGTCAAAAGCACGTGAGAAATCCAGTAGGACAAGTATGGCACCCATTCCCTTATCTTTGCCTTCAAGGATATTACCAACCACATCAAGTAAGGCCGTGGCTGTACTATGTCCCTTACGAAAACCAGATTGAGCGAGCGGCAATATATTGTGCTCCTCGAGATATGCTCGGAGCTGGTTGGAGACAACCTTCTCTAGGACCTTGGAAAGACATGGTAGTAGGCTAATAGGGCGAAGTTCTTTCACGCTGGTGGGATTAGATATTTTAGGGATTGGTCTGACTATTGCCAATTTCCACAGATCTGGAAAAGTGGAGGAGGAGATGGAACGGTTGATGATCGCTGTTATAGCTGCAAGGGTACGAGGAAGAGTCATCATCAACATCTCAAGCGAGATATGGTCACAACCTTCAGCATTGGACTTCAAACTACGCAGTAAACTCAGCACCACATCCCCCTGGACGGGCTCCAAGGCTCTCAGGAATGAGGATATCCGCAGGAGAACCAAGGTTGCCGACATAGCACGAAGAATCGCCAAACTAAAGTGACAATGGGCAGGGCACATTGCTCGCAGAACAGATGGCCGTTGGGGCCGAAAGGTTCTGGAATGGCGACCTCGTACCGGAAGACGTAGCGTTGGAAGGCCTCCTACAAGGTGGACCGATGACTTGGTGACGGTTGCGGGAGTCCGATGGATGCGGGACGCACAGGACCGTTCGCTGTGGCGACGCTTGGGGGAGGCCTATGTCCAGCAGTGGACGTCTTTCGGCTGAAATGATGATGATGATAATGATACGATTTAACCCTTCCTCCGTCTGATGACCCGTTAATAAATCGTCCATGAAAAAATCATGCTTAATTATCTCCTTAACCTCTGGAATCTCACACTCATGCGCTAGTTGCAACAGACAACGAGTACTTAAGTACGGCGCCGAAGCGGTTCCGTAGGTAATAGTATTTAATTTTAAATATTTTTCTGGTTCGTGCTCGTTCTCCCTCCATAATATCATTTGCAAATGCCTTTGACTCTTAGCTATCAATATTTGTCTATACATTTTTTCAATGTCTGAGGTCAAAACATAATTATGTTGCCTAAATCTGAGCAATATACTAAATAGGTCGTCCTGAATTACCGGTCCCACCATTTGTATGTCATTCAACGAATACCCGTTACTGGTTTTCTCGGAAGCATTAAATACAACTCGATGTTTTGTTGTCTCACTCTTTTCCCTAATAATCGGGTGATGCGGTAAACAACATGCAAACGGGGGTCTACAACTCTCAGATAAGTGATTCAATTTTTCATATTCATTTATAAATTCTACATAACTACCTTTTACGTTAGGCTGCTTTCTAAACCTTTTCTCCAAATTCATTAAACGAGATTTAACCTTTACAAAGGAGTCTCCCAGTACAGAAGGAGAAGTATGGAAAGGCATTTTTACACAAAATCTACCACTTACACATATTTAAACATATTACATATTTCTAAACATATTTTTTACAAAGTGTTTTTCACAAAATTCTTCTTCAGTACTCATCGGCAATTGATCTATACATATAACTTCCTCAACCTTCCAAAATTTCTCCAACTGTTCACTAACATTTCTAGCCAAATTACATTTTGCTTCATATTTCGGTATACATATATCCACGGGACCCGTAACAAGCCAACCTAACTTAGAACTCTGCAGTATGGGAAGACCTTTACCTAATTTTACTTGTTGACTGGTTACAAGTTCCCAAAACAAATCGGCTCCTATCAATATATCTACCTCAGAGGGCTCATAAAATCTGCTATCTGCCAAATCCACTAATATTTCACCCGGAATATTAAATTTATTTACATTTACCTTTACACTTGGCAACATATTAGTAATTCTTGGTAAAATCATACAATTAACTCCTACGGAAAAATTATTATGCGATGAGTTTATTACAAAGTTACTACTTTCTACTAATTTTAATTTAGTATTTCCTATACCATTAATATTAAAGTTATGATCTATCCGTTTGCAAGGTAATTCCAGTTTCTTACAAAAACTTTCCGTTACTAATGATATTTGACTACCAGAATCCAACAATACGCGTGCTACATATTACTTATTTTTCCTTTCGCTAAAAACATTAACAAGCGCGGTCGATAAAAGTACGTATTGAGAAGCCAGTGTTGATAACGAAACCGGTTCCGCGCCGGGCGGCACATACCGCGTAGGCACAGCGCAGCCCGCGGCGGCCGGCCGCGGACTGCGGAGTAGGTGGCGGTTCGAATCCAGCCACAACTCCGACGGCCGACGTCGAATGTGACGTAACCGTAGTGACGTCTTGGGTCGAACTCGCCTTTTTACTAGTGTCTTCGGATTGAGGTCTATTTCTATGCAATAATGCGTTATGTTTATATTTACAAATTTTACAACCGAATGATTTGCAGTTATAAGCCCGGTGACCCGGTTTAAAACAGTTAATACATAATTTATTCTTAGAAACAACATTGTTTCTTTCATCCAAACTCATAGAAATAAATCTCGTACATTCAAATAGGCGATGATCTTGATTACAAATGACACAGTTATTATTAAAATTACGGTTACTGCTTGCCTGCGAGGATGTGACAAAACTAGCTGCTTTCTCACTTTTAATTTTCGATTTACTTGGTCTCGCCGCTTCTAGTACATCCGCTCGATCGCGTAAAAACTTAAAAAACTCATTGAGGGTAGGAACCTCTCCTAATGAACTTTTATGTTCCTCCCACCTTCTACTCGTTGAATTATCCAGTTTATTTACTGATAAATGGATAATAATGGTATCCCAATGATCTACAGGTTGGTCTAACGTCTTTAAACCTCTTAAATTCCTAGTTACATTATCAATCATAAGACGCAGTGATTTATCAGACTCCTTATTTATGCTTTCCCCATTAAATAATGAGTTCATGTGATTGCTTATAAGAAGGCGTTTATTATTATATCTTTCACATAACAAGTCCCACGCTACACGATAGTTATCAGAACTAAATGTTAAGGATTTAATTATCAAAGCGGAGCTACCCTCTAATGATGATCGCAAGTAATGGAACTTATTTATTGTTTTAACACAATCATTTTTATGAATTAATGCCTCGAATGTGTCTCTGTACTCTAACCAGTGACTATAATTACCATCGAATGTTGGTAATTTAATCGTGGGTAATTTTATTGAACCAGAAAATGAATTCGCACTTTCGAAACTACCGCTTTGCTTTATAGTTGGATGGGCCAGACTTTTCCTTCTAAGGTTATATTCTTCTATTTTCTCTAACATACACTGACCTTGAGAAATTAATAAATAAAATTGACCTTCAATCTCGGAACGAATCTTCATTTGTTCCTCTGGATTTTCCGATTCTATTTCAATTTCAGATTGTAAGTCATCGAAAGTGGAAAAACATGCTTCTAGTTTGGACAATCTTAATCTTAATTTGGAAATTTGCTGATCCGTTAATTTCTCTAAATTTGTAATGTCCTCTATGTAACCTTTAAAAATTGTCAATCTACCCTTTATATAACTTCTCTTTTTTATTGGATCTGCAAGTTTCCTGGACGCTTGACATTGTTTCTAATACGACCAATCCTACGTTGTGTTAATTGAATTAATTGCAATAGGATATCAAGAACTTTACCAATACTTTGCCAAATATATTTTTACTGCACACGATTGAAATAAGTAGGTAGGTAGGAAGGAAAAAAATGGAACGGGCTCACCTCGCCTCGTGGCGTTTGGAAATTCCTTGATATAACTCTCTCTTCCCTTTACCCTTGGATTCCTTGACTTGTCTTTCAATTAATGTCTTTTTCCTCCTCAATATCCTGGTCACGGCACCAAAAAATGTCTAGGCTTAGACGGTTTGTGTGTTAGGTATGTGTAGATAGGAGCTGAAATAGATACTCGGAGACGATTTTAGACGTTTATTCTATATACTTGCAATTTCACCTTTTACAATTTTGGATTAGATATACGAGGCAAACTATACAATACAAAGGATAGCAGACGTAGACGCTTTTTGACCGCGGTACACGCACTTTTATAGGCACAATTGTAAGGAGTAGGGAGATGGCGGCAGTACGTCCCGCACCCCGCACTCCTGCGCGTTAACAGTGAGAATGTCATTGTCAAGAAAAAATTTTAAATCTACCTTACATCAGATTAATATTTATAATTCTAACTTTTTGCTCATAAATTCAATGCGAAATGGCGAGTCCGTAAGTGAAACTACATTTGTGTGTTTAAGCTAAAATCGAAAACGAAGCTTGAGAGTAATTTACGTAGGCAACATTCTTTTACTTTTAAAAAGAAACAAAACTACATTTACAGATCTCTCGATAAGCTTACCCAAACCGGGAAACGAACCAGCTAATAATTAAAATAAAATAAAACTCTTTCAATTTTATTCCACTAGTCGATACAGTCAATACTGTTATCAAAACTCAATTACATAAAAAAAACGCGCTTTTAATGTATCAATGAGCACAATACTCAGATTCGTTGAAGAGATATTCTACAAAAACAAAAAACATTTCTCCTGCAATATTTTAGTTTTACGATTGCTGACTTATTTGCCGAAGACGTCGATATGCCTTTAACTGTGTATATGTATAATACAAAAAAATAGAAAACAAAACAAACTTACTGAATTTTGACCGCATAACAAATCTTATCATCACTTTGGTGTAATCATGTGTTTCTGTATTAGTGCATATCATATAACTGTTGTTGTGTCCAGAATGCAATTTCGTAACAAAACCGATCATTTTGCTTGACAATATATCTTTCATGATAGAGTCATCTGAAATAATATGAATGATTACGGATTGGTAGATATTTAAAGGACGGACTCCTAAAACACATAAAATGCAGTTATACTAAATACATTGTGACTCTGTGACTCACTTATACAACATTATTTTCAGCCGCATAGAAAGGGCGAAACAATGAAACGACCCTCGCCATCCAATGCACAATTAAAGTTCGGTACCCCTGAGACTTAAAAGTCGTAAAAGTTTTGTTGCAAGCGTGAGCCCATCTTAAAGTAACATCACCTCGGAGAGATGCGACCTCTGGCGGGAGATGATTAAACCTCCTGATGATTTTTTCGAGCTGTCGGAGAGCCTCTCTCCTGGACACTAGTTGCCATGGCGCACCTGGAAAACTCTCCGCACCCAAGTTGGGCGCAGCAAAGACAATCTCCACAAATGAGGGTTCTCGGACGGTTCCGATCTTCAGTGTTTATGCGGCGTCTCGCAGACCATGTCCCACCTTCGATCCTGCATCACGTGACCTGTTAACTGTTCACTTATGGACCTAATGACAGCATCAGCGGACGGTATTGCCGTGGCCGAATACTAGACCAGGTAAGTGATTTAACTAGTAGCCATCGATACGCTAAGAAGAAGTATATGCGAAACCTGAATATAGTTTTTTCAGAATCAGTAACAGAATCGATTCCAATATTTTTTACACCATGTTTTTTTTTTTTTTTTTTTATTGGTGGGAAAATCATCTTATGACAAATCCCGCTCTTGGGCGGAGCGAGAGATAGTGTCAGACTTTTACTGACTAAAAACCCACTCCTGTTCCTTCGTTGCCTTCGTCCCAGGGCCCCGGTTTCGTTTTCACACTACCCATGGCCCCAATAGGCTTCGACCCTGCTGGGCCCCTACGATTTGCTGACATCTCCCTGAGGCGCGCGCGGAACAATACGCGCCGTCGACGACTTGGGCTCGGTCCGGATGGTTACCGGACGGTCGGACTGCGGGCCACCCATTGCCCGCCGTCCGCAAGCCCGCGGCTACGGTGGCCGGAAATCAGGATCGGAATCCCGGCGGCGGCTAGGGCGTGAGGACCGTTGCCGTTGCCTCACGCGATCGGCCGCCTCCTTTGCCAGCATTACTGCTTCGCAGAAGGAGGCGACCGCCTGCCACTCCTCCTCGCTCCGGACCATGGCCTGTACCAAGGCCCGGCGCGAGAGATCACCGCCGCCGATCGCCCCCACGAGGACACGGCGTTGCTCTTCCCAAGCGGGGCACACCTCCACCGTGTGCTCCACCGTGTCCTCCGGGCGGTCCACACAGCGGCGACACCCGGGCGTCGCTTCCGCACGAATCCGGTGCAGGAACTTCCCGAACTTCCCGTGTTCGGTGAGAACCTGCGTCATGCGGAAGGTGAGGACGCCGTGAGGTCTTTCCAACCACGCCTCAAAGAAGGGACTTACCGCCATAATTGAGATTTTTTCCCAAAAATATTTTAAAAAAGTCGCAAGGTAGACACCACCGACACTAAGTACAACACAGGTCACGGCAGGTCTTAGCGGGCATTAGGCGCCAGCGTACAGCTGGATGCTGGAGCAAAACAACCCCTCAGTCCCCCGAATGTAACGTAAAATGAATGGTAACGTAATGTATTAATTGTACGGAGAACCAGGTAATATAACAAGCTTAAACTTTGCGATTTTTCATGATACAGTTACGATTTTGTAAATAGATTATTTACATAAAAATACTAAATACGTGTTTTAGGTTTCGCATGTATTAAAACTAATTTTGTATATAAAAGATAACGATAAATGTACATATAACAAACAATATTCAACATTGGTATGACGTTAAAAGTATGAGTCTAAAGCTGAAAAATGTCTTTATTTAAAATTCAGGGAAAATTACATCAGTTCATACAATTTTTTTATTTTTTTTAATTATAATTCACAAAACTGATGTACAATCACGCATCCATAAAATAAATTAAAACATAATATATCTGATTTACACCTACTAGATGTGATTCTAACATGCACACGTAAAATAATCCAACTTAGGTACTATGTATTAATAAAATCCTACAAATTGATCATTTGAGGGCAAAAAAATAAATAAAATTATAAATAAAACTAAAAATATCATAACATTAAGTTTGAGTTAAATTTTTATTGAGGCTACAGAACCAGCAAAGACATCTACATCACCACGAATAGAATTGGCAAAAGAAAGCAGGCGGCTTATAGGAGAAGAGTTGCCTATATTAGTTCGACTGTGAGGCAGGACGAATGTTCTTCGGTTAATTAAGCGGTTACCATTACGAGGGATGCTAATTTTCACTTTTTCTAATATTTCGGTAGAATTTACTAGACCATTGATTAATTTAAACAAAAACATAAAATCCAAATATTTCCTACGTGCGCTTAAAGATGTAATTTTATAATGACTCAATCTAGAGTCATACAAAGTCAGACTACGACATTTGTTATCTGAGTAGCATAGATGATACAGAAACCTTTGTTGAACGTGCTCGATCCGATCTGAGTGTGCCTGATAAAATGGGTTCCATATTGTACTACAATATTCGAGAATACTGCGAACAACGCTATTGTAAATGGAAATAGTCAGGGCAGATTGTCTAAACATTTTCATTTCCCTGACTTCATCGTCAGGGAAATGAAAATGTTTAGACCTGACAATTTCGATGCCCTACTAATAATTTAGTCGTAATCACTCCTAAAATTTAAACTACTGTCTACTAAAACACCAAGGTCCCTAATAGTATTAACTTCTTGGAGCGGGCTATTATTAATCGCGCAACAAACTTGACTTGTTTTTCTTTTTGGGATAAATTTTATGAAATAACATTTATTTTGATTCAAAAACATATTATTTTCTACACGTGTCCTCTGGGTGGTGCTAAACGAGCAACAACGCCGAGTATCGAGCGGTGGTCAACAAACTCGACCAATCAAAGGCAGGAAATGGCCTCTGAATTTCGGAACACCTAAAAGGCTTGGCTTAATTGTCGGGCCTTAGAGGAAGAAAACCTCACAACAAAGTAATATAGATAAATAACCCCAATCCTAAGGTAGGTAACGTGCCGACAGGATGTATGACTGGTGGGGAACCAGTCTCTAACGCCAACCTCAGTGGAACAGGCAACCACTGTTGTATTTCCCTTCTCCTGGGAATAGGCGTCACCCCAGGTAGCGACTGTTATATCGTCCTTACTCGTGGGAATTAAAATGAATGAACAATTTAACTCTATTACAGAAAACCAAAAAACAAATACTACTACTTCTAGCAAAAAAACTCTAAGATAACAAGTTTTCCATAAAAGAAACTATACCTAGAGCTATGTCACTTGGTGATTATCTAAACACAAATTCCACCACAGATGACATCATTCCAGAAGCTTGTGGAAGCAACGGTAATCATAACTGGACACAAGTCATTGGTAAAAAAAGACCTAAATCAAGCCCAGAAAGTAATGCGAATCAAAAACAAACCAAACTGGATACATACTGGCTGTCCCAAAGCCAACAAATACCAACTACGAACTGATTTGCCAGCTTGGAAAGTGACAATCTCGAGGCAGAACAGACTACTACTATTGAGAAGATAGATAAACCTCCACCAATATTTGTCGATAAAGTCGGAAATAACCAACCGCTTCTAAACATCCTTAATGAACATGCGCATGACAGGTATAGCCTTAAAGTTCTCAACAACAACCAGGTTAAGTCAAAAGATCCAGAGACATATAGGAACATTGTACACCAACTAGAACTGAAAAATACAGAGTTCTTTACATTTATAAACCTAGACACGAACGAAACTTTAAAGTGGTTCTCAAAAACATGCACCCCTCAACAGATCCTGAAGAAATCAAAGCAGCATTAAATGAAATAGGACATACTAGTACCAATATATGGAACATTAAACAAAGAACAACAAAAATACCATTACCACTGTTCATAGTTGAACTAGAAACAAATCACAACAATAACTGCATTTACGAGGTTAGAAATCGAATGAACTGCATCGTAACTTTCGAACCTCCTCGCCCGAAACATGAAATACCTCAGTGTGCCAAATGACAACAATATGGACACACCAAAACGTATTGTCATCGTAGCCCTAAATGCATCAAATGTGCTGGTGACCATCTTTCTACCGATTGCTTAAGGAAAACAAGATTAGACAGTGTAAAACGTGTTCTCTGTGAAGGCAACCACCCGGAAAATTATAAGGGCTGTCAAATATATAGAGACTAACAAAATTACAAGTTTCCAAAGGCACCAAAACGCAGAAAAGCCTTCATACCTAATAAACAGAGCGTTACAGCAGTAAACAACAATTCGACGGACAAACTGATGCGAAATAGCCAATACCAGTCTTACAAAGACGTATTTATCAACAAAAATCAACTCGAGGGCACAACAAAAGAAACAAAACACGCTAACCAACACGACATGCACAAAATAATGACCTTGATGAAATAAATGATGCAACAACTGACCACCTTGACAAACCTAATAATAGCTCTCACAACCAAGCTGTCAACTTCGATTGCTTGAAAATTTCCCTATGGAATGCCAATGGGCTGTCGCAACATACCCTTGAGGTTAAAGCATATTTAGAGACACAAAAAAATTATATTCTTCTAGTTATAGAGACCCATTTTACTAAAAAAAACTTTTTACAAAAAAAAAATAACCGACTTCACTAAAAAAAACACTAAAAGGATCAAAATAACTTTAATTTCGGAAGTCGGTGTTTCTCAGTATTGTTTGTTTCTTATTTAACACCGACTTCCGAAATTAAAGTTATTTTGATCCTTTTAGTGTTTTTGAAGTGAATCTTCTTTATCGGGGTTGGAAAAAAATTTAGTGTAACATTTTTTCGTTACGCGTCACATTTTTCCGTTACGCGCCATCTTTTTTTATGTTTGTTACCTCAGAACTCCGTCGTTTATGGACCGATTTGCAATTTTTTTTTTCCCTTTATAGAATATGCTTCCAGATTGGTCCCATTTTTTTCAAAATCCAGTTCTGATGATGGGATCCATGAGGAATCGAGGGAACTCCTCAAATATTATAGGCAACCATATAGTGATTTTGATATTATCATCGAGAACTTAAGCATTTACAGTCAAAAAGTAACATTTGATGAAGTGGAACTGATGAAGAAGACCAGAAATGGTCAACGGAACTTCATACTCACTTTGATATCACAATGAAGTTAGTTAAGCGACTATGACAATACGAATAAATGAATGGTTCTGAATAGTTACGTTACGTTGAAAATGGTATCATCGAAGTGATCTGATGATGATGATGGAGCCGGAAGGTAGGCACTGGAACTCAGTAATTAATCAATGTAACCTAGCCGTGTTTAGACTTATTAGAATGATCATAAGATGCACTTTGGCTATAAGGTACTATCAAACTGATCTGATGATGGAGCCGGAAGGTAGGCATAGGAACTCCGTAATTAATCAATGTATCCTAGCCGTGTTTGGGGCTTATTAGAATTGTCATGAGATGCACTTTGGCTATAAGGTACTATCGAACTGATCTGATGATGGAGCCGGATGGTAGGCATAGGGACCCCGTAATTAATCAATGTATCCTAGCCGTGTTTGGGCTTATTAGAATTGTCATGAGATGCACTTTGGCTATAAGGTACTATCGAATTGATCTGGTGATGGAGCCGGAAGGTGGAAGGTAGACACAGGAACTTTCTAATAAAACAATGTAACCTTGCAGTGTTTTGGGTTAATTGGAATCGTCATGAGAAATAGGCACTCTGTTTATAAGTGGATCCTCAAACGTCGACAACGAGATCCGGCACTACAATTGATGGAGTTTTCGCTCGGTTACTAAATTTTGTGGAATGTAAACAATATATTTCGTATTTCAGTTACCATAAGCCATTAATAACACAAATATATAATAACGACATCAATGATAGTAATAATTCTATTACAATTAATGAAATTCAATAATAATCTTTGTAGTAATAAGCTAAAATGAAATAATTGTAGAATTTGTATTTATGTCTATGATAATAAAAGCCTTTTATTAAACTTTATCTAATTTAACTTTATTTAACCAATTTCTGTAAAGTTGCATATAGTAAATTATTTTTTGAAAAATAACGTCATAAAGAAGTTTCACTTCTTACGAGTGTACGCTAGTACACGCACACATTTTTTTTTTTAGTGAAGTCGGTTATTTATTTTTTTGTAAAAAGTTTTTATTTTACACTTTTTAGTTGCGATACACTTATAAACAGAGTGCCTATTTCTCATGACGATTCCAATTAACCCAAACATTGCTAGGTTACATTGTTTTATTATAAAGTTCCTGTGTCTACCTTCCACCTTCCGGCTCCATCACCAGATCAGTTCGATAGTATCTTATAGCCAAAGTGCATCTCATGACAATTCTAATAAGCCCAAACACGGTTAGGTTACATTGATTAATTACGGAGTTCCAGTACCTACCTTCCGACTCCATCATCAGATCAGTTCGATAGTACCTTATAGCCAAAGTGCATCTCATGACCATTCTAATAAGTCCAAACACGGCTAGGTTACATTGATTAATTACGGAGTTCCAGTACCTACCTTCCGGCTTCATCATCATCATCAGATCACTTCGATGATACCATTTTCAACGTAACTATTCAGAACCATTCATTTATTTGTATTGTCATAGTCGCTTAACTATCTTCATTGTAATATCAATGTGAGTATGAAATTCCGTTGACCATTTCTGGTCTTCTTCATCAGTTCCACTTCATCGGGTACACTACATAAATACGAAAAACTTTATTCCGACAGTCACAAATACGAATTTCAAAATACCGATTTTCATAATTCCGAATGGTTCAAAATTCCGAATATAAGAACTCCGACTTATCAGAACTCCTATTTTTATAATTCCTAAATTTCAATATTCCTAACGTTTATAATTACTATTCTCAAAATACCGAGTTTCCATAGCTCGAATAACAAAAAGTCCGACTTAATGATAATTCGAAACATCAAAAATACGAATTCCGATTATTAAAATACCGATTAATACAATTCCGAAATAAAAACGCCTTGTAAAACTGTATAGCAAGACAAATAAACATTTATTTGCTCGTCAGAGAGAAGTGTAATATTATGTATAATAAGAGGGGTAGTATTAAAAAACTAATTACAGATGCGTTTTCCTACTCATAATTGCATAGATTGTTTACAGTTATTATCCTTGTGTATATATATCCTATAAATTTCTAACATAAGTTCTAACCTAACCGAACCTAAGTGTTTCATCAATAATACAGGGGATTTGCAGCATGCAAGCAGGCATGCAGCGTGCAAGCAAACATGCAGCATGCGAGCAAGCATGCGACAAACAAGCAGGCATGCAATATGCAAGCAGGCATGCAGCATGAAAGCAAGCATGCAGCATGCAAGCAGGCATGCAACATGCAACAAGCATTGTTTCTGTCACGGCTCCGGCGCTGCGGGGTTTGGGCGGCCCCACGCGAGCTTATCGTCACAGATGGTTTTAACGCTCACCAGGCGGGCCTTTAAACCACCTGCTCCTCAGCACGCGGGCCGCCCTACCCCTCCGCGCCTACGCGGGTTTAAATTACACTCTCGGGGTAGGGGAGACAAGACTGCGTGAAGTCGGTTTTGCAGCGATTCGTTTCTGTCACTAAATTTTGTAGCACAACATGTTGACTTTTAGTTTATTTCGAAGTATTGAAAATCGGAATATCGTTTTTCGGACCGAGAACCCTTCGTGCATTTGATTCTTCGAACGTATGAAAATCGGAAAACTAACAAATCACATTTACGACTTTCGGAATAATAAATTTCGTGATTTTTAATAATAGACCTTATAATTCTTAGGTATTATGAATTTCGGACTTTTGAAAATCGGAACATCGAAATTCGGAATAAAATATTTCGGAGTATTTGGGTGTTCCCATTTTTTATATTATTAGACGCCAACCACCATAAATTCGTTAGTAATTTTCTTTTGTTGACATGTCATTTATTGATAATTGTAATTATTTATTTTTCTTGCTTTTTTTATATAGCCTCTTTTTTTTAATAATGGGAATGTGAGAACACTGTAGACTTTTTAGCGAATTCTTAGGTTACTTCCTATTACGACTCACTTTTTTTTTAATATGATTATTTTTATTGTGCTTTTGGGTACAATATCGACTGGTCTACACTGTTCTTACATAATGTCTATTAATACTGTAATATGAAAATATATTAAGCAACCACTTTTTTCTTGCCGGTTCTTCTCCATAGGAAATGACCAATTTGGAACCGTGCACTAGCTTCTGACGTTTTATAAGTGCCCATGTAGGCCTATGTGAAATAAAAACTTTTTGACTTGACTTTGATTTTGATGTCTGTGCACATGCTGGAAGTGCGGTGCTAATAAAATATAACATAAAACATCATGAAGCAGTACATTATTGCTTAGAGGAAATTCAAGCTACGAACGTAGTCATTGAGGATTGGACAGGACCATTCACAGTGTCTGCTGTTTATAGTCCACCTAAACATAACCTTAAGCTAAAAGACTACGAAAAGTTCCTTTCCACACTAGGACACAGATTCATTGCAGGAGGAGATTACAATGCCAAGCATCACTACTGGGGCTCTCGTACTTTAACTACGAAAGGTAGACAGCTACTAATGGCCATAGAGAAGTTAAACCTTAGTGTTGTTTCACCTGGAGAACCCACCTACTAGACTACAGGCAGGAATAAAATATCAGACTTGCTTGACTTTTGTATAACAAAAGGAATTGCTAATAAATTCCTAACAAGTAGAATGAGTACCGAATTATCGTCTGATCACTCCCCTGTAGAAATAACATTAAAAAAGAAAGTCACAGTGACACCTAAGCCATGCAGGTTACATAACAATAAAACTAACTGGAACCTCTTTAGACAGTTACTGGTGGAAAGCTTGAATATGAAAATTCCTCTAAAGACAGACAACGACATAACAGAAGCAGTGTGAACATTTCAATAGCTGTGTTCAACAATCTGCTTGACTTACTACTCCAGTTGCCACAGATACGCACCATAAACAAGAATGCCCCTTATCTTTTCGAGAACTACTAGCAGAAAAACGAAGGGTTCGATAAAAGCGGCGACGCGACAAACAAAACTAAAGACACTACTACAAGATAATGACAACCAAAATATACAAACATCCTTAAAAAACCTGGATGCAACAGCAGGAACCAATTATTCTTTATGGAATGGGGGTGTATACGGGGTCCCAATCAACATCTTTCGGGACTCAAGCCAACCTCACCTGCACGTGGTGCACCCTGCTGACAAACAAACAAGGCTATGGCGACCCGCCAACACGCACTGGACCAGCGTGGCGGATTATGGTCCAAACCCCCCAAATGCATAATGCAACACGAAACAGGCCCCAAGTGCCCGGCGACTCCAGCGGTTGTGTTAGCGAGGACGGGCGTGGGCGCAGCCCAAGAATGCAAAGAATCTCCGGGCGGGATCGATCAACCGTCGGCGATTGGACCTGGCGACGTACAACAAGCGTACACTCCGGTCCGATGAGAAGATCACCGAGCTTGAGGAGGAGTTGAGCGGGTTACGATGGAGTATTGTGGGATTATCCGAAGTCCGAAGACAGGGGGAGGACAGGATGATCCTAAAATCTGGTAACCTGCTCTATTTTTGGGAGGGAGACAAGCAGTCCCAACGTAGTGTCGGGTTTATCGTCCACAAGTCCCTTGTGAACAATGTGGATCAATGAAGATCGAGAGCGTGTCGACCAGGGTGGCGTACCTTATACTCAGAATATCATCAAGATATTCGTTGAAGGTCATACAGGTTTACGCTCCGACCTCGACACACCCCGACGACGAAGTAGAGACCATGTATGAGGATGTATCCAGAGCCATGCATGGTTATAAGACTCACTTCACTGTGGTCATGGGGGACTTTAATGTGAAACTGGGCAAACGAGACGGTGACGAGCTGCAAGTCCAATTTGGATTTGGACGTAGGAACCACCGGGGACACCTACTGGCCAGCTTTATGGAGAAGGAGGGCCTCTACATGATGAACTCCTTCTTCAGAAAGCGTGAGCATAGGAAGTGGACCTGGTAAAGCCCTGATGGTGCAACTAAAAATGAGATTGACTTCATCATGTCGACGAAGAAGCAAATATTCAATGATGTCTCCGTGATCAATGCGGTGAAAACCGGAAGTGATCACCGCATGGTAAGAGGCACATTGAATATCAATGCCAAGCTTGAAAGATCTCGACTGATGAAGTCTACGCTCTGTCCTGCACAGATCCAGATCCAAAACTCCGAGAGCTTTCAGCTCGAACTTCAAAATCGTTTCGAATGCCTAGGAAGCTCTGTGGACGAATACAACGATGAGTTCGTGGAAACTGTCCATACGGTCGGGTCTAAATTCTATAAGACTCGTACAAATAAGAGCAAGAGGCTCACAGATCGAACCCTCCAGCTTATGGAGGAAAGGCGTGAGATGATTCTGCACTCTTCAGACGATGCGTGTGTTATTATAATTATTTCCGCTAGAACGCCTACTCGAAGGCATATTGCAACAGACGGTCGAACTGTGATTTTGCAGCGATTTTTACTTTTGTGTTTTTCTACATGGGTTTACCCACATATTGTTTTCATTAATATACACTTTTACAGTCCCTGGAGCAAGTCTTTTTTTCAATCTTCTCCCTAAAATAATACCTGGATCAATCCGCAACATGGTCCTATCGAGCCTGGATGTGGAGTTTTGAAGAATATTTACTCCGTTCAGTTTATCAATTCAAGGATTGCAAAAGAATTGGTGGATTCGATAATCAAATTAACGCACAGGTGTGGCCGATCAATTTTGCTGCGTCATTCAGAGGACATTGGAATTTTCCGTGGTCTGGATACTTAATAGCTACAAAGAGGCGTATTTCTTATTATATTAGTCCACCCAACACTCTTTTACCAGGTATTAATAGTGTAAGTTAGCCGTATTTATCAGGTTAGTACCAAAATACTTATTGTCATTTTTCTTTGTCTGTGAGTGATTATAAATTGTTATAATTATCAACTGGTCAGTATTTTTATGCTCATTTTCATTGCTGATACATTGTTAAAGAGTAGTTATTCGAAGTAACTGCATTATTTTGCTTTGCAATTGTTAGCATACCCACATAATAATCGACTATTTAATTAATAATTATTTGATTATCGTGTACGTGTATTTTCCTGTGCATATTTTCTAGGGATTAGAATATTGTGTAGATTCATTGTTGCTGTAGCTAAATCTTTTTAGCCCCTATTTTGAACCACTCAAAATCGTTTAGCGTGCTAAAATGGGAAATTCTAAGCGAAGGCGGCTCGACTCGATTAGCGATAGTTCGTCTATGAGTTCTTACGATTACGATGATCACCACCGTAGGTCAAAAGGACGTAACAAAAAGCGACGTGATAAAAAACGTAGTAATAGCTATAAACATAGTAAGAGAAGTAGGAGACATGAGCGGTCTAAGCGTCCTGAATCAAGATCTTCTCGTAACAGTCCGGATCGTGAATCTACAAAAACCCCACCGTTAACTTCCTCAGCACAATTACGTGCAGTAACTAATCGAACCACTCCTGATTTAAACAATGCCCCATTGGCTACGAATAATTGTGTCAGTAATTTTGCGCCTTCCAACTTTTGGGCTCAAAACAACGTTCCTGTTTCCTTTAGCGTTGTGCCCGAATTCGACCCAAGTGATAATAGTCAAACGATAATAAATTGGATAAATAAAGTCAATGAATGTGCGCAGATTTACTCGTGGAATGATCGGCAAATATGTCACTATGCTCATCCCAAATTAAGTGGTTTAGCCAAGAAATGGTACCAGGGTTTACCTTCGGTGCTATTTAATTGGGACGAGTGGGTACAAAAATTAAAACAGGCTTTTCCTTCTAACTAAAATTATGGAGATCTGTTATCTGCAATGTTAAAGGCTAGGTGTAAGTTTGGTCAGTCTTTAGAACATTACTATTATAGTAAAATGGCACTGATTAATAAATGCGAAATAACTGGCACTAAAGCAGTAGGCTGTCTTATACATGGTATTGACGATAAATTTGTACGAATGGCAGCAGGGGCTTGTATGTTTAATGAACCGGAACAAATCCTGAATTACTTACGTTCAGTAACCCAACATGAAAATCCTAATTTACGAAACCAGAACAATGCGCCAGCAAGGGATTCTAATAAGATTTCTAACGAACATACAAAAACCAATACACTAAATACTATTCGATGTTTTAATTGCAATGAAGTAGGGCACATAAGTTTAAAATGTGACAAGCCAATTAAACGATGTAACTTTTGTTCAAAATTAGGACATGAAACTAAAGACTGTCGTAAAAGAAACACGAGTAACAGTGTACGAATTAACTAAAGCATCAAACCAGAATAAAACTATCTTGTGCATTTCTAGTGGCGAATCCGCAAATTCAAAATATTATAAAAAAGTTAAAATAGACAATGTCGTTCTGCAAGGATACGTTGACCTTGGTAGTAAGTGTACTCTCATACGAGAATCAAATGCAAAGCTATTGGTCTATAATTGGGACATCAATAATTTACCCATTACAGGGGTTCGGAAATGCTGCTGTAAAGCCAATAGGAAAATTTACGGCTATTTTAGAAATCGACTCTGTTAAAGCTGAAACCGAAGTTCTAGTCGTGGACGATCATTATTTACAGACGTCAATATTAGTAGGGCAGTCATTCACGGAGAAACCAAACGTTATTATTTTAAAAACAACGGATGAACTAGTGTTTATGCATACACCAGATTTTGAGGATAATTTTTCCAATACTATTAAAGTATACGCAGATAGTGATAAAATTTTAAAATCTAAAACCGTGATGCCAATAGATGCTAATACTAAGGATACGTATACTGGCGGCCTTTTAGTACACTACAGTCTTCGGATTTTACCCCTAAATGAATATGCGGTTTTGTCTGATATCTTTGAGTTTAAAGCGGGTAAAGGATATTTAATGCTAGCAAATTTATCACCAAATGATTTAAAGATTAACAAAGGAACTTTATTAGTTCGCGGACAGCAATATCGAGAAGTTAATAGAGAACATATAGGTATAACGACAGAAACAAAGGTTTATGAAGATTTGCCTTTATCAGACATTTAAATTAGTACAGAAGTAACTGAACCACAAAAACAAAAGTTGATTGACTTATTAACAAGATATAGGGATTGTTTTGTAATGAATTTGGCGGAGTTAGGTAAAACAGAGTTAGCAAAAATGGAAATAACGCTAACGGACAATAGGCCCGTAGTACACAATCCATATAGAATATCGCATAGTGAGCGTGGACACCTAAATAAAATTATCGAAGAATTATTAGAGAATGGTATTAATCGGGAAAGCACTTCAAATTATTCAAGTCCGGTTATCCTAGTCAGTAAGAAAAACGGGGTAAACGATTATGTATTGATTATAGATCTCTAAATAGAAAAACGTTAAAAGATAAATATCCCTTGCCCCGTATCGAAGATCAATTAGATAGATTAGGAGGTAACAAGTTCTTCATAAGTCTTGATCTTACTTCAGGCTATTACCAGGTTCCCGTTAGCGAGACTAGTAAGCGATTCACAGCGTTCGTGACGCCGGATGGTTTGTATGAGTTTGAAAGATTGCCTTTTGGATTAGCCAATGCGCCTAGTGTTTTTCAAAGGACCATTAATTGCATGCTTAAGGGTAAGAAAAATTTGGCTTTGGCTTATATGGATGATTTGTTAGTTACATCACGTTCAATAGAAGAGGGTTTAGATAGGTTGGAAAAGGTCTTTCAATTATTAAGGTCCGCTCATCTCACACTAAATCTTAAAAAATGCGATTTCTTTCAAACTCGTATAAATTATTTGGGCTACGAGATTAGCTCGGATGGCATACGTCCTGGGGCAGCAAAAATTCAAGCTGTAGTAGATTTTCCGTTACCCAAAAATGTTCACGAGGTTCGACAGTTTGTTGACCTCACTAGCTTTTTCCGACGGTTTATTCAAAATTACTCTATGTTAGCAAAACCTTTGACTATTCTTACTAAGAAAAATGTTCCTTGGTGTTTTGACGAAATTCATATTAAAGCATTTAATGCATTAAAAAGTAAATTGACTACGCGACCAGTTTTGGGATTATATGACCCTGAAGCCGAGTTAGAAATCCACACGGACGCTAGTAAAATTGGAATAGGAGCAATCTTACTGCAACGCGTAAACTCTGATAAAATCTTTCATCCTATAGCTTATTACAGTCGTCGTCGACTAAAAAGGATTTAATACCAAGAGTAGCGCGTTGGTACATATTAATGCAAGAGTATGATTTTACAGTAGAACATCGCGTTGGTAGCAAGATGAGTCATGTTGATGCACTGTCACGCAACCCAGGTAACTCTAAATATCACGACTCAGTGGTGGTTGAAGTGTTAGCAATTAATGACGATGCATGGTTGTGCACAGTGCAGGAACAGGATTCGGAAATACAAAGGATAATTAATATCCTAAATGATCCAGAGACAAAAGATATCATCGAGATTCATAAGAACTGTACAGTTAAGAATCGCCGTTTGTACAGGGTAACTAATGACAAAGATAACGTTGTCAATTTAAAGTGGGTAGTTCCAAAATCGGTGAGATGGCAAATAGTTCGAATGAATCATGACGATGTCGGACATTTCGGTTTCGATAAGACGTACAGCAGGATTAATCAGATATATTGGTTTAAAAAAATAAGACGTTTTATTAAAAAATATTGTAACTCATGTTTGAATTGTGCTCATAATAAGTTGCCAGCTGGAGCTAAAGAAGGGGAGCTTCATCCAATTCCAAAAATTAATAAACCATTTGATACACTTCATACCGATCACTGTGGTCCGTTTCCTGTCAGTAAAAAGAAAAACTGTCATATTTTAGTGATCATTGATGCTTTCAAAAAATATATATATATCAAACCAGTTAAAAATGTTAAAAGCAGTACTAGTATTCAAGTTTTTACGGAATATTTCTCACTATTTGGAGTGCCACGTCGTTCAATATCAGACCGCGGCACTAGCTTTACGAGCAGAGAGTTTACAAACTTTATTAATGAAAAAGGCATTAAACATATTTTAAACGCTGTTGCATCACCCAGGGCCAACGGTTAGGTTGAAAGGTACAATCGGATTATTGTTGATGCAATAACTACTGCTAATCACAACAAAGAAAAAAAGGAGTGGGATTTGTGTTTGCCTCAAATACAGTGGTCTTTGAATAATACGGTGAACAAATCTACAGGTCGTACTCCTTCTGAAATGTTGTTTGGCGTTCAAACCACTGGCATTTCGGATGGTTTTATGAACTCTTTTGTTTCGGAATCTCATACCCCTTTAAATCGTGATGAAATTAGATCGGAAGCAGACTTACGGCTGCAAATAAGCCAAGAAGTTCAGAAAGAACGTTTTGATAAGTCACATAAAAAACCAACCGAGTATAAAGTAGGCGATTTAGTTCGTGTTGAAAAAGATATACGTACAAGCCCCGGGCACAGTCGTAAATTAATACCAAAATGTGTAGGACCGTATAGAATTTCTAAAATTTGGGCAACGATCGCTATGAAATAGAAGATACTCCTATAACTAGGAAAGAGGGTTGCAAACCATATAGGTCAGTTTATGCCGTTGACAAATTACACCCTTGGCTAGTTTTTAATCATGATGCGATGTCGAGTGATTCAGAATAAGAAAATCGGTTATATTTTACTGTATTAGTAGAATAGAGATAATGCTAAAGTAGTGAATGTAGAATTATTACGTTTATTATTTTTGTCGTAATGATTGTAACTATATTTAATAAAAAAAAAACTTTTTTTAAATTCTTTTATAAAAAAAGAATTTTTAACAGAATTTATATTTAAAACTATTTCTTAAGAGTAGGAATTTTAAATCATTGATTAGTGTATTTAAAACGTTGATGAGTTTATTTAACGATAGAAGTTATATATTATATATAATAAGAGAGAATAGTATTTATTATTGAATTTAAAAGAGTTCAGAAGAACAGTGATTTCTTGTTTAATGAATTTTTGATAGAGAATGTATTGATATAACTGTCACAAATAAAAATGCGGTTTGTAAACAGAGATAGTAATGATAATGATAAAGGTAGTGATGATAATGATAAAGATAGTGATGATAATGATAAAGGTAGTGATGATAATGATAAAGGTAGTGATGATAATGATAAAGGTAGTGATGATAATGATAAAGGTAGTGATGATAATGACAAATATAGTGATGATAATGATAAAAACTATGATACTAGCGATTATTAGTGAGTCGATACAGGTGAGAGTGCTTGTATTCGATGATTAGTACTAAGAGTGAGTCGATGCAAGCGAGAGTGCTTGTATTCGATGGTCAGTATTAAGAGTTAGTCGATGCAAGCGAGAGTGCTTGTATTCGATGTTTAGTTGTAAGAGTGAGTTGACACAAGTGAGTACTTGTAGTCAATGTTTAGTTGTAAGAGTGAGTTGACACAAGTGAGTACTTGTAGTCGATGTTTAGTTGTAAGAGTGAGTTGACACAAGTTAGTACTTGTAGTCAATGTTCTTAATTTAAGAGAGAATGAGAAACTAATTTATAATAGTTATATCAGAATCTTATCTTTGTTTTCTAAGTTTTTTTTTTTATTATTTGTTAAACGCGAGGCCTCGTTTGTCGTCAGGATTAGCCGAATGTTAGCATACCCACATAATAATCGACTATTTAATTAATCTTATTTTTGGTTGCAACACTATTTATTTTTAATGTCAAACTTATTTTCTTATCTGTGGCAACCCTAGATCAATCTATACATATAATAAAACAGTAAAATTATTTTGCGATGGTATTAGTTGGCGCAAAAACTACTGAACCTCACGCTATTTGCTATGGGGGGTGAGCAATAATCCAAAACGTCGGTGTTGAACAACATTTGCCGCGAGTTCGATTCCCAGCTACAGTTAAAATTTTTGTCATTATTTTATCATCTTTTTGTAATAAAATAACTTTTACCATTTTTTCAAAATAAAATTGACATTTCTATTCGATATCTTCTAAATATATTGTAAAAACTAATCAAAACACATAATAAAATCGAATTAGTAAAATATGGCACCACACGCAATTCAGATACTCGCAACGCCATCTAAAGACTCAAAGTAGAAATAATGATGACAATGACAGTTGAACTTCATATTTGATAGATGGCATTGTGTATTATACGTAATTTTCTGAATGGCGGAAGAATGACCATCGCCCACGTTTGCAGACAGTTCTATTGTTCAAAATTGGAGGAAAATAGTTATGGTTAAACTGGTGTTAGACGGAGGCATTTTTAATAATCCTACTGCTTTTTTTTTCCATGATTGTAACAAGATAATTGACCATGATTATTCAAGGGATACCAACCAAAAAAGGCGATAAAAGTAAACAAGTATATGTATTGATTTTAAAATAACACGGCCAAATTTTCGGAAGGGGTTGCATGGCACCTTGTGTTGGAAGGCCCCCAGGTAGACCGATGACCTGGTGAGGGTCGCGGGAATCCGATGGATGCGAGACACACAGAACCAGTCATTATGGCGACACTTGGGGAGGCCTATGTCCATGATAATGATGGTACTTTTTTTTCTTATTTTAAGAGTGGAAATCATCCAATGACTTCTCTGGTTGGAGCGAGAGGGCGTGTCAAACTTGTACTGACTAAAACCACACTTGTGCCCTTCAGTTGCGCTTTGAAACATCTCTTTGAGGAGCGCGTGGATCACTACGTGCTGTTGACGACTGGGCTCGCTCGGTTCGGTTAATTACCGACGACGGCCGGACGGCTAGCTACCCATTGTTCGATGTCTGCAAGCCTGCGTCTACCGTGGCTGGTCGTCGGGGTCGGAATCTCGGCTCGGCGTGAGTACGTTCGTTCCCTCACGCGTGCGGCCTCCTCCTTCGCTAGCATTGCGGCTTTGCAGAAGGAGGCGACCGCCTACCATTCCTCCTCGCTCTGGACTATAGCCCAACCAGACCAGGCCCCGGCGCGAGAGGTGACTGACGCCGATTGCCTCCACGAGGACACGGTGGTGATCCGCCCTTGCGGGACACACCTCTGTATGCTCCACTATGTCCTCCGGGATGGCACCTTGCGGCCTAATAATTTATTTATTTATTTATTTATTTAAACTTCATGTACAGTAGTGGTACATAGGCGGACTTAATGCAACAAGGCATTCTCTACCAGTCAACCTTTGGGTTAAAAGAGACAACACTGTGGTAGGTGGTAATAATGGCGTGATTTTATTGTTTGCAGTTTCTGCTCCATATAAAACGGGGTCGAAAGTGGTTTACGTTCCTGATCACTGATGTATCTCAGATTCCTGGCAGCCTTACGTCGACATCTGGACATTACCTTCTTGCAGTGAGTGGTGACCAACACTGGAACAACCCTCTGAGGGAGGCCAGTCTCAGGGATAACACTAATCGGCTGCTACATTTGTTTACCGTAATTTCATTGTTTTATGGATACACAAGCTCAGGACTGTTGAGGGTGTTTCGAGCGGTTTCTGTTCCGGACTCGGTTGGAAGTATCCTGATATTACCATTTTGCGAATCGCCCGGAGGACCCGGTGTAACATGCGGTGGAGGTCTATCACATTTGGGTGAACCGCCGTGTCTTCATAGAGGCAATCGGTGACAGTGACCTCTCCGTTTGGCCATCAATATGCGAGTTTGATTGGGCGGGGAGACACGCGCTCAAGATTTCGCCGAAATTCATTCAACGGGGACGTCAGTTAAATACACACCAAAAAGTCCTAGGTAAATGAACAAGTAATTTTTACGCCCAAAATGATCATGCTGCAAAAATCATGCAAGCGGTGTGGAGGAAGATAGTTGATGATGATGATGGTAGTGCACTATCAGTGCACTTTATTCAGCTGAAGGTCGGTGTCCCGATTATGCTCCTTCATTTACCTCTACCAAAGCTGTCTAACGGCTTAAACTCTTCAGTGAAAAATTATTGAGGCGAAAATTTTACGGGAGGTAACTCTTTCGAACAATCTCGCAGACATCGGCCCTAGAGGGCCCTATCCATTTGCTGACATCTCTTTGAGTCCGGTGTAGAATACAACGCGCCGTCGATTCAGGATTGCTTTGACCAGACGGCTGGACGGCACCACCGCAATCCCAGTTTGCGATGGCTGATAATCGCCCTGTGGCTTTCAACACCCGGAGCATCACTTGCAGCGACAGTTAAGGAGTCAGAATGTCCTATCCCTCATAGTTTCAGCCACCTTCTTCGATCATAGTGCTTCACTGAAGGAGGCTACTGGTTGACATTTTCTCCACCAATCGCCTCCATAAGGACACAGCGGTGCTGGCGCTCCGACCAAGCGGGCCCGACTTCCACCGTATTCTCCAGGCGATCCGCACAATGGTGATACCCGAGTGTTTCTTCCCGTTGAATTCGATACAGATACCTCCCAAAACACCCACATCCAGTGAGTCCTGCACAAAGAGAGGATGCCGTGACGCCTCTGTAGACACTCTTCAAAGACAGGCATTACCGCTGCGATTGTGCCGT
The DNA here is from genome assembly GCA_905147345.3 of Mythimna impura. Lineage (NCBI taxonomy): Eukaryota > Metazoa > Arthropoda > Insecta > Lepidoptera > Noctuidae > Mythimna > Mythimna impura. Next base: position 13,495,051 of record LR990368.1, on the reverse strand, counting down.
GCTCACTGTGGCGAGGGGTTAAAATCATACAATGTTGTTTCACCAGAACATAAACCAGAAACATACATAAACTAATTTCTTTTCTTTTGGGGTAGGCAGAAATGCCAACTGCTACGACCCTTACATACTCTTTCTATTCATTGACATTCATACATTTGGATCTGGACGAGTACATAACATGTTTCCTGAAGGTAATTTTCGTTTTTACTTTTAACAGTTTTATGTTAAAGTACAATAAATAATTGCGTTGCTTTCAGAATGAATTGCAAGCTCAGAACGTACGTACGTTTTTACAAACTTAACGCAGACGAAGTCGCGGGCAACAGCTAGTTTTTGATTAAAAAGGCGCGACGCGGTTTGTTTCGTTCTATTTTCGTGCGGAGCTACAGACGACAAAGAAGGACTCGAGTCATATTTTTACGTTGTGGTATTGAAATAAAAGGGAATTGAACCAGTATTCGAGTGTATAATTCTTTCACAATGTACTTAAAATGATCTACTGGAACAGTTACGTAATCACATTAAGTTAGCACATGTAGACATAGGATTCGTGTAATTTTCATTGTGATTATTACAGTTTGGTACTAAATAACCATATATACGTATAGTTATTTAGTAATTTGACTTTATAGTATATTATTTCTAGGATTTAATACGTATTTTACGGGCTACATCATTTGTCATTATATTTTAAACGTTACTAGAACTTTTCACTTGTATAAATTCCAGGTTGATAACACCAGTTAACGCAATGCCAGAGGATAAGGAACTTATTAGAAAACGGGCAAGTTTTAAGGGAAAGGTTACAGTATTTGTGAACTATTTAAATACGTTGAATCCTTCTTCTTTGAGCCCTACTGAGGTAAGCGAATTGCAATTTCGTTTTATAAAACTCGAGGCATTGTACGCCCAATATGATGAAGTGCAGTTATTACTGGAGTGTACTACTGATAATTTGGATAGTCAGATATTGGAACGTAGCGACTTTGAATCTCTTTATTACAAAACCCTAGCTCAAGCTCAGAAAATACTTGATCTTAATATTAGGAAAAGAGATTCCAACGAAAGTGGTGACGGAAGTTCGCGTTCTAATAATCATACGTTTGTTAAATTACCGACTATTCAGTTACCAAAATTCAGTGGTTCCTATACAAATTGGTTGGAGTTTCACGACACATTTGTAAGTCTTATTCATTCGAATGACGATATGAACGAAATAAATAAATTCCACTATCTGAGATCGTCACTAGAAGGTTCTGCTGCTGTGGTGATCAACTCAATTCGATTTTCTGCTGCCAATTATTCGGTAGCTTGGAAACTGCTATGCGAGCGGTTTGATAACAAGCACCTGCTTATCCAACATCATATTTCAGCCTTATTTCAAATTGACACTCTTCAAAGGGAGTCTTCAGTGAACTTAAAAGCTTTACTTGATATTATTAACAAAAATTTACGTGCCCTTGAATCTCTAGGAGAACCTGTTTCACACTGGGATACTTTACTCATTTATATTATCACACACAAGTTCGACAGTAAAACTTATCGTGAATGGGAAGAGTATAAAGGTTGCCTTGCTAAAGATTCAAAAATTACATTTACATTATTCATTACTTTCATTAAAAACCGTGCTGAGATCTTAGAGACGTTAGAATTAGCGTCATCGGCGTCTAATAAACACTCAAATACTGGTAAACATGCTAAACATGGTAGAACAATGATGGCACAGGATTCTAGTAAACCGAATTCTTGTGATAACCGTAAACAAGACGATGGTACTTCTAATAAACTTAAAAATTGTGTCGTGTGTGACGGTGATCATAAATTAAGCAATTGTGCTCAGTTCTTGTCATTAAATAATGAATCTCGTCTGAAATAATTACCTAAATATAGGATCTGTTATAATTGTTTTAACCCCGGACATTATGCAAACAGCTGTAAGAAGTTTGGTTGCAAAATATGCCGTCGCAAGCATAATACTTTAGTTCATGTTGACATTGCTTCTAAGCCCTCAAGGTCAGAATCCACTGGTGCTTCATCTAGCAGTGACGACGCAAATAGCAGTGCGACTGTCTCCACTCAATCAGCTGTTGGTGACGGGTTGTCACTCTCGGCAAGCGTTGAACAGGGTGACGTGTTATTGTCCACTGCGTTTGTCAAGGTCATGGGGATAAATGGTCAGCAATATATTGCTCGTGCTGTGCTTGACAGTGGCAGCACATCATGTGTCATGACAGAAAGACTATTCCACCAATTAGGTGTGACTGCTAAGTCTGTGAATAATTCTATTTTAGGTATCAACAACTCGTCATCGTTTATCAATAAAATGTGTTCTGTATCAGTAAAATCTTTAAATAATAATTTTAGTGTTGATGTCAATTGTTTCATTCTCCCTTCAATTACAGATAAAATACCGAGTACACCTGTTAACTTGTTAAAAATTAAAATTCCTCCTAATATTTGTCTCGCTGATCCCAACTTTCACTCACCGGCTCCTGTCGATATGTTGCTCGGTGCTGACATCTTTTGGGATTTATTAGAATCACAGCAAATAAAACTCGGTGATGGACAACCAATTCTTTGTGAGACTAAATTAGGTTGGTTGGTCTCTGGTCCAATTAATGGCAATGCTTCATCTAAAGTTTTAAAATGTAATTTTATAAAGGTAAATACAGATTGCGATGACAAATTAAATCTTAGCATTGATTAACAACTTACAAAGTTTTGGCAACTTGAAGAAGTGTGTACTTCGTCACCGTATTCCCTAGAAGAAAAGCTATGTGAAGAACATTTTGTCAAAAATACTATTCGTTTGGAAAATGGTCAATTTTGTGTTAGAATACCTTTAAAATGTTCTCCTAGTCAATTAGGTGAATCTTTGACAAGAGCCAAACACTGTTTTTCTTCTTTAGAACGCAGATTTAAATCTAAAACTCAATTGTGTAAAATGTATAGAGAGTTCATGTTGGAATATGAAACTTTAGGTCATATGTCTAAATGTAAATTCATTGATGATCAAGCGTGTTACATTCCGCATCATGGGATTCTGCGCGAAGGCAGCACCACCACAAAATTAAGAGTGGTGTTTAATGCAAGTAGTTTAACCAGTACTGGTACTTCAATTAATAATATTCAAATGGTTGGACCCGTGGTACAGGATGATCTTTTATCGATCCTGTTGCGTTTTAGACAACATCTTTATATCCTAGCTGCTGATGTTGAGAAAATGTACCGGCAGATAGTCGTTCATCCTAATGATAGATATCTTCAGCAAATTATTTGGAGTGATAATCCTTCATCTCCATTACAAGCTTACCAACTTAACACCGTCACTTACGGCACGGCCAGCGCTCCATACCTAGCAACTCGGTGTCTTCGACAGTTAGGTTTAGATTTAGAGTGCATTGATAATAAGGTCTCCGAGATCATTCTACACGATTTTTATGTCGATGACCTTTTGACGGGAGGAGATGACCTCGAACAGGTCAAAGCGTTAGGTCATAAAATCACTTCAACTCTCGCTTCAGCGCAGATGAATTTAAGAAAGTGGAAGTCTAATGACATGCAATTAGTGACTGGTTCCGACTTTCCCCAGTCTTCACTTGATTTGAATATTGGTGGATCTGAGTCAACTAAAATCTTAGGCCTCGGTTGGCAGCCCCAGTCAGACTCCCTTTGTTTTCCAATTAGTCAGTCAATTAACTTTAATACTACAAAACGTGACATGCTTTCGATCATTTCACAAGTTTTCGACCCGCTTGGATTATTAGCTCCATGTGTGATTGTTATGAAAATTTCGCTTCAAAAATTATGGTTACATAAACTGTCTTGGGATGAACAGCTACCACCGGAGATTAATACGCTTTGGAATGCTATTGTTACTAATTTTCCTAAAATAAAATGAGATTCATATTCCACGTCGAGTTTTAATTGATTCTTATGAGTTTTTAGAGTTTCATATTTTTACCGACGCGTCTGAACGCGCATACGGTGCTTGCCTTTATGTTCGAAGTGTTGACAGTCAGGGTCAGATTTTAGTGCGTTTATTATCAGCTAAAAGTCGAGTGGCTCCTCTCAAGCCAACGACCATCCCCAGGCTCGAACTGTGCGGTGCTCTGGTAGGTGTTCGCCTTTATGAAAAGGTCGTGCTGCATTACGAGTCAGCGCGCGGCGCACGTTCTTTTGGACTGACTCCACTATCGTTTTAGGGTGGCTCAAAATGTTACCGAATAAATTACAGCCTTTTGTTCGCAACAGAGTTGCCGAGATTTTAGATAAGACTGGTGGCTGTGAGTGGAGACATGTCCCAACTGACCAAAACCCCGCTGATTATGTGTCTCGTGGAGTAGAAATTGATTTACTACCCACTTTAGATGACTGGTGGTCCGGTCCAAAGTTTTTATTGAACGAAACGTCTTATTGGCCTTCTAAACTAATGAATTTTAATGAAGTATTGCCTGAAATTAAATCTGATGTCTTAAGTCTTCTGAATTACATGTTTTACTTGATGATAATGACTTTAATGAATTGATTAATTTTACACGGTTTTCAAACTTGCTAAGACTTCAACGAGCAGTAGCTTATGTTTTACGTTTTATTGACGCTTGTAGGAAACAACCTATGCGTGGACCTCTTACTAATAATGAATTAGATAGGGCTTTAAATTTAATTATACGTATTTCTCAGAATCAATATTTTAAAGATTACAAGTTGTTACTTCATAATAAACCTTTACCTGAGAAAAGTGAATTAAACAAATTTAACGTGTTTCTAGATGAGAATAAGATAATGCGCATCCGTGGCAGGTTATAACACACAGATTTCCCTTACAACAAAAAACACCCGGTACTTATTCACTCTAGTCATCACTTCTCTAAATTAATTTTTAATTATGAGCATAAAAGATTGTTTCATGCGGGACCGCAGTTACTGTTGGCGTCTATACGAGATACGTATTGGCCCATAAGAGGTCGCAGTTTAGCTAGAATGTGCTGCCGGCAATGCGTACGTTGTTGCCGTTTTAAGGGTGAAACAGTCAGTCCAATTATGGGTGATCTACCACAGCAGCGACTTCTAGTAGGTTTTCCATTTGAAAACATAGGTTTGGACTACGCAGGTCCAATTCAGTCAGCTGTTCGTCAAGGCCGTGGCTGTAAATTAGTTAAAGTTTACATAGCTATATTTGTTTGCTTTTCTGCAAAATCAATTCATCTTGAACTAGTCGGTGATTTAACCAGTAATACTTTTGTCATGGCGTTAAAGAGGTTCATTTCGCGTAGAGGAAAGCCGAAAAATATCTACTCGGATAATGGCACCTCATTTGTTGGTGCATATAATGACCTCTTTAAATTTATTAAATCCAACTGCGATTCGGTTGCCGAGGAGATGGCTAAAGAGGGAATTAACTTTCATTTTATACCGGCGTATTCTCCTCATTTTGCTGGCCTTGCGGAAGCTGGTGTCAAATCAACCAAACATCATTTAACTAGAGTGTTGGGCATTTGTAATCTTACCTACGAAGAGCTATATATCATGATGGTTCAGGTTGAAGCAATATTGAACTCCAGACCACTGACACCGCTATCATCAAACCCTGAGGATCTGATGCCACTCACACCCGGACACTTTTTGATTGGACGTCCTATGACTTCACTGCCGTCACCTGATTATCGAGATCAATCCATCAACACCTTAACTCGTTTTCAACGCATTGAGCTTCTCCGACAGCATTTTTGGAGGCGATGGAGCAACGAATATATATCTGAGCTCCAACTTCGGACGAAATGGCGAGCATATAAGGGCTCCCTCAAGCTGAATTCCTTAGTCCTCCTTAAAGAAGACAACCTCCCCCCACTCAAGTGGAAAATGGGTCGGATTATTGCCACATATCCAGGGACAGACGGCGTAGTTCGAGTTCCTAACGTCAAGACTTCTAGTGGTCTGTTACGCAGATCATTTAGCAAGATTTGTCCGTTGCCAGTGTATCCAGAGTCAGAAAATAGTGGTTGAAAGGCAGGCTTTTAACGCCCGGGGATATGTTTCCGCTAGAACGCCTACTCGAAGGCATATTGCAACAGACGATCGAACTGTGATTTTGCAGCGATTTTTTACTTTTGTGTTTTTCTACATGGGTTTACCCACATATTGTTTTTATTAATATACACTTTTACATTCCCTGGAGCAAGTCTTTTTTTCAATCTTCTCCCTAAAATAATACCTGGATTAATCCGTAACAATAATGACGAATGTCATTAATATGACGTAGTTAAATCACGAATTTTAATATTTCACGAATATTGTTTGTTGTATTGTATACATTGGTAACATTTATGTAGTTCAAATCAAATGTACCTACCAAGATTAATCAGTAATATTGTTGTGTATACAAATATAAAACTTGAAACTTAGACGTATTGATGATAATCCTATAAATTATTTCGTAATTATTGATGATCATGAAGCTATATCGTTCATTTTATATTGATATTTTATTGTAATAAGTTGTTTGAGTTGATTAGTACAGAACTGTCAGTCGGTATTATATTCTTTGAATTATGAACTAAGAAATACAAATCAAGTGTTGTAAAATTGCTTAAATGATCTTATACTGTTTTAAAACTGTTTAACTATGTAACAATTGTAATTAAAGACCTATATAATAAGTTAAATTGTGGTAAACTGTGATTGGTGGAAAATGGCGGGATATTATTATTTGACGTTTAAAAAAAGATATATAGTAAACTGTCGACGGGTGGATGGATCCACCCGTCGACAGTTTACTATAAAAGGGTTTCAAACCTTTGAATGAAATACAATTGTGATCCAGAAAAGCTCACGTAAGTTAATTAATATTATATCTTGATTATTGTTATTATTGCTATTGATTGTATTGATTCTGTGTATGTGTCATACTTTAACTTTGTTTCTAATTATGTTATTAAGTATTCTTTATTCTTTATTACTTATTCAGCTTACTATTATGAAATGACCCAAGACATAGAACATAGAATTTCTTATAGATATTATTGTGATAAACCCTAATTAATGATGTAGTAAAATGTGCCTATAAAATACTATAATTGAAGCTACCATGGGTTTTCTTGCTTATTCTTTCCCATGACGACCTAGTTTTGGAACAAGCAACTAGTTGTTCGATTAATTGACAAGCCTATTTGAAATAAATATTTAGTCTTGTCTTTCTGTGCTTTTCTTCATAAAACCCTTTCCCTACACACCAGTCATAGGAACTTTGATACACAGTAAATAACCATTATCCATCTTGACAACTTAGCATGATATGTAGGTACATATAAATATATAAAATCATTGTAGTTATCCTTCCTCCTCCATAATTCTAACACGTGCACATGTCGGCAGCTCAGCGAAATAAGGGCTCTAAGGTGTTTGCAAGAGATCTGTCTATTGGGCAGAGCCAGCTCACGAAACTGAAGACCGAAGATAGCAGAGTCATATCCGCCAAATCGGAGCTTCTGGGAGAGATCGAGACTTTATGGAAAGTTGTAACGTCAATCACAAAACCCACTACGAATCTAGCAAACGACCCAAGAGCTAGATTGACCCAACACTATACCAAAGATATCCCGGACGTCAGCTCGTACGAGATTAGGATGGCTCTGAAGCAGCTTAATAACAACAAGGCACCGGGTGATGACGGAATTACAGCCGAACTCCTGAAGGCGGGTGGAAAACCGATACTTAAGGCCCTTCAGAAGCTGTTTGATTCCGTCATATTCGAGGGAAAAACACCACAGGCATGGAGCGGAGGTGTGGTGGTACTCTTCTTTAAGAAGGGTGACAAGGCCCTGCTCAAGAATTATAGGCCCATCTCACTTCTGAGTCATGTCTACAAGCTGTTTTCCAGAGTCATCACGAACCGTCTCGCGCACAGGTTCGACGACTTCCAGCCTTCCGAACAAGCCGGATTCCGAAAAGGCTTCAGCACCGTAGACCACATACACACGCTACGGCAGGTTATACAGAAGACCGAGGAGTATAACTGCCTCTCTGCTTAGCGTTTGTGGACTACGAGAAAGCTTTTGATTCGATTGGGCTGTACTGCATTCTCTCCAACGGTGCCAGATTGACTCTCGGTACATAGAGGTGCTGAAGTATGTGTTTGTACGAAAACGCCACTATGCCAGTCAGACTGCAGGACCAGACCTCGAAACCTATCCTCCTGCAGCGGGGCGTAAGGCAGGGAGACGTCATTTCTCCGAAACTGTTCACGGCCGCAATGGAGGATGTCTTCAAGGTTCTGGACTGGAGTGGATTGGGCATTAATGTCAATGGTGAGTAAATTACTCATCTTCGGTCTGCCGACGACATAGTAGTCATGGCTGTGACAACGGAAGAGCTCAGCACAATGCTCAATGACCTCAGTAGAGCTTCCGAAAGAGTGGGTCTTAAAATGAACATGGACAGAACTAAAGTCATGATAAACAACCGTGTAGCACCCACTCCTATCAAGATTGGAGACTCTATACTCGAAGTTGTGGGCGATTACGTCTACCTTGGACAGACAGTCCAGTTGGGTAGATCTAATTTTGAGAAAGAGGTCAACCGTCGAATCCGACTCGGCACTAAAAAACTTAAGCGTCCTGTCTTTAACCAACCTCCTATTCGTAAATTAACTCGGAATGGGCTTCCAGTGATGCAGACAATGCTGACACATTCGCTGAGCATCTTAAACAGGTTTTTATACCAAATCCAGATACAGACTCTTCTAAAACTCACGAAGTTACCCAACTATTGGACCAAATCCATCAACTGGATCCGCCCATTCCCAAGGTCACAAAGGAAGAAGTAAAAACAGCGGTTAAGGCGCTAGACCCGAGTAACGCTCCTGGATACGATCTCATAACTGGCAAAATTTTAAGAGAACTATCAACAAAAGGCATCAAATTTCTAACTTTCCTGATCAACGCTATCCTGCGAAGAGGTATGGTTCCACTTCAATGGAAAGTAGCACAAGTTATAATGGTTGCCAAGCCGGGTAAAAATCCTGTAGAGGCGCAATCATATAGACCTATTAGCCTGCTGCCCATACCATCTAAAATAATGGAGATACTCATCCTGCGTAGATTGTTCCCGATTATCTCTTCGAAAAAACTCTTACATGACCACCAGTTTGGCTTTCGCCAGGGACACGGTACCATAGAACGAGTGCACAGATTGGTGGAGCATAACAACAAAGCTTTTGAGTCAAAACAATACAGTGCTGCTGCCTTCTTAGATATATCTCAGGCATTTGATTGTGTGTGGCATGACGGACTACGTTTCAAAATAAAACGGGACCTACCTATAAATTTCTATAATATTATAAAGTCTAAGCGACAGACACTTTTTCTTGAAACAAGGTGAAGAGATGACTTCCTTACATACTGTCCAAACTGGAGTACCACAGGGCAGTGTGATGGGCCCAACGCCCCGTACTTTCTTTTCACAGCTGACCTCCCAATGACCGAGGGTGTAGTCACTGGAACATTTGCGGACGACACAGCAATTCTTTCGGTGGACACTTCACCAGACATTGCATCACAGAAACTCCAAACTAGTCTTGATCAAATATCTAAATGGCTCAAAGAATGGCGTATCAAGGTCAACGAAACCAAGTCTGTCCAGGTGACTTTCACTAATAGGAAAGAAACATGTCCTCCTGTAACTTTAAACGGAATACTTCTCCCGCAGGAGGATTACGCCAAGTATCTTGGAATATATTTGGATAGACGCCTAACTTGGAAGAAGCACATATTTACCAAACGGCTTGCTATGGGTCAACAGATGCGCACAATGTACTTGCTACTGAGTAACAAATCACAACTTTCAATTGATATAAACTGCTACTATTATAAATATATAAATTGACATACGGCCTACAGCTGTGGGACTCAGTGGCAAAATCAAATAATGAAATAATTCAGAGGTTCCAGTCAAAAATGTTGAGAATGATAGCGAACGCACCTTGGTACGTCTCAAATAACAGACTCCATCACAACCTCTGCATCAAAACTGTAATGGAAGAGATTACAGAAAAGACTAAAGCATACAAAGAACGAATCCCAACACATCCAAACAAGTTAGCAGTTAACCTGATGGACACAGTTGCCAGGAGATTAAAGAGAAAGATTCCTAAAGACCTCATTTAAGAGGCTACAAGAATAAACGGGGCAGTCATTGGACATCCTGCGTACGAATCTGTTGCATTTTCAAAAATATTGCTGAATATCTATATGATAGATTGCAATAAAATATTAAAAAAAAAAATCTACACACCAATAATTGAATACGTTATGTAAATTTTGCTGAAGCTGAACAATGTCGGAATCATTATATATAGTTCGACATAGTTTCAAATCATCGGCAAAAAGTTTACATTCAGAGTCAATATTCAGTTCCTTGCCGGAATCTGAGTTTCCTGATGGCTACAACCCGGGAATCTTTAAGTCAAGTGTGAATAGGTTACTTCTAGGTAAGCGCGCTCCATCATCGACCGCATCGTCGCTTTCCATCAGGTGAGATAGCGGTCAAGCGCGAACCTGTCAAGAATAAAAAATAAAAATAAAAACTACCCAAATCGTTTAGAAAAACTAAGAAAAAAAAATAATTAAAAAAATTAAAAAACACGACTGCCATGTCAAAAAAAATGAACTAAAAAGCAAAAAAACAAGATGTTAGCTAAATTATATAAATAAAAATGAAAGTTGTCACTCATTCGCTCACTGACTAAACACGATGTCTCGAAAACTACTTGATCTACAAAACAATTTTTTTCATCGCCGTCGGGGGACCAGTCTGTAGAATACTTTCTTATATAAAAAGTCCCCCGACTGCATCTTGTTTTTTTGCTTTTTAGTTCATTTTTTTTTGACATGGCAGTCGTGTTTTTTAATTTTTTTAATTATTTATTTTTATTTTAAACCTTTTAGTGATAAGTTTAATTTTAAAACATGTCATGCATCACAATATAGTTTCTAAGCATTTATACGATCACAAGAAGAGATGAAGATTAATCGTTTCATACCTATAGAATTTTTAAAGATTTCTGAGGCGATAAAATTTATCAAGAGACTTCTTGCCGTGTGGCTTGTGAATCACTTTACGCGTATCCAAAACGCTGATTGCCAAACCTTCTAGTTGCCTCACGCGACAAAGCGCAACATAAGCTTGCCCTTTGGCTAAATTTTTTGGGCCTAGGTCCACGAAGCCTCTGTCTAGTGTCGTCCCTTGTAACTTGTGGACTGTCACGGCCCAACATAATATAAGCGATAGCATGCGGCGCTCTACTTTTCCATGACTCCTTAGTCCGTCAAATTCGACTGTAGGTACTGTTCAATTTTGACACCCATACCAATAGTGTTGCCACGTACTGACTTGTCGTCGAACTCTACGAAGACGTCTTGTGGTAATTCTTCTGGTTCTAGTTGGTCACGGAGTAGCGATGGCCATCCGATTATATATATATATATAATATAGTTGTGGAATATTATTATTTATTATTATCTCTTTATTTGCCTTTTTTACATATAATTTGCATTTTTAAATATTTCTTTTAAAAAAAAAACATGATAAAAAAACATTTAAAAATGTAAAAAATAGTTGTCCGCCGGTGTCGGGAACAGGGTCCAAACTACCGGTGGTTAGGGCTCCAGAGACAGAAACCTCCTCACAATGCGAGCCGTATCGAGGAGTACTGCCTTCTGTATCAGGCCCTTGATCCAACCGCGCAACGACAGCTTCGAAAGATGGTCGTCGAAGCTTTTGGCTATAAGACCATTGGCGGTCACGACAATCGGCACAATGACAGCCGAGTCCACATTCCACATGTCGACAACCTCGTGTGCTAAGTCGAGATATTTGATTTGTTTCTCTTTCTCAGCTTTCACGAGATTCTCGTCATGCGGGATGGTGACGTCGACTATCACTGCGCAGCGCGCTAATCGGTCTATCACCACTATATCCGGCTTATTGGCTACAATAGTCCGGTCAGTAATGATAGACCGATCCCAGTACAACGTGACATGGTCATTTTCGAGAACTGGGTCGGGCACATACCTGTAGTACGGTACCTCAGAATCCACTAGGTTGTATTTTAAAGCAAGTTGCTGGTGAATAATCCTGGCTACTTGGTTATGCCTATGCAAGTACTCGCCGTTAGCCAGACGAGAACAACCAGAGATAATATGTCTGATGGACTCACCCGGACGATAGCATGCCCGACACACGTCAACCGTCCCGTCCTTCATAATATGTCTCCGGTAGTTGTTCGTCAAGATAACTTCGTCCATAATCGCACAGACAAAACCTTCAGTTTCTCCGAAGAGGTTGCTGAAACGTAACCAGGCCACGGACGCTAAAAAATCTACATCAGGCTCATACTTCCTTGCGGTCATCAGTAGTAAGTACCACAGGTTTGCGCCAGTTCTCTTTAGCCATGGACAACGGGGTGAGTCCCTTGTCCACTGCGACCACATCGCGGTGCATACCCACATCGGTTTTGAGAAAGTATTCTCTGAGGCTGCACACCTCGCGGTTGTGTACAGTCTTTGCATTCAAAAAGCCGCGACCTCCACACTTTCGCGGGATGTACAGTCTCATCACCGAAGATCGTGGGTGATGCATCCGGTTTGCGGTCAGCAATGTACGGACCCGCCTATCCAGAGCGTCTAGCTCGGTCTGAGTCCATTTGAGTATGCCGAAAGAGTACATTAAAACCGGCATGACCCAACCATTGAAGGCACGCACCTTATTTCCGCCTGACTGAAGGCTGTTTAAAACCTTCTTCAGGCGGTTAAAGAAGCGCTCCTTCAACGTTTGCTTCATGTCAGCGACGTTAATGCCTAACGCTTCCGACATACCCAAATACTTATAAGTTTCGGTCGAGGAGAGGGTTCTAAGGTTTATGGAATCCGAGAGTTGAATTCCCTCGGATTCCACAATCTCCCCTCGCTTTACATGCATAACTGCACATTTGTCCACTCCAAATTCCATCCTGATGGCACTACTGAAAGTTTCAGTTGCCTTCAGTAGTTCCATTAGTTGCAAATTGTTGTGGGCAAACAGTTTCAAATCATCCATGTAAAGCAGGTGAGATAGGACCTGACCACCTCTTCTCAACCGATAGCCTAGACCTGAATCCTCCTGCAATGTGCTTAGAGGATTCAGGGCTAAGCAAAACCAAAGTGGACTCAAACTGTCGCCCTGAAATATTCCCCGTTTAATCCATATTGGTTCATCATTCCCCTGGATCAGTTGACATCCTGGATAGCGAAGGACTGTTTTCTATTGCCTCATACATGACTCAAGGAAGGTGCGTAGAGTTGCATCTATTTTATACAACTCCAACACCCTCATGAGCCATGTATGTGGAACAGAGTCGTAGGCCTTCTTATAATCTATCCAACATGTCGACAGATCCTTGCGAGATCGACGAACCTGTTGGCTTATGGCCATGTCAATGAGGAGTAGCTCCTTAGTACCACGGGACCCATTCCTACATCCATTCTGAGAGGCAGACATAATCAAGTTTTTTTCTATATGTATATAAATTTTTGCTCTCAGAATGGATGTAAGAAGTTTATAGACCGTTGACAAACATGTAATCGGCCTATAATTCTTGGGTTCCGTGGGGCTACCTGTCTTATGGAGCAGATGGGTGATACCAGTTGTGAGAAACTGAGTTAGCGACCCAGATTCTAAAGATGACTGGAATTGCGATGCCAGAAGCGCTTGTGAGCTGCTGTACCATTTTAACCAGAAGTTGTGCAGTCCGTCCGTACCTGGAGACTTCCAATTAGGTAACGGACGAACTGCTCTGGCTACGTCTAGTGGTGTAATTTCGACTTTTTCCATTTCTGGTACATCAACGCACACGCGCTCGACATCACGCATCCAGCCACCCTCAGTGTGACAGACGGGCACCGACCAAATGCTGCGCCAGAATGCATTCGTGGCGGCATCATCCGGACGGACCACGTCGATCACACTTTGTTCAGGTCGCTCCCAAGCTCTGTACACCCACCTCTCATCGCTCTGGAACATGCAATTCTGCGAGTATCGATCGACCCGACGCTTATACCGCCGGATACGATTGGCCCATGCACAAACTTTCTGCTTCAGGAAGTCGATGCGCTCCGTGACACGGGACATGTATTCTCGGGGGGTAATTCCAGTTCCCGAAAATGCCCGTCTCACGTATCGCATCACACGTGGACGTGTATTGCCCTCCCTGAAGCAGTATAGCTTGCCAATGACTGCTCTGGCCTCATCAATACGTCCCTCGATCCTGCACTGCCAGGCTGGTACAGCAGGTTTTGGTCGAGTAGCTACATCACAACTTGAAAACTTTATATTAGCTAAACGACATGCCGCAACAGCCCCACAATACAAGATGGAGTGCGTATCAACGAGGTCCTCGCTGCTCTCAAAAACATTCTTAAGCAGCGAGTCCAGAGCAAACACTAGCGCCATATTTCGTTTGCACATGGGTAACCGCGGCAACCGGGGTCTAAATTCGGCTGGAGTGGACCTATACTCGCGAAGCGCATCCTCCAGTGCGCTTCTCAGTCTTTCATTGCACTGGCTACTTACTGTGTCAACCCTATCATCTAACTCATTCTCAACAACATTGGACCGCGGCGGGATTGCGTCAGTGGCTGGCAGTACCCCTGTCTGTGTCGGAGTCGAGACGATATGGTTGTTCAGTACTTCTGAGCGTAGCCTATCAAGTACGGCGTCGTCCAACCTATCCGACAATCGTTGCGCCGAGACGTCTACGGTTGGTTCAAGGTCCTGAAAAAGAGACAGCATCCTAACACGGTACGCAGTGAGGTTAGTTCCCCCCTCTGTAGCCCTGTAATATGCGCGCATGACGTTCTCATTTATGGATTGAGCCCATCTCATGCGCTGCACACAACCACCGGCAGCGGGGACCCGGCTCGGGGCCGGTTGGCCCCTAGATCCCAAGCTCCTCGGTGGCCGGCCTCTCCCCGGCCGACGTACAGGTGTTGGCGACGTCGGCGGGGAAAAATACTCGTCGCTCGAGCTCGACGCGACTGCAACCGCTGGTGTCACTGATGATCCGGGGTCCGGCGGTGGCGAGGCGGAGCTGAGTGGCAAGTCCGGGGATGAATGGCGTGCGCGACGGGCAGCTGCTCTCGTCAACATAGTTATAGTATATTTTCATTCCATTTCATTACGTTATTCATCTTGATGACTTGTGTCATCTGTCCGGTATACAATGTATGCATTTTTTCTTTTATATGATTTCCAAATTCCAGTTTATTGATTTCAATAAGTTTTTATTAAGTATTTTTTGTTATTTTACTGTAAGATATGTAAAAATGGGACCTTATGTAAATATTTAAAGATTTAAAAATTTGTGAATGAAAAAAACAACTTTTGTTGACATCTGGTGTTGCCAATTATTATTATTATTATTATTTATCTTATCTTATCTTGTTTTGGGACTGGCACTAAGCCAGAGCACTTCGACCCTTCTGGATCTTTTGTGCTATGCCCCTTCTGTCTACTCAACCCCTAGCCCTCCGGGCACCTTCTTCATGAGTCCCAGTATGGCCTTGATGGGGCTGAGTCTGTAGTCCTCTGGTCTTGGAAATGGTTGGCCCAGATACTCTAGTCTTTTGGAGCCTAGTGCTGCGTAGTCGCACAGCAAGTGTAGCATAGTCCTCTGCATCTCCACAGATCCTGCAAGTCGGGTCGCTTGCTAGTCCCATGTTGTGAAGCTGTTTGTTGGTGGCATAGTGCCCCGTGAAGACTCCTGTGATTGTTCGGAGCTGTGATCTGCTGTACCTCCATAGTTTTGGGTCTAGGCCTTATCTATGTCATTGAGAAATAGCTTTGCATGCTTCTGGCCTGTTGTATTGCGCCAGTGTGTGCTGTGTATCTCTAACGCAGCCCTTTTTAATGCTTGGTTGATGACCCTTATTGAGAGTCCAATGAAGGGTTCCGGTCCGTATAGGGGTGTCTCAGATCCTTTCCTTGCCAGAGTGTCGGCTCTTTCATTGCCTTCTACTTCTGTATGACCTGGCACCTAGATCAATCTGACCTTGTTGCGCCTTCCTATCCGGTTTAGTATTTAATACAGTTTAGTATCAGCCCAGAATCCACTGTATTGGACGTGATTGCCTTAAGTGTTGCTTGGCTGTCGCCTTCAGTATCTCCTTCGGTGCCACTGTTTAGTATTTCCTGCGCGCATGCGATTATAGCATAGATCTCTGCTTGGAGGACCTTCGCCAGTTTGCCCATGCTTAGGCTAAGATTGTAGTTGTCGCTGTGTACCCCCCGCTCCTGTACCAGTGTTCATTTTAGAGCCATCCGTGTATCATTCCTGGTTGTTCCCTTTGTGGGATAGTGCCATTTACTAAGCCGTGACCAATGTTAATGTTCTATTGAGTAGATAAAGCACAATTGGTTCACTAAACTGTCAAACACTCGGTAGGCTATTATTTTTTTATATATTTTATGTTATCCATTTTTTTTTAAACGACAAAGTTGGTTCACCACGCCACGAACTACCTGCGTATCTTTTTTCTCCTTCTCTGTCAAATACATCCAAAGGTTGTCTGTAAAAAATCGCTTTTAGCGATAAGACCGCCCATTGTGACAATAATTTTAAGTTCCTAATGTAATTTGTATTTTTCGGTGTACAATAAAGAATATATCTATCTATCTATCTTGTTTGCATGTACTTAGTGTTTATTGTACAATGGTTCGAAAATCCTTCACGCACTACTTGGCTGATTTCTTATATTAATTAATAATATTAGTTAGGGTTTCGTAATCAAATGTCAAAAATGTTTTTTTTTTTTATATACTCGACAGTTTCGATTAACAGTGTAACATATTTATATTTTTGGAATGTACTCGTCAAATTCTAGACGATAATCACATGCATTAACAGATTAAAAATTTTAAAAAAATTGGGTGGGTGTTCATTTATTTATCATACCCACCACATTGCATTTCTATATTTTTTCAATAGCCTATGTTACTCGGGACGATGCAAGGATTCTAACGATACCTCATACATGTAAATCAGTTCTGGCATTTAGAAGTTATGGTGGAATAAAGAAACTCACATACATACATACATACAAACATACATGAACCCTGAAAACATAACACTCCTTTTTGGGGCAGTCGTGTAATAAAGACCCCAAGTGTGACCCTTGAGGCACCCCTGATGGTAGGTAACACAGTTTGGATTTATAACCTTTAAGATACACCAATTGTGAGCGATTTCTTAAGTACGACTCACACCAGCGCAGCAACGACCCATGAACACCCATACTTTCCAATTTAGTGATAAGTAAGTCGTGACCTACCAAATCAAATTTAAAAGCATTTTAAAGTCGGTGTATATTGCATGAACCTCATTACTTTCATCTAATGCTGACGATATTTAAGAAACATACTCAACCAGATTGGTCTGAGTCGAGTTTTTGGGACGAAAACCGTGCTGGTTATCATCCAGCATATTTTGAATGTGTGAAAACATTTTTTTCTGAACAAGCAACTCAATCATTTTACCACACGTAGAAAGTATTGACACTGGTCTGTAGTTTGCAACATAGCCCTGTGATAAAGAGCAGTTGAAAATTGTAGTCAGAGGATCAGCCAGGTTTGCTGCACACTTTCTAAGAAAAAGAGGAGGGATTGAATCTGTCCCTGGACTCACATCACTATCACAGTCGAGGGAAGACAAGGTATCAAAAAATTCTTTTACCTCAAGTTTGCAGTGACTAAAAGTATTATTATTAGAGGAAATAGGGTCAACTGACGTTGAAGAGCGTTTATTACTATTTTGTGCATATATTATATGGACTGAAAATGATCGTAAAACAGATTGCAAATTTCCTGAGCACCCCGGGCAAACTTATCATCTTTAAGAGTCATTTTATTAGGAATATGATTGACACCTTCCCGTTTATTTTTTAAGTATCTCCATACATATTTCGGATTGATGCGCAGATGTTCAGTTATATTCTTTTTAAAATTCGCATAGCAATCTTGGATCATTTTACTGCAACGCGTTCTTAGGCATTCAAAAGTAATTTTATCTCTAGGGTTACCGTATTTTTTATATAGCTTATGATATTTAGCTTTCTCTTTAATTACTTTTATTAGAGCTCGGCTATACCAGAGAGGACAGCGTTCATCTCGTGGTTTTGTAATCGGAGTATGCTGGTTTATAAGTGACATGAGAATATCATAGAACTTTTGCAACATTTCGTTAACATTAGTTGTAGAATTAACCAAACCGGACCAAGGAATTTTCGCAAGTTCAGCGTTGACTGCGTCGTAGTTACAGAGATGAAAGTTTAAATATGGGACTTTATTTTGCATTAAAGGATTGGCATGATTAGTTCTATTTTTCAACATGACAATGGTGGCGTAACACTACAGCAAGTCAATGAAATTGAGAGATCTAGGTTGTTGTTGTTGTCACACATTGTTAAGGCAGTGACAAAGGCCACCCAGATGCTTGGATTTTAGAAGCGGAACTGTTAAATATTTAAACACAAGGCCAATCCTCTAGTGTGCTGATCTTGAGTATGCAGGAAGTGTAGTCTTAAGTGAAGTGTGTCTTTTATGCAGTCTTCTTCTTTTCGAATCGTTGCTAAACTCGTTAAAACGTGGAAACGGGTGCATAAAAGAAGCCTCCCCGAGTAGATTCCAAACGCCAGGCGCACCCTGGACAGCTAGAACTCGGCAATGCAAAGTCTAGCTGACTAATTTCTTCACCACAATGGTAAACTCAAACGGCTCTTTCTTTTATACAGTACGCTCGCAACATGTGGAGAGCAACGTGCCTTCACGAGACGTCTTCTACAACAGGCTTTATCAATACACTTACTCGAAAACCTGCTCCTATCTCTACCGCTTTTAGGCACGTTATTTACCGTTTTACGCACCATTGCGGAAAAGTGAGCGAGCCTAATTTTTTGTGTTTATTGTATCAGGCTACTCACTAAGCTATCCCCTTGAGTCGCCAGTCAACCCCTCTTTTTGATACACGTGGAAAGAAGGAGGATTGATAAGAAGCATTTTTCGCCTATCACAGACCCAAAAAATAAGTTTCTTTTTCCGACTATTTTTAAATGAATTTGTATAGTTAGATAAAGATATAAATATATATATATATATATTCAGTGTCATATACGTGATAAATAATATAGCAAATCAAAGCAATTAGTAATAGTATCAGTGGCACTCATCAAATTCTTCAAAGACACAGGCACAAAGATACGTTTTCAATTTAGGCGCTTGTTGTCGGACTGCTAACGTACTGCAACCGTCTGGCTGCGGCACGGTAAACGTGCGGCAGCGGTCCGACATAAAACAGTCAATGAATGTATATCTTTCAATATAGTCAAACGATTGCGATGAAACAAAGTCTAAGTAATATATCAAATTACATATAATTTTAATGTACAAAAGTTATCTACATCAATTTCGTACATTTTACGTGATGCGCGCACGACTAAAAACTTCTACAGATTTATTATATGTATAGATAGATTATATTTTCACGGATAATTTACATTTTAAAAAATTCTTAACTATAATTACAGTAGAATCAAAAATAATAATTTAAAATAAACCCTAAACTAATTACAACTAACTAAAAACAAACTAAAATATGGCATCAAAAAACTCCTCCACATCGCTGTCGACTGGTAATGTACGCAGAAGACTGGCGGCGTTGCTACACTGTATGGCAGTGTATACAGCGTGAAAATGCATTTACCGATTTATTTCCGACATGGCACATTCGTCAGACCAATACCAGCCCAACAGTAAGAGCGGTTGCTCTCATTAACGAATATCTTGACCACAGTCCAAATGCCGACATATTTGTTGATAGATTAAATGTGCTGAAGAAGGATGTGATGACCTTTCTTCACAAAATGTAATATATAGTTGATTTTTATCTAGGACACCGATAATTTTTAATATTTAATGCTATTTTTGTATGACAAATTGACAATTAGATAAAAAAATTTTAGGTTTTTTTTTCTAGTTTTATTATTTGTGACGATTTTTTTTTACATTTTTTAAATGTAATCTATTCATTTTATATACATTTAAATCTAATAATAACTCTTGTGACGATTTTATTCTTTATGAAAATTTTATTTTACATGACCATCTTATTTTATATAACAATTTAATTCTTTGTGACAATTTTATTTTAAGTCATGGTATTTTATTTTGTATGATTTGTATTCTTTTATTTTTATTTAGTTTTTTATTTTGTATAACAATTGAACTGTAATTAATTTCATTTCATTTTTATTGTGTACTAGTTATAAGCGTTTTGGTTCCAGTACTGTAAGCTTGTAATGTATTTAATAATAAATAAATAAATTTAAAAACAGTCTGAAAAAAACTTTTTTTTGTGTGTGTGATGGGTGAAAAATGCTTCTTATCAACCCTCCTCCTTTGTCACTGCAGCACTTGGCTCCATAAAAATTACACACACACACTAAATACACTAAAAACAACACAATTATTCACTTATTCATACAGAAAGCTACACGGAGCGTTTGAACAAAGGAGATGTTTCATTTTTGTATGGGGCTCCGGCCATAACATGTACATTTTAGCGAAGCTGGGAAACTTGCCCCTGAATAGAATAAAGTAAATTTTTTTTCATAATATCAAATGGTTTTTATGTACAAAATAAAAATTAAAAATGTTTGACGTTTGTCCTAAGAGTTATGACAGCCATGATAGGTCGTAGACATGACGTTTACTTAACCTATAGAATTGTTTTGTTTTTGTTTATCAGAACTAAACTCATAAATAGTCTAAGATCAGATCTTTCTAATAGAATATTAGACAAAAGTGGCTCACCAAAGCACGATTGAATCATTTCTTAAATAAAAAGGGACAAAAGTCACTTTGAGCGTTCGGCCGGTTATTTTGAATTCGTTTAGAAACACACTTCAAAAATGAAGACTAAAGATTTTGGTAACGTTGAAATGGTCACATTTAATTATGTTTACTCAAAAATATGTATAAGAGAATAATAGTAATTTATTTTTAACACTACAAGAATACACACATTTTTTTATTATTTTCTACGTAACATTGATTTGATGAGACATGATTTCAGAACGAATGAAGTCTGCAAGCAAACGAGACGCCATGTTGATTAAAACATGGCAATAATTGAAAAACTATTATTTTTTGTCCACAACAAATCAGGCTCAAATTCACCAGAGAATATTTTTCCACAGTTTGTGGTATTTTTTCCTCTTTTTCGATAAATGTACCTACATCTGATGGCCGAAAATGAAACATCTCCTTTAAAATAATTACCCTTCACGATCGTTCCGTAAACTTACCCGCGGGCCAAAAAAAAAATGAAACGAATCTAGGCTGTCTCCCATTAAAAAGATTAACAATGAGTACAACAGAGCGATCTTGAACATGATACCTGAACTAGACATATTCATTGACACAAACTACCGAGAGTTTCAAGTAAAATTTATATAATCCTAGCCAGGTTGTGTCTAGTGTTTTGATGACATAGAAACTCTTTATTTTTATAATTTTTGTTTTGTTTTGAATTAAATTGAATTAATTAAATGTGTTTAATTTTAATTAATTGTTAATGATCCTATTCAAGATCGCATTGTTGTGATGAATTTCTTGAAGGTTGTTTCGGACCTGAACTTATGTCGATTTCCTAATCGGCTATGGCACAACAAACCAACTTCTGGCGATGTTTATAACGACATGTGTCTTATTGAGTATAGTTGGTCCAGATGATGCACGTGATCTTGTGGACCATCTATGCTCAGTGCACTATCTACAGTTGCAATATAATAACGGCTTCAGGATTTTGATGGGGCTACCCCGTTTCTAAGGTACCAATGTAAATTTAAAAACTTACCGCTCTTTGTGCCTGCCATCTCATATTCCATTGTGAGCGACGTTTCGTTCAAAGAGTTGAAGCAAGCGACGTTGACAATATCCTCATCTGCGTATTGATACTCCGCAGTGAAGTCAATATCCTTCTCCACCTGGTTTTCGCGAACTGCTGGCACTACCATGTTATTCACGAGGATTGTTTGAGGCGGCTCTGTGGGGTTTAAAAATCATCATAATACAGACTTTCAGATTGTTCTCTAATTTCACTTGTTTGGTAGTTTTAGAAGCTTTCTGTTGATCGTCTGAGGCGGCTCTAGGGCTACTATCAGTTCATCATCATCATCATCATTTCAGCCGAAAGACGTCCACAGCTGGACATAGGCCTCCCCCAAGCGTCGCCACAGCGAACGGTCCTGTGCGTCTCGCATCCATCGGACTCCCGCAACCGTTACCAAGTCATCGGTCCACCTTGTAGGAGGCCTTCCAACGCTAAGTCTTCCGGTACGTGGTCGCCATTCCAGAACCTTTCGGCCCCAACGGCCATCTGTTCTGCGAGCAATGTGCCCTGCCCATTGCCACTTTAGTTTGGCGATTCTTCGTGCTATGTCGGCAACCTTGGTTCTCCTGCGGATATCCTCATTCCTGATTCGATCACGCAAGGAAACTCCGAGCATAGCCCTCTCCATTGCCCTTTAGGTGACTTTAAGCCTTCTAATGAGGCCCATTGTAAGCGATCACGTTTCGGAGCCATATGTCATCACTGGCAACACGCACTGGTCATAGACTTTCGTCTTGAGACACTGTGGTATATTGGACGAGAAGATACCGCGCAGCTTCCCGAACGCTGCCCAGCCGAGTCGGATTCGACGATTGATCTCTTTCTCGAAGTTAGACCTTCCCAACTGGACCGTCTGTCCCAGGTAAACGTAGTCGTCTACAACTTCGAGTGTAGAGTCCCCGACCTTGATAGGAGTGGGTGCTACATGGCTGTTTACCATGACTTTGGTTTTGTCCATGTTCATTTTAAGTCCCACTCTTTCGGAAGCTCTACTGAGGTCACCAAGCATTGTACTGAGCTCCTCCGTAGTCTCAGCCATGACTACTATGTCGTCGGCAAACCGAAGGTGAGTGATGTACTCGCCATTGACATTAATGCCTAGCCCTCTCCATTCCAAAACCTTGAAGACATCCTCCATTGCTGCCGTGAACAGTTTCGGAGAAATAACGTCTCCCTGCCTCACACCCCGCTGCAAGAGGATAGGTTTCGAGGTCTGGTCTTGTAGTCGGACTGACATAGTGGCGTTTTTGTACAAACACTTCAGCACTTCGATATACCGATAGTCAATTTGGCACCGTTGGAGAGACTGCAGTACAGCCCAAGTTTCAATCGAATCAAAGGCTTTCTCGTAGTCCACAAACGCTAAGCAGAGAGGCTGATTATACTCCTCAGTCTTCTGTATAACATGCCGCAGCGTATGTATGTGGTCCACGGTGCTGAAGCGTTTTCGAAATCCGGCTTGTTCGGGAGGCTGGAAGTCGTCGAACCTGCGCGCGAGACGATTCGTGATGACTCTGGAAAACAGCTTGTAGACATGGCTCAGAAGCGAGATGGGCCTATAATTCTTAAGCAGGGCATTATCGCCCTTCTTAAAGAAGAGTACCACCACGCCTCTGCTCCACACCTGTGGCGTTTTTCCCTCGAGTATGACGGAATCAAATAGCTTCTGAAGGGCCTTAAGGACCGGTTTTCCACCCGCCTTCAGCAGTTCGGCCGTAATTCCGTCCTCACCCGACGCCTTGTTATTTTTTAGCTGCTTCAGAGCCATCCTAATCTCGTACAGGCTGACGTCCGGGATATCTTCGGTATAGTGTCGAGTCAATCTAGCTCTTGGGTCGTTTACTAGATTTACAGCGGGTTTAGCGATAGACGGGTATAACTGTCCATAAAAAGCCTCGATCTCTCCCAGAAGCTCCGATTTGGCGGATATGACTCTGCCATCGTCGGTCTTCAGTTTCGTGAGCTGGCTTTGCCCAATAGACAGATCTCGTGCAAATACTTTAGAGCCCTTAAATTATTCCGCTCAATCGCATCCTTAATCCTTGCGGTATTAAAGCGGCGAAGGTCGCGTTTCAGGGACTTCGAGATTTGTCTATTGAGCTGCCGGTATATGCACGCATCGTCTGAAGACTGCAGAACCATCTCACGCCTCTTCTTCATTAGCTCGAGGGTCGGATCTGAGAGCTTCTTGTTCTTATTTGTACGGTGAGTCTTGAAAAACTTAGACCCGACCGTATGGACAGTTTCCACGAACCCATCGTTATATTCATCCACGGAGCTTCCTAGGCTCTCGAAACGATTGTGGAGTTCGAGCTGATAGCTCTCGGGGTTTTGGATCTGGATCTGTGCTGGACGGAGCGTAGACTTCATCAGTCGAGACCTTTCAAGCTTAATGTTAATATTCAATGTGCCTCCTACGACGCGGTGATCACTTCCAGTTTTCACCGCGCTGATCACAGAGACATCATTGAATATTTGCTTTTTCGTCGACAGGATGAAGTCAATCTCATTTCTAGTTGCACCGTCAGGACTTTGCCAGGTCCACCTTCTATGCTAACGCTTTCTGAAGAAGGAATTCATCATATAGAGGCCCGGCCTCCTTCTCCATAAAGCTAGCCAGTAGGTGTCCCCGGTGATTCCGACGTCCAAATCCAAATTGCCCCACTCGCAGCTCGTCACCGTCTCGTTTTCCCAGTTTCGCGTTAAAGTCCCCCATGACCACGGTGAAGTGAGTCTTAGAACCATGCATGGCTCTTGATATATCCTCATACATGGATTCTACTTCGTCGTCGGGATGTGTCGAGGTCGGGGCGTAGACCTGTATGACCTTCAGCGAATATCTTGATGATATTCTGAGTATAAGGTACGCCACCCTGGTCGACACACTCTCGATCTTCACCACATTGTTCACAAGGGACTTGTGGACGATAAACCCGACACCACCCTGGGACTGCTGGTCACCCTCCCGGAAATAGAGCAGGTTACCGGATTTGAGAATTATCGTATCCTCCCCCTGTCTTCGGACTTCAGACAATTCCACAATACTCCATCGCAACCCGCTCAATTCCTCCTCAAGTTCGGTGATCTTCTCGGCAGTCCTCAGTGTACGCGTGTTAAAAGTTGCCAGGTCGAGTCGTTTAATAGATGGGTAGCCAGATCTCATCCGGAGAATCTTCGCACCCCTTGCCTCGTCGTGGCCTTGACCGCTACCGGAGTCAAGGGTAGACGGGCTGCCGGGCACTAGGGGCCATTTTTTCTTTCTGTTTTTCATGTTAGGGGGGGGGGGGGGTTGCCATAATCGCCACGCTTGGCAGACGGGTTGTCGATCGCAGTTTGATTGTTGTAATGCACAGAGGATGCTGCTGCCCATTCTCTGGTATGTCCCTTAGTCGCCTCTTACGACACCCTCGGGAAGAGATGGGATGGTGTTATTCTTAACGTCCGGACACCATACGGAACTAGACGACGGAACTATCAGTTGCTCGCAGTTAATACGTAATACAATCTCACTTGATAATACTCCTTTTCATACTTTTGGGCATCAAATTATTTGTAACGACTGTTTGACTGATCTGTCGTTAAGTAATAGTAAAAATTAAGTTCCTATTTTTTTTTAAACAGAACATGGTATAGATGTGTGACCATATAATTATAGGTGGGAAGGATAAATACCTTTTTGTCTCACATGAATTTTCATAAAGCAATAGGCCGCTGCATAGTTTTCCCCGTCGTAGTTTACCACAGGTTTTATTAACGGGTAATAAATACGGGTCAATATCATACATTTCCATAAAGTACCCATTCTTTTTTCAACCATAAACTGTTAAAAGATTTAAGTAAGTAGTTACATCAAATTAATAGATATGCGTAACAGATCAAGTCTGTATTCCTTAATTAAGTAAAAATACTTACAACAGTGGTTTTATTTTTCATGATTAGATCATTAAAGTTAAATCTAATCTTTTCATCAGTGTAGTTGTTGCATCTGTAAAATAGGTATTATAAATGAAGATAGATTCCATTAACATCTTATACTATGAACGAAATTTGTTACATACAAATTTCGTTCATATTCGTAAACATTACTTTAAGTCACCCAATCATTAAAAAAATATTGCAACTAGAGCTTCTTGAAATAGTTTAATGTGACTAAAACATACAGATAAAGTAGTCTTCAGTAACTTACATAACACGTTCGATGTAGTATTCATATTTCGTGACTATTGTGAAATTTTCTCCTTCGAGAACCGTGTATATGTTTTGTTGCTTCTTGTCATCACTGTGGTCACAAGTTAGCGTATTTCCATGCACGGTCTGGATTTCAAAAGTAATTTTCATTGGATCTGTAAGGAAATAAAATTTGTTAAAATCCTAGCTGTATATAAAGTTGGGCACGCCACAATTATGGCGGTAAGTCCCCTCTTTGAGGCGTGGTTGGAAAGACCTCACGGCGTCCTCACCTTTCGCATGACGCAGGTTCTCACCGAACACGGTAAGTTCGGGAAGTTCCTGCACCGGATTCGTGCGGAAGCGACGCCCGGGTGTCGCCACTGTGTGGACCGCCCGGAGGACACGGTGGAGCACACGGTTGAGGTGTGCCCCGCTTGGGCAGAGCAACGCCTTGTCCTTGTGGGGGCGATCGGCGGCGGCGATCTCTCGCGCCGGGCCTTGGTACAGGCCATGGTCCGGAGCGAGGAAGAGTGGCAGGCGGTCGCCTCCTTCTGTGAAGCAGTAATGCTAGCAAAGGAGGCGGCCGATCGCGTGAGGCAACGGTCCTCACGCCCTTACCGCCGCCGGGATTCCGATCCCGATTTCCGGCCACCGTAGGCGCGGGCTTGCGGACGGCGAGCAATGGGTGGCTCGCCGTCGGACCGTCCGGTAACCGTCCGGACCGAGCCAAGTCGTCGACGGCGCGTATTGTTCCACGCGCGCCTCAGGGAGATGTCAGCAAACCGTAGGGGCTCAGCAGGGTCGAAGCCTACTGGGGCCATGGGTAGTGTGAAAACGAAACCCGGGGCCCTGGGACGAAGGCAACGAAGGAACAGGAGTGGGTTTTTAGTCAGTAAAAGTCTGACACTATCTCTCGCTCCGCCCAAGAGCGGGATTTGTCATTGCCCACCGAAAAAAAAAAAAAGCTGTATATAAAGTAATGTGATTTACCATCAACGATTGCATCACTGCTTACCATCAGGTGGGATCGCAGTCATGTACTTAGTTTATTACATTTAAAAAATTCTACTATAACACTGACATAATGACTTAGGCTATAATTATATTTTCACGCGAGACTGAAGCCGCTAGCAGAAACTGGTATTATTATTATTATTATATCTCTTGCCCTTTTTTTACATAGGGGTTTTAATGGTAGATGGAGCCACCGTAAAAATCTCATACTG
This sequence comes from Mythimna impura, assembly GCA_905147345.3. Taxonomy (NCBI): domain Eukaryota; kingdom Metazoa; phylum Arthropoda; class Insecta; order Lepidoptera; family Noctuidae; genus Mythimna; species Mythimna impura. Next base: position 13,467,679 of record LR990368.1, on the reverse strand, counting down.
GGCGCTTATAGCACTAAATCTCGCCCTGGGCGCTAATAGTATTAAATCTCGCCCTGGGCGCTAATAGTACTAAAACCGGCATTGTTGTCAGTAAAGTTCTTACAGTACCTATATGAGTCTAGTATTTTTTGACGGATGTTTGACAAAGGATGCTATAGGATTAAAAAAACTGGCCAAGTGCGAGTCGGACTCGCGCTCAAAGGGTTCCGTACCATCCGTAGTAAAAAACGGCAAAAAACAAACACAATAATAATACTCTTGTCAACATTATTCCTGTCTTTTCACCTTCAATTTTCCATATTTTCGGCCCAACGACTGTCGGATCAGGTGCGGGTTCATAATGAGATTACTGACATGGTTACACATGTACCCAGTGCAACAATGAATTGAGGAGTGCTTTGGAGTGTGCTATTCGGGAGTATCGCAACATGCCGCTTGAACTTAGGCCGCGCTAACCTCGTTTGCCCATGCATAATAAGAATAAGGCGCTGGTGGCTGCTCTGGATTTGCAGTTGTCAAACTATTTTGACGACTGCAAAGATCTCGCTGATACACACTCGATAATGTACTGCGCAGCTGTTTCGGCATGTCGTGTAGCTCACGTCAAGTTTCAAAACTGTGAGGTAGCTACACGACCAAAACCAGCCGTGCCGGCTTGGCAGTGCAGGATCGAGCATTGTATTGGTGGGGCCAGAGCACTCATCGGCAAACTAATCTGCTTCAGGGAAGGCAACACTCGCCCAAGAGTGATGTGCTTTGTGAGGCGGGCGTTTTCGGGGACTGACATCAGCCCCCGAGACTATATGTCCCGTGTCACAGAGCGCATCGACTTCCTGAAGCAGAAGTTGTATGCATGGGCAAACCGTATCCGCAGGTATAAGCGGCGGTTGGAGCGATACACCCAGAATCGCACATTCCGGAGTAATGAAAGGTGGGTTTACAGGGCTTGGGAGAGACCGGACCAAGGTGTGACTGATGCGTGCCTCCCGGATGATGACGCCATGAGTTCATTCTGGCGCAGCATCTGGTCGGTGCCTGTCGGTCACACCGAGGGTGTCTGGACTCGAGAGGTCGAGCGTGCGTGCGATCCAATACCCCAAATGAGGGCAATTGACATCAGCCCCCAAAATGTAGCTTGTGCAGTCTGTCCGTTGCCAAACTGGAAATCTCCAGGGCCGGTTGGGCTGCACAATTTCTGGATTAAGTGGTTTACAAGATCGCACGCTCGCTTGGCATATCAGTTCCAGTCTGCCTTAGAGTCAGGATCACTACCCCAGTTCCTAACAACAGGAATAACCCACCTGCTCCATAAGTCAGGTAGTACTGCGGAGCCTAAAAATTATAGACCATACTGAGAAGCAAAATTAATAGTCATATAAAATTTAATCATGTCACCTTCTCAGAATGGATGTAGGAACGGGTCCCGCGGTACTAAGGAGCTGCTCCTCATTGATATGACCATTAGCCAACAGGTTCGACGTTCCCGAAAGGATCTGTCAACATGTTGGATAGATTATAAGAAGGCCTATGACTCTGTTCCTCATACTGGCTCATGAGGGTGCTGGAATTGTATAAAATTGATATAACACTACGCACCTTATGTGTATGAGGAAATGGAGTACGGTCCTCCGCTATCCAGGATGTCGACATACCCAGAGGAATAACGAACCTGTAAGGATCGAGCGAGGTACATTCCAGGGAGATAGTTTGATTTTTATTTCCCTTCCCCCCGGACCATGGCCCCTTCCCCCCGGACCACGGTAGTGAGCAGACGTGTGCACTTAACAGGTTTTATTTTCGAAAAGTCACTTTTTATTTTAAATTTATTAAATATTCCCGTGAGTTAAGTACCAGGCGCACATAAATGTATAAGAGTCGTAAGTCGTAGTGGTGTGAAGGAGATAGCAACAGATGAAACGTAGTAAATACCACAGCTACGCTGCTTTGACTGACATTTGTCAACAAACGCCATAAAAAACTGTCATCTGTCAACAAGCCTCATAGTGAACTGTCATCTGTCACCAAACTGTCATCTGTCACCAAACTGTCATTTGTCACTAAACTGTCATCTGTCAAGAAGTCACAGTGAACTGTAACCTGTCAAAAGTCACATAGTGAACTGTCATCTGTCAAGAAGTCACATAGTGAACTGTCATCTGTCACCTAACTGTTTAGTGAACTGTCATCGGTCAAACGTCAAAATCTACTGTTTTCTGACTGTCACCTCACGAATTTGCCACATCAAAAAATCAGTTTGAGTTTTGGTAGAAACTGAACTCGGACAAGTGCGCCAAAAACACTTCGCTAAAATGTCGTTACACCGAAATCACCGCAACAAGTTCCAACGCCCGCTAAAGAAACTGATCAAACAATTACGCCCTGGAGTATAACGCAAAGGGCGCTTAAACGCAAGCAAGGAGACGAACTGGAGTTTTTTATGAAAAAAATGGAATCTATGTTCGAGTCTTGGGCTAAAAAACAGGAACTTAAATACCAGAAAATACTTGCATCTGTCGAGGATAATAAAGAACAAAATAAGGAAATGAAGGCTTCCATGGATTTAATTTCTAACCAATACGATGATATTATAAGGAAAATTGACAAATTAGAGCAAGAAAAAAAGTCCGATTTAATATATATTCAGTCACTTGAGAATAGGATAGAATTCCTGGATAGAGTGACAAAAAGTACTTGTGTAGAGCTTAGAAACATCCCAATATCCAAGAATGAAAGCGTCGATGTTCTATATACCACAGTTTTGAACTTGTGCAAGACACTGAACGTTCCTTTGATGCCAGCAGACGTTAGAAATATTTATCGGGGCTATTCAAAAAACGTTTTGAAGAGACCAATAATTATAGATTTTTCTTCTATTACGCTAAAGAACAAATTAATCTCCTCTTTTAAAACCTACAATAAAGCAAATGTCAACAATAAGTTAAATACTTCACAAATTCACATGGATGGAACTCCAACATTAATTTATGTGACTGACTATTTTACACCGAAAATGAAAAGACTCCATTTTTTTGCAAGGGACTTTGCGTCTACAAACGGCTATAAGTTTTGTTGGTCAACTCAGGCGGCTATATACTTGAGGAAAAAAGAAGGCGAGCAGTCTATCAAACTTAAAACGGAACAAGATTTACTCAACCTGAAAAATCAATTGTGACATACACTATATTTCCTTTTAGTTTGCACCAGGGTTTTTGATAAGTTTCTATTTACACTTAAATTATTTTATGTTGTTAATATTTCCAAACATTTATACTGCATGCTCATTAACTTAAGCTACACTATATACTAATATTACACACACACATCACTCCACACACACGCGCTATCTCTCATAAAGTCCTCGACGACACTACTTCTGCTCGATTACCTGCCGCTAAATTCGAGATTTTCTTTATTATTTTGCAACTTGAGTACAATAACTGTCTCTCTAAGTTTTATGTTAAAAATGAAAACACCTCCATTTCACATCTCAACTATCTATAATAACATAAGTCAATTAAAATTGTTCCCTTTTGTATTAAATTATAAAATTCTCTGACGTAAACGCTTTAATTAACGAGTTGGATGATTTCAATATTAGTGAGCTTTTTGTCTGTAATCCGGATCAATGTGAGAATATAGTCAAAAAACCTCAAACATTTTTCAAAATTCTTCACCAAAATATCCGAAGCATTAATAAAAACTTTGACCATTTATGCATTTTACTAAGACGGATGAAAGTAAAATGCGACTTAATTATTTTAACAGAATGTTGGCTATCCTGTACCTCTAACCTGCCTACTTTAGACAGTTACCATACATACAGCAGTTCCAAACATTTCAATCAAAATTATGGCGTGGTTTTATTTATTAATAAATCCATATCCCATAAGTTTGAAGAACGAACATTTATGGATGCAAATTGCTTGATTACTAAAATAGGTTTTGAAACTGCAATAATTTCAATCTATAGACCGCACTGCTTCAAAAACATTGATAACTTTTTAATCTCGATGAACAATATTTTATTAGAATTATCTTCTTTCAGAAATATTTTCATTATTGGTGACATTAATATAAACTTATTGGATTCCAACCATAACACATCACGTTATCTAGAATTATTATCTTTCCATGGCCTGATCCCTGCTTATGACATTGCCACCAGGGGAAAAAGCTGCATTGATCATGTGATACTGAAGACAAAATTACCTTCGTTATCACTTATACTTAACTCGGCTGTAACGGATCGTGAGGCAGTTTTTGTTCTGCTTAAAAACTAAAATAAAGAAAAAAGACACTAGTAGGACTATTAGTAAAATAAATTTCGAAAATATCAAACTTGAATGTAAAAATACTGATTTTAACCAAATTTTGCCCTTCGAAGATCCAAACCTAGCAACTACTATCCTGGTAGAATATTTACAAAATTTAATAGCAAAAAATAAAAAAATAAAAATAATTCCACGTAACAAAGCCACATTGAAACCGTGGATAACAGTAGGCTTATTAAGATGCATAAGAAACAGAGATCGGATGCACCACATACTTAAAACAGATACAAGTAATTTAATTTTAGCCACTACTTACAAAAGATATAGAAACTTTTGTAATTCTGTACTTAAAAAATGTAAAATTAGCTATGAAAAGTACGAGTTGGAATTGGCAAAGAATAATAGCAAAAAGCTCTGGCAAAATATAAAAAACATCACAAATACGAATAAAACCAAAAACTCGAATCAGGAACTTTTAACTGTTAAAGGAACCTCAGTGGAATCTGTCAATGCCGTTAATGAGTTCTTTGCGCATATTGGTGAAAACCTTGCTCAAAAGATATCTCCTGTACCACCAATTACTAATGTTAGACTCGAATGTGCTTCGACGCAATCTTTTGTTCTTCTGGACACAGATTGCGAAGAGGTCGGAGGCATAATAGGTGGCTTAAAATTGGGTAGTAGCACTGGATGTGACGGCATCTCTTGCGAACTGTTGAAAGGTATAAAGGAATATTTGGTACCCCCTCTGATAAAACTTTTTAATAGTTGCTTTAAGCTAGGCGTCTTCCCTGATGTTCTCAAGCAGTCAATTGTGGTGCCCATTCACAAAAGTGGGAGGCGAGACTGTGTCAATAATTACCGCCCAATATCTGTCCTGCCGTCCTTATCTAAGGTCTTGGAGAAAATCATTAACAAGAGGCTCGTGAAATTTTTGGAAAACAAAAACTTACTGTCGGATGCTCAATATGGTTTTAGGCGGAACAGATCCACAGACGATGCTGTGAATTCATTTACAGAATTTATCGCGAAAAATTTAGATGAAAAAAGAAAATGTCTTACAGACCTCGCAAAGGCTTTTGACACAGTCTCCCATCCTAAACTACTGATGAAACTTGAAAGCCTGGGTATCAGAGGTGTGCAACTGCTTTTATTTAAAAGCTACCTCTCGGGTCGCAAGCAGAGGGTGAGAATAGGTGATGAAGTGAGCGGGGAGTGTTCTGTTAACTTTGGAGTCCCCCAAGGAAGTATTTTGGGCCCTTCATTATTTCTATGCTATATTAATGATTTATGCCAACTTAACCTTCAAAATTGTAAGATTATATCGTATGCAGATGACACAACTTTGATCTTTTTTGGGGACTCATGGCCTCACCTATTTAATTATGCTCAAAAAGGTTTTAATGAGGTGTGTCATTGGTTAGCTACCCATTCACTTACCTTAAATCACACTAAAATTCACTTCATAAATTTTTCCCTTAGAAATTTTGGCTCTCCCCAACACAAATTAATAGCACACTCTTGTTTCCAGATTCCGACTATAACTTGTAACTGCCCTCTCATTAGCAAAACAAACTATATAAAATATTTAGGAGTAACCATTGATGAAAACTTAAAATTTACCGAACACATAAGTAATGTGGCTAAGAAAATACGTAAACTCTCATATATATTTAAACATTTAAGACTTGTCGCCGACTCCAAGGTTATGAGATCCGTCTATCTGGCGCTTTGTCAATCCTGTCTCACCTACTGCATTTCTTCATGGGGTGGTGTTGCTAAGAGTCATTTATTGGAACTAGAGCGGGCTCAAAGACTGATACTCAAAATTTGTTTATTTAAACCGAGACTATTCCCAACATCAGAACTATACAGTTTGGCAGAGGTTTTGTCGGTTAGGAAACTGTACATTCTTTTTCTTATCCTCAAACAGCACAAACTATTACAGTACAATCATAACAACCCTGTGTTAACCCGCCGCCGTAACTTCCAAGTATGTCATACTGCGCCAGCCAGAACAGCCTTCAGCGGTTATTTCTCCTTCTTTCAAGGTCCACGGCTGTATAACTTGGCTAATGAGTTGCATAATATCTATCCCATTTCGAAAAGGGAATGTAAGGGGAAGATCACCGAATGGCTTCTTAAGCTTGGGTACGAGGAGACAGAAAGACTTCTTAACAAACATAGAGATTTTTAGACAAACGAATACACGTACTAGCACTCGAACACATATAAACACACCATCACACGCACACACACACACATTCACACATGCATGTCAACTTTTTCTGAATTAGCACACTCCCTTAATTTTAAGTTCCTAATCACTGTTATTTTCTTTTGATCTGTTCTGGGTACAGGTGGCCAGGAGACCCATAACACAAGTTTTCTTAGTATGGGCTCCTGTCTCCCTACCAAAAAAATATATTGTTTAAAGAAATTTTGTTGTACCTATGTATCTTGTGGGAGAAATAAACAAATTTATTATTATTTATTATTAGTTTGAGTCCACTTTGGTTTTGCCTAGCCTTGAATCTTCTAAGCACACTGCTGGAGAATTCAGGTCTAGGCTATCGGTTGAAGAGAGGTGGTCAGGTAATATCTCACCTACTTTACATGGATGACCTGAAACTTTTTGCCCCCAGCAATCTGCAACTGATGGAGCTACTGAAGGTAACTGAAACCTTCAGTAGTGCCATCAGGATGGAGTTTGGTGTGGACAAATGTGCGGTCATGCATATAAAGCGAGGGGAGGTTGTGGAATCCGTGGGCACTCAACTCACGGATTCCATAAACCTGAGATCCCTCTCTCCAACCGAAACCTATAAGTATTTGGGTATGTCGGAAGCTCTAGGCATCAATATCACTGACATGAAGTAATCGTTGAAGGAGCGTTTCTTTGGACGCCTGAAGAAGGTATTCAATAGCCTTCTTTCAGGCGGAAACAAGGTGCGCGCCTTCAACGGTTGGGTCATGCCGGTATTGATGTACTCTTTCGGCGTACTCAAATGGACTCAAACGGAACTTGACGCCCTAGATAGGAGGGTCCGCACACTGCTGACTGCATACCGAATGCATCACCCACGATCGTCGGTGATGAGATTGTATATCCCGCGGAAGTGTGGGGGTCGAGGTTTTTTAAATGCTAAGACCCTACACAACCGCGAGGTATGCAGTCTCAGGGAATATTTCCTAGCTGCCGACGTGGGTATGTATCGAGATGTAGTGGCAATGGGCAAGGGACTCACCCCGCTCTCCCTGGCTAATGAGAACTGGCGCAAACCGGTAGTGCTTGACACTAACGATCGCAGGGAAGTATGGCAGAGCAAGGAACTTCACGGACGCTTTTTCCGGGCCCTTCACGGGCCCGATGTAGACCAATTGGCGTCCGTAGCCTGACTGCGTTCCGGTGACCTCTTTGGGGAAACCGAAGGTTTTGTCTGCAATTATGGACGAAGTTATCATGACGAATAACTACCGGAGATTTATTGTGAAGGATGGCACGGTTGACATCTGTCGGGCATGTCACCGTCCGGGAGAATCAATTCGTCACATTATCTCTGGTTGTTCTCGTCTAGCTAATGGAGAGTACTTGCATAGACACAACCTTGTAGCCAGGATTATCCATCAGCAACTTACTCTCTTGTGGAATCGGAAGTGCCGTACTATAGGTACGAGCCCGATCCAGTTCTTGATAATGGTCATATCACTTTGTACTGGGATCGGTCCATCATCACTGACAGGACTATTGTAGCCAATAAGCCTGATATAGTGGTGGTGGACCGAAGCGAGAGGCATGCAATGATTGTTGGCATATCCGTTTCGCATGACGAGAACCTCGTGAAAGCCGAGAAAGATAAACAAATCAAGTATATTGACTTGGCTCGCGAGGTTGTCGACATGTGGGATGTGGACTCGGCGATCATTGTACCGATAGTCGTGCCAGGCAATGGCTTAATAGCCATGAGCCTCGTCCAACATCTTAGGAGGCTCGCGTTAGGCGACTGGATCAAGGGCTTGATTCAGAAAGCGGTACTCCTGGACACGGCTCGCATTGTTAGGAGGTTCCTTTCTCTGGAGCCCTGACCGCCGGTAGCTTGGACCCTGTTCCCGATACCGGTGGGGTACTATTTTTTATATTTTTAAATGTTTTCTTTTTTGTATGATTTTGTTTAAAAAAATATTTAAAAATAAAAAAATAGTACCCCACCGGTATCGGGAACAGGGTCTATTGTCAATTTACAATGAATAAAGGAAATAATAATAATAATTTTATTTCAGACACCAAAAATCCATAGAGTGTTAGTAACATACTCGTACAAGGATAAAACAATACATAGCTTCACATCACAGTCATATAATTAATATGAGTATTTCTGACGGAATCTTCTCTGACAAATTAAAAACGTCAATAATCGTACCATTGCAAAAAAAAAACAAACGATTGACAAATTATGTCAAACTACTGGCCTATCACGCTGATAGCCTTCTTTTCAAAAATATTTGCGAAAGTTATTTATAAGTCTTTATACAGCTACCTTGAGAAATCAAATATATTAGTAGAGGAACAAAAGGGATTTTGTAAGCAGAAAACAATAAAAATGGTCACTCATTTTGGCAAATGTAAATAAAAGAAGTCCTGTATGTGCTATTTTTATGGATTTAACTAAGGCCTTTGATAATGTAGATTCATCATCATCTAGATTATCCTATATTAATAAGTAAACTTGAAAAATATGGTATTAGGGAATATATAATACTCGATCTCATTCAATCTTACTTAACGGACAGAAGGCAATTTTGTAAATCACACAAGTATGCCCCTATACCGGTTACGAGAAAAAATATCGTTTCAAAAGCGAGATAATTAAATACGACGTTTCTCAGGGTAGCGTGCTAGGACCCCCTCTTTTTTTGGTTTATATAAATGATCTTTCAGAGCATATAAATCACCCCATGGTGCTATTCGCCGATGATGGCACTGTAGTAATTAAGTGTGACAATCCTAATACTTATAAAAATGAAATAAATATGACATTGAATAAAATTATATCATGGTTTGACAACAATAATTTAAACATTAACTTAGAAAAGACTAAAATTATGCATTTTTATCACAGGATCCCAAACAATATCCTGGATATTAATTATTTAGAGACAAAAAATGAACCAACTACTGTTACAAAATTTCTTGGTATTAATATTGCCATTAATTTGACATGGAGATCCCAAACAGACGAAATATGTAAAAAAAAACTTACTAAATTTGCTTATGTTCTCTACAAGCTATCAAAAATGGTGTGCCTAGAATCGGTACTAACAGCCTATCACGGCTATGTTGCATCTACTCTCAGATATGGTGTAATATACTGGGGCAATTCAGTAGATAGAGAACTGTAATTGGTCTATTTGAAATAAACGTTTCTGATTTCTAATTTCTGAACTCGTATTCAGAGCCCAAAAAAGATGTATCAGATCTATGTGTGGCCTTAAAAGCAGAGACAGTTGCCAACCGTTCTTTATACGTCTAAAAATTCTTACCTTGCCATCGTTATACATATATACGAAACAAATGTGTTTGTCAAATCTAACATTAAAAAACAGCTACTAAAAGTTACTACCGAAAATTATGCGATAAAAATAAGTCAGAACTTGAAATGACTTATGGAAAGACTGCACTAATGAATAAGAGTACCTTCTGTATGGCCCAAAAATATTCAACAAACTACCTGAGAAATTAAAAACGTTAAATCTGGATAATTTTAAAGAAGGACTATTTAGAATTTTGATATATAAATGCTATTATACGACAAATCTATCATTACTGCTTCAGAAAATTGCACGTTACCCGACTTATTTTGATGATCTTTAATTTTATTGACATTGGCACTAATATGACATGTAATAACTTAATATTTTTGACATTTTATTGAAACTAATTTTGTATTTAGTTTGTAATGATATTCATATGCCTATTGATATTGACTTTTATAATGATAAAGAGTTTATAATGATGTTGCACATAATCTGACCTATATTAATAATCCTGAATTGTATTTGACATAAACATTAATATGTCATGAAACTTAATCTCTGATATAGCCCCCTTGCTGGCCTACCATTGTTGTAGTTGGGATTGCAATCAATTACAATCTCGACTCACTAGGACTGCACCACCCCGACTCACTGGGGCATCACCGCAGATAGTTCCGACTCACCGAGAAGAACTATGCGGCATTCCGTTCCGTCCCACTGGAACCAACCTACCACTGGCCTGGCACGCATCAAGAACCGTCGATCTTCAATCTCCGGAGGGGTGTGATGTAGCGACATCTATGGCGTCACATAAGAACTAATCCTGCATCGCGCAATTAAAGTTTTCCACGCGATATGAACATATAGAATATAGAATGTATAGAATGCCTTGTGACATTAAGTCCGCCTATGTACTACCACTGTACATGAAGTGTAAATAAATCATATAAATAAATATAGAATAGCCCGAAATCATCTGCCGGGCAGTTAGCCACCAGAGATAACACTCGTCTGGTCGGAATGGAGGTTTGTGGGACCTTACTCTCTGTTCCGCATACCTCCAAACAGTCTTTGAATGATTTACTAATTAGATACTGCAGTCTGCAGAATGTTATAGTGTTGGGCTATATAAATATTGATATTTCCGATAACAATGCTGATCCTAACTCCTCTGCATACTTGGATATTTTGGCATACCATGTAATCCTACCAGCACATATACTACCGACCCACACCAAAACGTGTCTAGACCATGTTATGCTCAGGACTAGGTTACCTGCTCGTAGCCTAGTACTCCAAACATCGCTCACACATCATAATAGTGTTGCTCTCTTTATCTCAGCTAGGCACTGTCATAAACCACCAAAAATAATTAATCGGATAAACCATTCAGGTTTCACTAATGACTTGGCATCCATGAAATTCGCTTACTTATATACGTTAGGGGACGCTAATGCGGCTACTAACTTTTTTATACAAACACTCCAAACTCTAATTACCAATAACAGTAAAGTAATCAAAACTTCTACTCGGAAAAGACTGCTAAAGTCCTATGGCCAACCATGGAAAAGGAAATGAATGAAATGAAAATGAATGATGATTGAAATGAATGAAAGCCATAAAGCTTTAGAATAGAATAGAATAGAATAGAATAGAATAGAATAGAATAGAATGGAATGGAATGGAATGGAATGGAATGGAATGGAATGGAATGGAATGGAATGGAATGGAATGGAATGGAATGGAACGGAATGGAATGGAATGGAACGGAATGGAATGGATTGGAACGGAATGGAATGGAATGGAAAGGAATGGAATAGAATGGAACGGAATGGAATGGAATGGAACGGAATCGAATGGAATGGAACGGAATGGAATGGAATGGAATGGAATGGAATGGAATGGAATGGAATGGAATGGAATGGAATGGAATGGAATGGAATGGAATGGAACGGAATGGAATGTAATGGAACGGAACGGAATGGAATGGAATGGAATGGAATGGAATGGAATGGAATGGAATGGAATGGAATGGAATGGAATGGAAAAGAATAGAATAGAATAGAATAGAATAGAATAGAATAGAATAGAATAGAATAGAATAGAATAGAATAGAATAGAATAAGTAAAAAAAACAGATCCTAACAACAATACTTTAAAAATATCTACAAACGGTATAGAAATTTTAGTTCTACTGCGTAGAGTATACTATAAAATCCTCGCTCTACTCTTTTAAAAAGACTAAATAGAGAACATGAAAAGTTACAACTAAAGAATGCTAACAGTAATAATAAGAAATTATGGAAAGCCATAAAAGAGATCACATATATCGCAAAACCAAAAGACACTCCATCCGACTTGATAAATAAAAAAGATCCTTTAAAATCTATTAATATTGTAAATGATTTCTTTGTAAATATTGGAAATACTTTAGCAGAAAGGGTACAAAACAGAAATATTCATGCCTAACAATACATCCCTAAATCATGCCCTAGTTCATTTGTACTGCTATCAACTGATGAAAATGAAATTGGTGCTTTGATAAAAAATCCTAACAGTGACAGTACAATTGAACTGGATATGATCCCGGTGGACATCATAAAGAGCAATAGCAATATATTGATAAAACCTATTACCCACACCTGCAAGTCTATAGTGACAACTATCGACTGGAATATTCCCGAAAGCCTTTAAAAAGTCAAGAATTTGTCCGATTCACACGAGCGGAGATAGAGACTGTGTTAATAATTATAGACCTATTTCTATACTCCCTTCGATATCTAAAATTCTCGAGCGTGTCATTAATAAAAGATTAGTAAAATATCTTGAAAACAACAATCTTCTATCTCCAGCACAGTTTGGTTTTAGATCCAAAAAGTCAACAACAAATGCAGTTTAACAAATCAACTTTATAGTTGCTAATCTTGACAATAAAAAGAAACCTATTGCAATATTCCTAGACCTTGCTAAAGCATTTGACACAGTTTTTTTTCCAATCCTGCTAACAAAACTTGAGCGTCTAGGTATTAGGGACCTCCAGTTGAAATTATTTGAAAGTTACCTCGCGGAAAGAACACCATGTGTAAAACTAGATAACCTTTCAAGTGACGATGCCGCAGTTCTCTTCGGAGTTTCCTCAAGGTAAGGCATCTTGGGCCTGACGCTTTTCCTTGCTTACATCAAAGACCTATGTTAACTTAATTTTTCCAATGCTAAAATTGTCACGTTTGCTGATGACACAGCGTTATTATTTAGGGGGATACATTGGGTGAAGCTTTTGCGTGTACACAAGCGGGCTTTAATTTAGTTACGGAATGGCTACAGGACAATATTCTAACCCTTAAGAGGCCCTGGGACGAAGGCAAAGAAGGAACAAGAGTGGGTTTTTAGTCAGTAAAAGTCTAACGCATCTCGCGCTCCGCCCAAGTGCAGGATTTGTCATTAGATGATTTTCCCACCTAAAAAAAACCCTTAATGTAGCTTAGACAAAATATATAACGTTTTCCTCTCAATATAAAATAATAATTATCTCATAAATGTACCGACTACAACGACTCCCATTGTTTGTGTCCTGAAATTGAAAGAACATAACTATTGACACAATTATTGAACATAATTATTGACATGTTGGCAGATAGAAAACGGAAACTTATATTTATCTTTATAAAACTTACGCCATGCTGCTGACAAGGAGTTAATAAGAACAGTTTACCTGGCGCTTGGCCAGTCGCAACTTAGCTACTGAATCTCTACCTGGAGTGAAAAGACAAAACACAAAGACACTCTTGCTGAAAATCGAAAAAGCGCAAAGAGCTGTCCTAAAAATTAGTATGTTTCTACCGTTCTTTCATCCAACCATCGATGTTTACAGACAAAGTTAAGTTCTTACGGTTTGTCAGCTTATATTCTGCACACTGTCACTAAGCAACATTGTATGTCGACATATAACCCAAAGATGATGGATAAGCGGCGCAGGAAGGACATTGTCTGCACAAAACCCCTTTTTTAAAACCGGTTTTGCTCATCGTTTCTTTTGCTATCAGGGTTGTAACCTGTACAACAAAATTAACAGGATTTTGTCAATTTACTCTCTATCGATTACTAAAAATGTAAAGCTGTAGTAAGAGACTGGTTGCAGGCAATGGACTGCACTGCCACGCAGAGACTACTATTTAAATAATGGGTTGATCCCTTTCATGAGTGTCATTTGTATTGAAGAGGCCCTTTTGTATATAACCGTCATCATTTTTGAGACTAAATTAGTTGTTCCAAAGTTAAAAGAAGTTTAAGCTCAAGTATAGGTATAGACTCGAAACACATTCTTGACATCACACCATCACACACACACACACATACCATCACCATCGCACCATCGCTAGATGGCGCTGCGTCTAGCCTAACGTAGGAAAAGGAGCTCTGTTATAAATTTATTTTTTAAATACTTTAGGTGCTTAAAAATAACTAAAAATAAGTGAACATATAAAACATAGACTAATACTTAAGTGACAGTGTTATTTACGTGATTTATGCGCGGACAGTTAAGTTATGACGAATACTCTTGATTCATGAACCGTCTCATAAAACAATAACATAAAACTGTAACAAGTGATAATCTATAATAAACATTAAATATACAACCCATAAAGCATTAAGTGATCCCAATTTTTAACAATACATGTAACTAAAACAACAAAAGACTAAAACAAAAAGTGATAAGTGAGTCATACAGTAATTTTAAAACTTCCTCATACGAAAAAAAGCGATTTTGAACTTTAATCATTAACTATGCAAAAATATTAGCGGCACCTGGTCTAAAAATTCGATACCAACGCTAAATACGTTGGTGGCCTAGTAGTTAAGGATCACTCCTACTTTTGCCGGTTAACTTGCGGCGCATGTGGTCGCAAGTTCAAATCCCAGTACTCCAATTCACTTTTCGGAAATTTCGAATTTTATAAACGAGTCTATGGAACAAAGCGCAATGTCGTCATCGTCAAAGACCACAGCCAACAATAGCAACAGTGGTCGCAAGATGGCAGCACTGGTAATATGTCATAAGTGTAAAAAAAAAGTAAACCTCAAAAATACTGCACTGTGTGCTGCCTGTAATAACAGATTTGAATTTGATTGTGTCGGATACCCAGAATCTACATATCGTCTTAAAGATGCAGAAGCAAAAAACAAAAAATGGAGATGTAAAGTGTGTATCAGAAATAATAAATATACGACAAACGACGATGCATCTAACATTACCTTACGGAAAAAGCAAGCTTCTTTAAAATCTCCCTCGTCTACGGAACAACTACCAAATACACAGGCAAATCTAAAATATGGCAAATTGAAACGTCTTTCCCCAGTTCAAAATAGTACAGAGTTACCTGATTCTCACATACTTACTGACTGTGAAACATCTGATGAATCATACGTTACTCCCAATAGACTATCAAGGAGTGTTGACAGAACTGTGACTGTTTTAGTGACATCCTCGGTAATGAAGGAGACAATTATTCAACTTACACTTCAACTTGAAAGTACTGAAAATGAACTTGGAAACGTATTGTTAGAAAACACCGATTTACAAAAACAAATAAGCAAGTTAACAACGGAAAACAACACCTTGAAATCCTTATGCCATTCTTCCTCAATATTTCCAAATCCTGCTTCAAGCAGTAAGAAAAAGAAGCAAACTCTGTCACAACAACACAACTTACCAACTTACACCGTCCTCTCCATCGTTATCCTTATTGAAAGTCGAGAGATGTGACCATGTGCTACCCTTGAAACAAGAAATTTTAACCCTGCAACAACAGTTAAGTACAGACCGCAGAGCAGGAGATTGTAATCCTTACACAGCGCATTGAATTATTGTCAATGGAACGTAATCAGCGCCGTAACAATACTTCTGAAACAGTCAGTCACGAATCAAAGCAGGACATTCTGAACATCACTACTGCTAAGACTTGCACTCCCGTAAACGGCAAAAATACCATCATACCCGAGAAGAAGATATATATTTTTGGATCCCAACGTTACGTCGGATTAGCAGCAGCTATCTCACATTCGAGAGCAAACACTCAGTACGAGAGATATAGAATCATTGCCGAAACGAAACCAAATGCACCGTGCAATGAAATAGTACGGAACTGTTTAAATATTAAACTCTCAACAGACGATAAACTCGTAATCTACGTGGGTGAAAATGACCATAACTTAAAACTAATCTTGTCTCAATTGCAAATTATATTAGAAACTTTCAAAAATAACACTGTCTTTGTACTGAATGTCGAAAATAACTATCAATAAGCTAATAAAAAAGAAAATAAATGTCAATAAGCTAAACTACTCTTTAAAAAACATATGTTTAAAGTTTAAAAAATGTCAATTTATAAAACAAACTTCCACAAAAGTATCGGAAATTTGTAAGTCACTGAATCATCATATAGATTATGCCGATTATACTGATAAATACTTGAATCCTAGTGAAATTCGAAAGAGAATAGCTAACAGCAAATCAAGTTTTAAATCGAACATTGGTGTACAGAAACCTAAAAAAGGGACAATTCCCTACTACTTCAAGAAGAAAAACCGTCCTGAAAGCACAAAACCTTTAGAGTATAATACTTCTACTCTACCCAGTTCTAGGGTTCACAAAGGAACCATACCGTATTTTTTTCCTGTTTTAAACAAGAGTGACACATTTTTTCGTGTCTCAAGTCAGTAAAACGAGCGATTTCAAAATATTACATCAGAACATTGCTAGTGTACTTTCCAAGCAAGAGTTACTAGAAATTACTATTCAGGAATTAAAAGAAGTAAATAATGATCCAGATGTAATATGCTTGTCTGTAACTTTTATAAAAAAAGGTAATGAAAATTATGTAAAGATATATGGCTATGAATTGGCAACTAGCTACTGTAGAGATAAACAAAGGGGCGGAACTTGTATACTAATAAGGAAAGGATTAAATTTTAAAGAGCTTCCTTTGATAAAAAACTATGCAACATCTAACACGTTTGAAGCCTGTGGCCTCGAGCTGCTGTGCACTAGATTAATAATTATATGTGTGTATAGAACACCCCAATCTGACCCGAACCTGTTTTTAGCAAAACTATATAATCTTTTACATGATCTATTAAAAAAATACAAATCCAAGGTAAATATAGTCTTGACGGGAGATTTTAACATAAATACTTTAAAAAAAGGCAGTATTACAAATGAGCTGCAAGATTTGGCTTACAATTTTGACTTGAAAATTCATATCAATGTTCCCACACGCAAATTTTCCTGTATTGACCATATCTTGAGTAACATTTCTAACGCAACAGCAACCGTCTTGGCTCTGCATCTGTCAGATCATGATACAGCTCAAATGTTAAGCTTTCCTACTAAACACACACCAGACAAAGCTCCAATATATTACATTTTTAAAAGAGACTACAATTTAGTAAATATACGGAAATTCAAAAAATGTTTACAAAATCTTTCTTGGTCTGACATCTATAAAAACAATGACGCCAATTCCGCATTTAATGATTTTCATGAATTGTTGTGCATTTTTTATAATCTATGCTTTCCCAAAATAAGAGTTAAAGTTAACGCAAATAATAAGAATACACAAAAGTGGATAAGCAAAGGATTGAGAAACAGTTGCAGAACAAAACGGAAATTACGTTATCAATACTACAAAACCAAAAATAACTATAATAAAATTAAATATCAAAATTACTCAAAACTGCTAAAAAAATGTATTTATGGCTCAAAACAGAATGCAAACATAAACTATATTAACACACATCATAACAAATGCAAAGCTACTTGGGCTGTCATTAAAAATGAAATAAATAATACGACTCCCAAAAATAACATAGAAACCATAAAGCTAAAAGATACAGTAATTACAGACCCTGCGGAAATGGCTTCGGTATTTAACAACCATTATGTTAATTTAACGCATGCACCCACGCAAACAAGTGTTGGACAAAGCTTCGTGAAAAATAAGTGTATGAACTCGATGTTCCTTAAACCGATGCTGGAAAGCGAGCTCCGACAAGAAATAATGTCCCTGTCCAACACCAGATCTGAGGGCTATGATGAAATTAATACTAAATCTTAAAAGCCTGTTGTCCTGAACTGACTGGTATCTTGACTCATCTGATAAACGCATCATTTTCAGCAGGAGCTTTTCCTGATAAATTAAAGCTAGCCATAATAAAGCCGATATTCAAAAAGGGAGACACATTTGACATTAATAATTATCGACCCATAACATTAATACCCATCTTATCAAAAATTTATGAAAAGAGTATGTATAAAAGGCTAATTGATTTCTGTACAAAATTCGAAATAATAAGTAAAGAACAGTTTGGATTCCAAAAAAACAAGTCGACGTCATTAGCTATTTTCTCTCTCATAAAATCAGTACTTTCAAACATCAACAATAATTATTTGACTACTGGTCTTTTCTTTGATTTATCGAGAGCATTTGATCTGGTGTCGCATAAAATATTAATAGATAAATTAGAGTCTGTTGGGATTAGGGGACCTGCTCTTCGCTGGATATCGTCCTACTTAAGTAATAGGCAACAACGTGTCTTATTAAATAAAATAAACAAAAATAAAGAAATGATACCCTACACATCAGAGTATAAGCATAATAAATACGGCGTACCCCAAGGAAGCGTTTTAGGACCAATATTATTTCTAATATATATAAATGACATAATACATATAACAAAGCACAAATGCATTTTATTTGCTGACGATATATCAATTATAGTAACATCCGATAGAAAGCAAAATACCATCGCAGATCACGAATTTTTTTATTTTTTATTTTATTTTTTTATTCTTGATAGGTTCGCGCTTGACCGCTAATTTGACATTAATAATACGATAGATACATTACTGCATTGGCTTGACATAAACCGTTTAAAAATTAATTTAGATAAATCAGTTTTTTCAATTTAATCAATCAAATAACTTTAAAAATAATATCAAGCTAAATATAAATAAAATTAAGGAGGTCACGCATACTAGGTTTTTAGGCGTAATAATAGATAAGGATATTAACTGGAAGGAACACGTAAACAATGTTAACACTAAAATTAATAGGTTCGTTTACGCATTGAAACAGGTTAAAAGTGTAACTAATCTAAAAACTGCTGTTATATCATACCACGCATAATTATGTAGAATCATTACTACGTTACGGACTAATTATGTGGGGTAATAGCGTTGAACTAAACAGAGCATTTGTCGCTCAAAAAAAGTGCATAAGAGCAATGTATGGACTTAAACCTGATGATACATGTCGACCAATATTTAAAAAACTTGGTTTGCTGCCGCTACCATCTCTTTACATTTATGAAACTTGTGTGTTTGTAGTTAAGAATAGGGAACTGTTTAAGACAGCAAACGAAATTTGTTCTCGGCACAGAAGAGATCCCTATAAACTGGTTCTGAATGATGTCCCAAGACTTTCCAAATATAATAAAAACTGCCTAGCAATGTGTGTACGTATTTATAACCATATTCCAAGCCACTTCAAAACATTGAGTCCAAGATTGTTGAAAATTAAATAGCACAAGTGGTTAAATGAATGTAGTTTTTACAATTTAAAAGAATTTATGGATAAGAAATGTTGATTCTTTGCCTCCCAACATTTTGCTTGTCACTATGTACCTAGATACCTTCATAAAACTTTCAAATTTTGCATGCTATATCATAAAATAGCTAAACATGTTTGTACTATTTCGATTCTATGTAACACCATTTTATACCATGTTTTACGCAAATAAAGAATTTATTATTATTATTGTCTTTATTTATTTTTTATACATATTTTGTACATTTTTAAATATATCTTAAAACACATTTAGAGGTATGTGGAACAGAGAGTAAAGCCCCACATACCTCCGTTGAAAAAGGAGGATGCTCCGACCAGACACGTGTTATGTCTGGTGGGCTATTGCCCGATAGATGATTTCGGGCTGTTCTATATGTTCCAATCGCGCGGAGAACTTTGATTGCGCGATGCAGAATTAGTTCTTATGTGACGCCATAGATGTCGCTACATCACTCCCCTCCGGAGATCGAAGATCGTTGGTTCTTGATGCTTCTTGATGCGTGCCAGACCAGTGGTAGGTTGGTTCCAGTGGGTCGGAACCGAATGCCGCATAGTTCTCGGTGAGTCGGAACTGTCTGCGGTGATGCCCCAGTGAGTCGAGGTGCTGCTGTCCCAGTGAGTCGGGATGATGCCCCAGTGAGTCGGGGTGATGATGTCCCAGTGAGTCGGGATGATGCCCCAGTGAGTCGGGGTGATGATCTCCCAGTGAGTCGGGATGATGCCCCAGTGAGTCGGGGTGATGATGTCCCAGTGAGTCGGGATGATGCTGCAGGCTCCAGTGAGTCGGAGTAGTGCTGCTGGCTCCAGTGAGTCGGAGCGGTGCTGTGCGACGTAGGGCTTGATTGCAGGCGTCGACCAGGAGAGGTTCTTCATTGCTCTTCATGTGACTGGCCGAAGGTGCAGTGTGCTTCGCCAAGGTCACTGATGAGGCTGAGGGTGATGACCAGGTATGACCAGGTAGGCATGCTGGTGGTCAGGATACCCTTTTTTAAAGCCGTGGGTGCTGGCTGTATGGCTCGCTGCTCGAAAGCTTGAGGAAGTGATGATGACGTCACGAAGTAGTAGCTGCACGAAGGCTGCGCTGACGTTCTTTGTCGAGGGTCACCAGTTTAGAGGGTATGTGGAACAGAGAGTAAAGCCCCACATACCGCAGTTGAAAAGGGAGGATCCTCCAACCAGACGGGTGTTATGTCTGGTGGGCAGCTGCCCTTTAGATGATTTCGGGCTGTTCTATATGTTCCAATCGCGCGGAGAACTTTGATTGCGCGATGCAGGATTAGTTCTTATGTGACGCCATAGATGTCGCTACACACATATAAAAAAAAACATTTAAAAATATAAAAAATAGTAGTCCGCCGGTGTCGGGACAGGGTCCAAGCTACCGGTGGTTAGGGCTGCAGAGACAGGAACCTCCTCACAATGCGAGCCGTATCGAGGAGTACTGCCTTCTGTATCAGGCCCTTGATCCAACCGCGCAATGACAGTTTCGACAGGTGGTCGTCTAGACTTTTGGCCATCAGGCCATTGGCGGTAACAACAATCGGCACAATGATAGCCGAGTCCACATTCCACATGTCGACAACCTCGTGTGCTAAGTCGAGATATTTGATTTGTTTCTCTTTCTCAGCCTTCACGAGATTCTCGTCATGCGGGATGGTGACATCGACTATCATTGCGCGGCGCGCTAATCGGTCTATCACCACTATATCCGGCTTATTGGCTACAATAGTCTGGTCAGTAATGATAGACCGATCCCAGTACAACGTGACATGGTCATTTTCGAGAACTGGGTCGGGCACATAGCTGTAATACGGTACCTCTGAATACACTAGGTTGTATTTCAAAGCAAGTTGCTGGTGGATAATCCTGGCTACTTGGTTATGCCTGTGCAAGTACTCTCCGTTAGCCAGATGAGAACAACCAGAGATAATATGTCTGATAGACTCACCCGGACGATGGCATGCCCGACACACGTCAACCGTCCCGTCCTTCATTATATATCTCCGGTAGTTATTCGTCAAGATGACTTCGTCCATAATTGCACAGATAAAACCTTCAGTTTCCCCGAAGAGGTTGCTGAAACGTAGCCAGGCCACGGACGCTGCAAAATCTACATCAGACTCATGTAGAGCCCGATAAAAGCGCCCGTGGAGCTCCTTACTTTTCCATATTTCCCTGCGGTCATCAGTTGTAAGTACCACAGGTTTGCGCCAGTTCGCTTTAGCCATGGACAACGGGGTGAGTCCCTTGTCCACTGCGACCACATCGCGGTGCATACCCACATCGGTTTTATGAAAGTATTCTCTGAGGCTGCACACCTCGCGGTTGTGCAGGGTCTTCGCGTTTAAAAAACCTCGACCTACACACTTCCGCGGGATGTACAGTCTCATCACAGACGACCGTGGGTGATGCATCCGGTTTGCGGTCAACAGTGTACGGACCCGCCTATCCAGAGCATCTAGCTCGGTCTGAGTCCATTTGAGTATGCCAAAAGAGTACATTAAGATCGGCATGACCCAACCATTGAAGGCTCGCACCGTATTTCCACCTGACAGAAGGCTGTTTAATACCTTCTTCAGGCGTTCAAAGAAGCGCTCCTTCAACGATTGCTTCATGTCAGCAACGTTAATGCCTAACGCTTCCGACATACCCAAATACTTATAGGTTTCGGTCGAAGAGAGGGATCTAAGGTATATGGAATCCGAGAGTTGAATTCCCTCAGATTCCATAATCTCTCCTCGCTTTACATGCATGACTGCACATTTATCCACACCAAATTCTATCCTGATGGCACTACTGAAAGTTTCAGTTACCTTTAGTAGTTCCATCAGTCGTAACTTGTTGGGGGCAATGAGTTTCAGATCGTCCATGTAAAGAAGGTGAGATAGTACCTGACCACCTCTTCTCAACCGATAGCCCAAGCCTGATTCCTCCAGCAATGTGCTTAGAGGATTCAGGGCTAAGCAGAACCAAAGTGGGCTCAGACTGTCGCCCTGGAATATTCCCCGTCTAATCCATATAGGCTCATCGTCCCTCCGAATCGATCGACATCCTGGATAGCGAAGAACTGTGTTCCATTGCCCCATACATGACTCAAGGAAGGTGCGTAGAGTTGCATCTATTTTATACAACTCCAACACCCTCATGAGCCATTTATGTGGCACAGAGTCATAGGCCTTCTTATAATCTATCCAACATGTCGACAGATCCTTGCGAGATCGACGAACCTGTTGGCTTATGGCCATGTCTATGAGGAGTAGCTCCTTAGTACCGCGAGACCCGTTCCTACATCCATTCTGAGAGGCAGACATAATTGAGTTGGTATCAATGTGCTTGTTAATTTTCGTTCTCAGAATGGACGTAAGAAGTTTATAGACCGTCGACAAACATGTTATCGGTCTATAATTCTTGGGTTCCGCAGTACTACCTGTCTTATGGAGCAGATGGGTAACGCCAGTTGTTAGAAACTGAGGTAGCGACCCAGACTCTAAGGATGACTGGAATTGAGATGCCAGGAGCGCGTGTGAGCTGCTATACCATTTTAGCCAGAAATTTTGCAGTCCGTCCGATCCTGGAGACTTCCAATTCGGTAACGGACGAACTGCTCTGGCTACATCTATAGGGCTAATGACGACTTTTTCCATTTCTGGTATAGCTTCACACACGCGCTCGACTTCACGCATCCATTCATCCTCAGTGTGACAGACGGGCACCGACAAAATATTGCGCCAGAAAGTATTCGTGGCGACAGCATCTGGGCGGGTCACGTCAGTCACATTTTGTTCAGGTCGCTCCCAAGCTCTGTATACCCATCTCTCATCGCTCTGGAACATGCGATTCTGCGAGTACCGGTCGACTCGCCGCTTATAGCGTCGAATACGGTTGGCCCATGCACAAACTTTCTGCTTCAGGAAGTCGATGCGCTCCGTGACACGAGATAAGTATTCTCGAGGGCTGATTCCAGTCCCCGAAAATGCTCGCCTCACGTAGCGCATCACACGTGGTCGTGTATTGCCCTCCCTGAAGCAGTATAGTTTACCAATGAGCGCTCTGGCCCCATCAATACGCCTCTCAATCCTACATTGCCAGGCAGCTGCGGCAGGCTTTGGTCAAGTAGCTCCGTCACAACTTGGTAGTTTTACGTTGGCTAAACGACATGCCGCAATAGCCCCGCAATAGAGGATCGAGTGCGTATCAGCGAGGTTTACGCTGCTCTCGAACACATTCTCAAGCAGCGAGTCCAGAGCACACACTAGCGCCCTATTTTTTTTGTGCATAGGTAACCGGGGTAGACGAGGTCTAAGAGCGATCGGAGTCGATCTGTACTCGCGGAGTGCATCCTCCAGTGCGCTCCTCAGTCGATCGTTGCACTGGCTACTTACTGTGACAACCCTATCATCTGCTTCATCATCAATATGATTAGACCGCGGCAGGATTGCATCTGTAGCCTGTGGTGCCTCAGTCTGTGTCTGTGATGGAGTCGAGATGATACGGTTGTTCGGTAACTCTGAGGGCAGCCTATCAAGTGCGGCGCCGTCCAATCTGTGATTTCGTTGGATAACCCGCACCTGATCCGACAATCGTTGGGCCGTGACATTGACGGTTGGTTCCAGTTCCTGAAAAAGAGACAGCATCCTAACACGGTACGCAGTGAGGTTAGTTCCCCCCTCTGTAGACCCGTAATATGCGCGCATGACGTTCTCATTCATAGACTGAGTCCATCTCATGCGCTGCACACAACCACCGGCAGCGGGGACCCGGCTCGGGGCCGGTTGGCCCCTAGGTCCTAAGCTCTTCGGTGGCTTATTATTATTATTATTATCACGCACTCACACATCACCATTCACTTTAGGTTCACTAACTCACTTGGTACTAAGTGGCATTTTTCGTTTTTGCTGGATCTCCTCATCAGTTAAAGAGATTATGATCAGTGAATTCTATCTGTTTTACTACTTATTAAAAATAATATTGATGTATTATCTCAGTTTGCTCGTAGGGTGAGGACCTGGTGATCTGTAATACAGGTTAACACCCATAACAGACACCAGCTCCACACATTCACTTGACTGAAAGGAGGTTCCTATATGTTAAATGAATTTATTGAATTATGTTTAATCATAAGGTCATATTTTGTGAGGAGAAATAAACGAAATTATTATTATTATTTATACATTTTTAAATGTTTCTAAAACACATATTATTATAAAAATCATTTAAAAATCTAAAAAATAGTAGTCCGTCGGTGTCGGGAGCAGGGTCCAAGCTACCAGTGATTATTATTATTAATTCATTTATTATCCATATATATTATTCATAATATTTAAATATTTCTTTAAAAAAAATATAAAATATAGTAGTAGCCCAGCGGTATCGGGAACAGGGAATAATAATATAACAATAATATTATATCTAAGAACCTACTTGTCCTGGACCTTTGGAAGACATACGAGGAGTCAAAACCAACTCGCAGAGGCCCCTTTGACGATTTTAATGGAATGTGGTATCAACCGGCGATCATCCCTGTACGCACGGTGCCAGTGCATCCAAGGACAACCCCCAGTTGGTTGCGACATATGGAAAACTAAGATACTGTTTAATGTTATTAATTTCCATCGATAAAAAGGCAGGGGGTGACTTTCACACTCTATAAATGGGACCCCAAAAATGACGTAGCAACAAGAGAGGAGACAACAGGAGAGAGAGAGAGAGGAGTGGAGAGATATATTATTATATGGTTATCATTTAACAGAACCCTGGGGTCCTGGATCTTTGGAAGGCGTACGAGGAGTCGAAACTAACTCGCAGATGCCCGTTTGACGCTTTTAATGGAACGTGGTACCTATACTATTATTATTATTATATTTCCTCCCTCACACTACTCGATATTCTTTGCCGACCAAGTGAAAATAAGTTTTTTCAAAGTATAAGCATACAGTTCTTACCATTATCAGGAAAACTTGCTGTAGCTTCAAATATTATAATTACTAAAACTATGAATTCACTCCACATTTTTGATTTTTTCGTTGCTATTTTCTGTTAAAATTATTGTAGCAATTAATAGTGTAGGTACTACTTGTTATAATTCTTCTCTATTAATGAGGAAAAGAGCTTTGAGTTATTAATTTATATTGCCTGCTATTTGTTAGTGACCATTATTTTGATGATTTAAGGACAATACTAATTACCTTACTTGTATTGTACGTGATTGCATCTATATTCAGGTTTCTCCGTTGCAAACCTCACTCCTTTTTACAAAGCTTCTCGAGCTACCTCTCCGCTTTAGTATTATTAAGTGTAAAGATATTTATATATATACTAGCTTTTGCCCGCGACTTCGTCCGCGTAGTCGAAAATTTTAAATAATATTTAAAATAATAAAATTAAAAAGTCCTGACTTACAATTGTTTTTTTTTACGTTATTAATTTTGTAACCTTCTTCTTATTCTTATTCTATCTATTAAGAAATCGAAATAATACTTATACCTACCGCAGTATTTCTTAAAAACAATAGTTTTTGTTTTTCCTTCGGGTGCTAGAATCACCAGGCTACTCTGGAGCATGCTGCATACAACTGGCCGTGGGATAAGCAGCTTTCTCTCAAGTCTACTCCTACTTACCTAAAGAGTTTGACCTTGAGCTTTGTTTATTGCGAAGCAGACTTTGATGGGAAACTGCACTCTTTTGAATTTGAAGAGATAATTTGATGGTGTTAGGGGAATTCTAGGAATAAATACAGACTCTCCTCGAGAACAATCATGCATTTTAAATAGCGACTTGCATAAAGCTGCTTCCTCTAGGGCAGAATCCCAATGTTTGTCGTCCTCTAGCAAGCCAAGTTTCGTGCAAGCTAATAAAAAAATTGGTTGGACGACACTGTTGACAGTTTTCAGTTTTGTCATCAAAGCATGATGGACCCCTGACCTCGTGTAGAAGTAAACGAAGATGCATCAGCGTTATTATCACTATTGGTGTCAGCGTAGGCACCAAAGTGACCATTAGAAAGATCTTGAGAAAAACGTAACCTTTTGACAGGTTGGTCTTCAATACCAAATTTGGCATACAGGTTGCCATTTCGATACACTTCAAATACAAAAGGGTACATTAAGTAAGAGTACAAACACACCTAAGAGGACACAACTTCTAAATTTACTAATATATTCTAAAATGCCTTTTGTAATACTAAGTTAGTTTTTTATAAAAAAAAATGCTTCGAACCGTCATCATCATCATCATTTCAGCCGAAAGACGTCCACTGTTGGACATAGGCCTCCCCCAAATGTCGCCACAATGACCGGTCCTGTGCGTCTCGCATCCATCGGATTCCCGCGACCCTCACCATCGGTCATCGGTCCACCTTGTGGGAGGCTTTCCAACGCTGCGTCTTCCGGTACGTGGTCGCCATTCCAGAACCTTTTGTCCCCATCGACCATTTGTTCTGCGAGCAATGTGCCCTGCCCACTGCCACTTAAGTTTGGCGATTCTTCGGGCTATGTCTGTAACCTTGGTTCTCCTGCAGATATCTTCATTTCTGACGCGATCACGCAAGGAAACTCCGAGCATAGCCCTTTCCATTGCCCTTTGATTGACTTTAAGCCTTCTGATGAGGCCCATTGTAAGCGACCACGTTTCGGAGCCATATGTCATCACTGGCAACACGCACTGGTCATTAGACTTTCGTCTTGAGACACTGTGGTATATTGGACGAGAAGACCACATCCCGAACGCTGCCCAGCCGAGTCGAATTCGACGATTGACCTCTTTCTCGAAGTTAGACCTACCCAACTGGTCCGTCTGTCCTAGGTAAACGTAGTCGTCCACAACTTCGAGTGTAGAGTCTCCGATCTTGATAGGAGTGAGTGCTACATGGATGTTTACCATGACATAGGTTTTGTCCATGTTCATTTTAAGTCCCACTCTTTCGGAAGCTTTACTGAGGTCACCGAGCATTGTACTGAGCTCCTCCGTAGTCTCAGCCATGACTATTATGTCGTCGGCAAATCGAAGGTGAGTGATGTGCTCGCCATTGACATTTATGCCTAGCCCTCTCCACTCCAGAACCTTGAAGACATCCTCCATTGCGGCCGTGAACAGTTTCGGAGAAATAACGTCTCCTTGTCTCACACCCCGCTGCAAGAGGATAGGTTTCGAGGTCTGGTCCTGAAGTCGGACTGACATGGTGGCGTTTTTGTATAAACACTTCGAACCGTATTCAGCATTTTTACTGTTGACTATTCTAAAACGAGGGGATTTTGCGCTGATAACTGAAATACAGGCTTTGCTTAGTTCAGTTACAGATGCTTGATTCATTTGTTAGTCATTAAATATATTGCCAAATGAAATGTAAAATAGTACTAAGTTTTTTTGAG
This sequence comes from Mythimna impura, assembly GCA_905147345.3. Taxonomy (NCBI): domain Eukaryota; kingdom Metazoa; phylum Arthropoda; class Insecta; order Lepidoptera; family Noctuidae; genus Mythimna; species Mythimna impura. Next base: position 13,439,881 of record LR990368.1, on the reverse strand, counting down.
AATAAATATTATTATTATTTTGAAAAAACGTTGATCATTGCTTAGCTCTTTGGCTAGTTTTTAGCTACATTAAAGGGCCAAGCCAAGTCAATGTAGCATGTGTGTAGTTGGTGTAGAGGGGATGTTATGAGGAGAAATTTTATTTTCCTCTATCTGCATGAACTTTCTCACTATTCTGCAGGTGTTCAAAATTGCAGCTTATTATTTTTATTATTTGATCGGCTGCAGTTAACTCGCAGAAACCACCATATATAGGGTATTGTAACATATCTAATATATACTCTTCTTTTGTGATGATGATTGTTGCCATGAAGGTCATGAGACATTACAGCAAATTCATCCCAATTGTGCGTCACATGCTACACAATTTCTTTATGAATATCCATTGAGCGTTTTTGTGTGCCGTAGTGCCGTACAACAAAAAAGAAAGCGTATGGAAAAGGCATGCGCCATTCCCCACTATTGGTACAATAGTAAGTGATGAGGCTTGTAAATAGCCTCAACTGAGAAGGGTGGTGTTTTAAGACGACCACTACGGCGGTGAAAGTATATTTAAATTACACAAAATTAAATCCCTATTGACGATTCCCTGAGACACCAATACCCACTACATCTCTTTACAGCATCAAAGCCCACGTACCTTGCTAATCCAGGGACCCCACTTGTTGGTAGGAAGGCGCCTCATTCACGGATGCGTGGTCGCTGCGTGGGCTGTCGGCCGGCGAGCTAAATCTTGATTCATCAACCGGCGGACTGGTCAGAACTCGTGAAACCAACACTGCACTATAAGGTCTCAATGTCTCACAGTAGCAGATACACTTATTACACGAGAATTCTCAGGTTTTCAACATATATGGGATTTATATCATTGTATGCATTCGACGCAATGTCGAAAATGGCGGAGCGGGAACTTGTTTCTTACGGGAAGACGCTCTCTAGCGGTCTTTAGCGAGCGTCTCAAGAAAGCATTCGATACGTCAACCAATGGGCGCTGCGGTCGTAGATATTGGTGAATGAAATCCTCAACAGAGACTCAATTAACTTAGAGAATGCGGGAAAGGTAACTAATTTATATTATTTATTCTCTAAAAATATATACACCTTGAGAAAAGGCATTGACGCTTCACCATGCTCCCCCCCCCCTTGGAAGGACGCAAGTGCTTTCAAAGGGAAAGGTGAAAATTGTAAAGATTTACTGACCTAGATCATGATCAGAAAGTCTAAGCTGTATCACTAAATGCGGAAAATAAAAATCATTTAGAATACTAATCCTAAACCTTAAAAACTATGAGTATCGTTAAAATGAAATTTTATTGCGTTGGAATAGGATATAGTTTTGTGACAGAGCGTTTAAAATTACCGAACCTTGTCCTCACCATTGCAACGCGAGCGACATTGTCAGTCCCTTTATAAACCTCAGTTATGACTCCTAATGGCCAACACAGAGGAGGCAAATTGTCCTGTCCCACGAGTACGACAGTTCCAACTTCTACAGGCTTGTCCGGAGTTGCCCATTTTTGCCTAACTTGCAGCGTATGCAGATACTCTAGATGCCATTTCTTCCAGAAGGATTGTACCATACTATCTAACAACTGTTTACGTTGGGACATATTTAAGCGCTGATCAGACAAACCGGCTGCCGGCAAGTACTGCAATAGAGTCGACATCAAAAAATGAGCGGGAGTAATAACTTCAGGATGCGGATCAGAAGACAACACGCTCAGAGAGCGTGAGTTCATAATGCACTCTATTTGGATGAGTACAGTTTGTAACTCTTCATAAGTGAGAAGTTGACTTCCAATCACGCGATAAAGATGCGTTTTTAATGTTTTTATATTGGCTTCCTACATAGCGCCAAAATGTGGAGAGCGAGGTGGAATCATTTTCCACTTAATGCGGCGAGTTGATAACTCATTTAAAAGAGATGAATTGAGGTTTGACCTCATCAAGAAATTATAAAGTTCATCTAATTGAGCTTTAGCACAAACGAAATTGGTAGCGTTATCCGAATAAAGACAGTATACTGGCCCTCGACGCGAGATAAAACGTTTAAATGCGGCTAAAAAGGCGTCGGTAGTAAGTTCAGAGACTAACTCTACATGGACAGCCTTGGTTACCAAGCACACAAACAAGAAGATGTAAGCCTTTTGAGCGTGTTGACCTCTGCGACGAGAGAGAGTTATGCGTATGGGACCAGCATAATCCACTCCAGTATGGACAAATGCCCTTGATTCCGATACACGGTATTCAGGAAGGTCCGCCATCATTGGAGTGGGATGCGTCGGATTAACTCTAAAGCATGTGTTGCATTGTCGCAACTTGGACCTAATGACAGTCCTGGCATCTAGTATCCAAAATCGCTGTCGTAAAATAGACATAAGTAGCCCTGGCCCAGTGTGACAATTCATCACATGGTAATGACGAATTATCAAATCCACAACAGGATCATGTTTGGGAAGTAAAAAAGGATGCTTAGCATCAAAGGGAAGGTATGACTTTGAAAGTCTTCCCCGAATGCGTAATATACCCTCTTCATCTAAAAAGACAGATAAACTGCGAAGTTTCTTTGGTAACAATTTACCACATTTGATGAGCTTAATGTCATCTGCGAAATGAACAGATTGCACAGCACGGATCATAACTCGTTCCGCCGCTGACAATCCCTGAGGCGACCGGGGTTCACAATGAACCTTCGGTCTAGCGAATTTAAGAATATGCGGACTGTCCGAGGCCAGCTGTCGCACAGTGCGCATAGCCATGTAAGGACTCGACTTCAGTCCAAAAGGTAAGCGGTTAAAAGCGAATGTCAACACAGAATCATTCTCACTGAATCGAAACAAAATGCGTAGGTACTTACGCTGCTCAACAGGTACGCAAATTCGTAAGTACATCTGCCTAATATCAGAATTTATAGCGATAGGAAGTAATCTAAAATTGATTAAAAGAAGAAACAAATCTGTTTGTAAATTTGGACCGATATGGAGTACATCATTTAAAGATAAACCGGTATGAGTCCTGGCACTCGCATCCAATACAACGCGTGGAATCGGCTTGTCTGGCCGAACAACAGCGTGATGAGGGATGTAGTACCCGTCATCCGAAATGGCGGATTCGTCGACTTGACTTAAGTATCCATTATCTATGTACTCTTGGATCACTGCGTTATAATTTTCCCGCAACGTCGGCGATTGGCGGAGTTTTCTCTCCAGCGCAACCAGTTGACGGTACGCGGCGGTGCGGGAGTTACCTAACTCAGCGGGATCCTTACTAAAGGATAACGCGACAGTATAACGTCCCGCATCGTCACGTGACACGGTCGAGGAAAAAATATTCTCACATTCGGTTTCCTCAGGAGATAAAAAACGTTTATTTTCAACTTCTTTCAATTCCCAGAACTTTTGTAACAAATCATTAAGGGCTAATGCTGTGAAAGAAGAGCTAGGTAAATTCAAATTATCTTTACTATGCGGAAAATCACCCATAAGGACATACCCGAATGTGGCCAATAATGCGGGTGGCGCATTTGAACCTAAGTCTACTCTATTCCCCAAATAAATATACGGAAACAGTTGAGCGCCTAACACTATGTCCATAACTCCTAGAATATTCCAGCTTAAATCAGCGAGTGGAAGCGAGTGGAAGTCCACATGACAATCCCACTTAATATGGTGCGAAGGTAGCTGGTCCGTAATGCACTCAACTACTAACGCGTGAATAGTATATTTTTGATGCGGGTATACGCGAGACTCGATATCTAAATTCACATAACCTATTATCGGCCGCGACACAGAACCAACTCCTTTGACAAAAGAATTATTCAAAGGAATTATTGCTAAGTTGAGTTTTCTACAACAATCTGTAGTTATTAAATTATTTTGCGAACCATTGTCAATTAAGCACCTAACTATTGTTTTATGGCCCGAACTATTATTGTTAGCGCGCGCATAAACCTGAGCGGTTGATAACAAGACTGCCGACTTAGCCTTCGTATCTGCAGCCAATAATACGGCCGTGTTATGGGTCGGAAATGTTTGTGTAACATCACCCGAACCACAAGACGCCGCGCGGGGCGGGTAGAGCGCGGGGAGCGCAGCGGACAGCGGCACAGCCAGCAGACTGGACGCGACGACCACATTGCAATTCATCGGCTCAACATCAGCTACATGCGGCTGTTTATTATTTTTCTCAAAATGTAATAAAGTATGATGGCGTTTTTTACATACTTTACAGACTGAGGTCGACTTGCAATTACTCAAACCGTGCGACGTGCTCAGACAATTTGCGCAACCATGTACGGATTTAATAAACTCAAACCTAGTTCTAGGAGTCAACGCGGATTGATACAAATGAACATGAGCGTTATCTTTACAATACGCGCAGACGGAGCGGAGCGCAGCGGGAGGGGTAAAATTAGGCAATTCACTCACAACAAACGCTTTCGTTTGCGTGCGAGGCTCGCGAGATGCGGAACTATGAGGTTTGTTATAATTGTTTTTCGCGTTCGAATGAGATAAATTCGAACGATCTTAGCCTGATCTTGAACAATTTAGTTGTAGGTATTTCAACATCGCGAACGGAAAGTTCAAACGATTGACCAGTCTGTGAATCTATTTTTCTCATAGCGCAATGCAAGAGAATAAAATCCGCAAGATCCGGAATACCAAGTTGTTTCAAGGCAGAAATACTTGCACTAAATGTTTCAATGAAAGAATCGAGACTATTTGCGTTACACAAACAACTTTTCAAATCTAATATATTATTTAAATAGTGTTTATCTAATGTACGCTTATCCTGGTATTTATTAACTAAGCTGTCCCATAGGAAATTATAGGTATCAGCCGTAGGTACAATACCGGCTGTAATCTTTAACGCGTTATGTGTAAGCCTACCTATTAAATACTGCACACGCTGCGAGTCAGTCAGCTGTTCATTGTTATGAATATTCGACTTGAACGACTCATAGAAAACAGGCCAATTCTCAGATTTCCCGTCGAAAGATGGCAATGCGTTTGGAGGCAGCTTTATTTTTAGTGGTTCAAAAAGCGTTTTCGAATTACTACATTGTGATAACTGAGATTGACTACTGTCGATTTTATTCCTAATACGCTTAATGCGAATAAACAAATCTTCAAAGGATTCTAAACAAGCATAGTTGGGACTCGAACCAGGTTTCAAATTAATGTTTATGTGGTTAATTTGATCGACACAAGATTCAAATTTGTCACGAATGTCGTCAATAGTTTCCGATTCAGTCATAAAACTTTCATTATTCCTCGAATCGAACGACGAAATATTTTTTCATAAATCATATAATCGATTAAGGCGTTTGAATAACAATCCTTTCCAACGCACAAAGCCGAAATGATGGGAAACTACCTCCTATTGTATGTTACCAAAGTGAAATACGTAACACATTAAATTCTATGAAACAATATTGACAGATTTACCAAAACCTACGTAGAATCTATTGTCAATTATGTTTATGTTATAGCGGAGAGCGGTTTATAGGCAAGAATAATTTACCAAAGGTTTACGTAAATATCTATAACCTATATATACCTACCTATTATGATTTTCACCAAATATTACGTAAAAATCTAACTAGGGAGCGGTTACCTGGTTACCTATCCAGGCTCGAAAGGATTAAATAATTATGATGACGCTTGTAAATAGCCTCATCTGAAAAGGGTGGTGTTTTAAGACGACCAATATGGCGGTGAAAGTATATTTAAATTACACAAAATTAAATCACTGTTGACGATTCCCTGAGACACCAATACCCACTACATCTCTTTACAGCATCAAAGCCCACGTACCTTGCTAATCCAGGGACCCCACTTGTTGGTAGGAAGGCGCCTCGTTCACGGATGCGTGGTCGCTGCGTGGGCTGTCGGCCGGCGAGCTAAATCTTGATTCATCCACCGGTGGACTGGTCAGAACTCGTGAAACCAACACTGCACTATAAGGTCTCAATGTCTCACAGTAGCAAATACACTTATTACACGAGAATTCTCAGGTTTTCAACATATATGGGATTTATACCTATTTATACCTCGGAGCGGTATGCATTCGACGCAATGTCGAAAATGGCGGAGCGGGAACTTGTTTCTTGCGGGAAGACGCCCTCTAGCGGTCTTTAGCGTGCGTCTCACGAAAGCATTCGATACGTCAACCAATGGGCGCTGCGGTCGTAGATATTGGTGAATGAAATCCTCAACAGAGACTCAATTAACTTAGAGAATGCGGGAAAGGTAACTTATTTATATTATTTATTCTCTAAAAATATATACACCTTGAGAAAAGGCATTGACGCTTCACCAGTAAGGTTTATTCAAATCCCATTGATATTATCCAACTCTGCTCCCATTTTTAAAAACAGACACAGTTAAGTTTATTTTTTTGCCGTACAAAATATGAAAGGAATTCCGCATTTAGAAGGGTTTTAGCAAAATCATCTGTTTGACATTTGAGTTTTCAAACATGTGTCAAAATAAAATGTTTAAATCAACAACATTATAGAGTTTTGATATCAACTTCGAAGCAAATCACCCCCAAAATAACTTTGTACCCCTTTTTAACCCCGTTAGGGGATGAATTTCAATAAAACACGTAACTCGTCTTTCATTAATTCTGTTAAAGAATGTTCATGCAAAATTTGAAGTAGATTGAACCACGGAATCACATTGTCCCATACAAACTTTGCCCCCCTTTTTCACCCCCTTAGGGGTAGAATTTCGAAAAGTCCTTTCTTATCGGATGCCTACGTCATACAAAGAATATACCCTTCAAGTTTCAGGTCTTTACGATCAGCGGTTTAGGCTGTGTGTTGATCCATCAGTCATTCAGGACAAAGCATTTTATCGACTCTTAGGGTGACCAGATGGCTGGGCTTTTCTTCGGTCAACGAATCAGCCATTTTGCGCATTGCCATCCAGCGCAGCGTGGCAATGCTGCCAGCTTTTTGGGCACTTTTCCCATTGATAGAAAGAAAGTAAAAATGAGAAACACCGATTGTGTATTTTATTAGTATTGATTAAGAGCAGTGAAATAACTCGTGGCTGAGTATTAACTGCCAAGAATCGATCTTCCGGTTTACATAATATAAAGATCTGTCATTAGTGGAAATTTCGCAGGTGTAACGGGTACTCCAGAAGACAGTTACAGGGAGTTTTTATTTTGCAGTTGTGGAGCTTAAACAAGTAGTTGCTCCGTGTAAAGTACTGATTTTCAAATGTATTTGATTTTGAGAATTCCGCCAGTCTTTTGGGTAAATTCAAAATTTTAAATTATAATGTGGGTAAACGTTTATATAATGCTAATATTAAACAAGTTTCAAAGGGAGTATAGTCAAGATATTGCCTTCCTAAAATTTCGCATTCAGTGGATTTCCGTTACCAAATTATCGATCCACTATGGTCATGGACCTACGCGTTCTCTACTTCAAACTCATTTGGCCTCATCGGGCACCCGTTCTGTAAGCAACGTAATCCTTTGGCTTTGCATTGAGGTTGGTTTTAGAAAGTGTGTTTAAAAATGTCCTAGGATAGTGCCGTTTCGTGGTCGTACGAGTGACATCAGGATAAAATAATAATTAGCCGTAAATGCGAGATACGTAATTGATATTTAAGATATTTAAATATCAATTATTATTATTATTATTTTAATATTAATTGGGTATCCTATATTTAATTTGAATACTGAAAAAAAAAAAACATTTTCCTGTTTGTTTCAATTTAGCTGCTATATTAAGGGTTGACATCACCATCTGGTTAACTAAGGGAAAACAGGTAACTAGATTACCTGTTTTGATGGAACACAGTATTTTTCCAATTATCCTTGAACTAAGTTATTACTAATGCTCAACATCATAAAGTGTACCTATATCTAGATAAACAAGACCAAAACCATTAAAACTTATTAAGACATTCTCAATCGAACCAAAAAGCGACGAACTGTTTAGACAGCGGAAAAAAGTTCCATAAACACATGAAAAAAAAAAAAAAGTTTTTCTTTCTTTCTAACCATGGGCATGAATGAAACCAACTGTTTTGTCCAGTATAAAAATTTAATCAAGTAAAATATTACCATCTATTTGGCTAGTCATAATTAAAGCATTGTAGTCCTGTGGTGTAACACGGGGTCTGAATATACTCATCGATAACTGGGCGTGAGTTAAAATCCCACTAAACTCAACCATCACTTTTTGAGAATATCTAAATTTGTAGTCCAATATTTGGTCCACAGATAGAATAATAAAAAAGAAGCTATCAGAATTCATTAAAGCGCTTGAAGGCACTGCACTATTAAAATAATATGGATTCTAGCTACAACAACATCACTTGTCGTCGTAAACCGAACAGAACTAGCTCATTAGATGACTTAACAAATATTGCTAGCGAAAACACTATACTTGACGCCACTATGATGAGTTTACAAGACAGTTTACATGATAACAGTGGTGAAATTAATATTAAGTGAACTGACCGGACAAAATAAAAGTCTTACCCTCCAATTAATAAAATTAATAAATTGGAAATTTAAATAGTGAGAATTTTCTTTAAAAGTCCGATCTACAAAATATGTTGAAAGAAAACAACGTTTACAAAAAGCTATGCACAACACTTGACAAAAATAGTATATCTCCCAAAGGCAAGAATTAAACTTTACCGCAAATATTCAGCCCAGCCAAAAACAAGGAGATGCAAACATCAAATGTCTACCCTCAAAATTCCACCATCTTCAAGAATAAGGAGACTCAATCAAACAGTTCCTCAGAAAAATCTTGTTCAAGGACCAAATAGTGACCTACATCAAAATGAATCAAACCCGACGAGTACCTCCGCACCTAATATACTGACCAGAAAAAAAGTCCCACCGCGAAAAATCTGAATATTGAGTACGAATAACACTAACAGAATATTAACAGTTGCTGACAACACTTTAGGCCCAAACAAAAAATATGTCATTACTTAAAGACGAATTGCAGAATTAAAGAACTTATTGAATGGTATTGAGTTTAAGCTGCGAAACTTTACAATGGAAGACTTCTGTATAATTTTAATCGGCGAGGCGGGCTTCACCACAACAAACGATCCCATCCACCTGGTACTAGCCATAAGAGAGTCATTACAAAAAGTGCAACATACCAATTTTGTTTTATGCGCCCCAACGTTTAAGTGCAAAAGTTACGCGAATATGTTTAACGGGAGAATCATAAAACAGAAATCAGTATAGGACTTCCTGTCTAAGGCATCAGATGCCCAGTCACTGTCTACAAAACCTTGCAAATCCATTATCATTACTGACATACTTCAAACAATAATTTTTAGTACATTGTAAGTATCTCAATATTCGTTTTGCATAATTATGACAATTTTCATTATAACAAGTATTAAATTGACTGAGATAGCTAACAGCATAGGCAATGTCTGGCCTGGTTAAAACTGCCAAATACATTAAACTACCAATGAGTTTTTGAAAAGGAACATTAGGTAAACATTCTGTAGATTTTTCTACATTTAATTTTGGTTCTATAGGAGTACTTTGAGGTTTACAATCTGACATCTGGAATTTTTCAAGTAATTGTTCAATATACTGTGTTTGATCAATAGTAATTACATTTTTATCTTTGTTTACATTTATTCTCATTCCTAGATACTGTCGAACATGACCCAAATCCTTTAACTTGAACTCTGAAGCTAATATATGCTTCAATTTTTCTGTTTCTTTTTCATTCTTTGAAAATATCAAAAAATCATCGACGTATAACCCTATCATCATTTTTATCTTACCCTTGCTTTTTTGCAAACAAACATGGTTCATATTGGCTGTTGTTGAAACCCAATTCACAAAGACAATTTTTCACTCTCTCATACCATGCTAAAGATGACTGCTTTAATCCGTAAACAGCCCGTTTTAATCTTAACACATTTCCCCCACTTTTGTTTGCAAAACCTTCAGGTATTGACATGTATATTTTTTCTTTTAAAATACCATTAAGAAATGCAGTAGTTACATCTAAATGTGTTATGCTCATTCTCATTTTAACACTAAGAACAAACAATAATCTAAGAGTGGAATGACGAATTACAGGCGCAAAAGTACGAGTATAATCTACACCTGGCTTTTGCGTAAAGCCTTTGGCTACAAGCCTTGCCCGGTACCGCACATTATTGTCCACATCATACTTTTTAACAAACACCCAACGACACTTCACTACTGACACATCACCAGGGTTTTTAACAAGCTCCCACGCATCATTGTCCTCGAATGACTGTAATTCATCTGTCATAGCACGCCTCCACTGCTCCTTCTCTGGCCCCTTTAGAGCCTCTGTGATTGTGATCTCCTCAGATGCTGGAACAGTACTGGATATGCACAGGTTACTATACCCGTATCGCTCAGTCTGTTTCCTTTGGCGCTTTGTGTTTACATAAGGATCTGGCTCTGGAACTGATGTTGTCTGGACCTCCTGCACCTGCACCTCACTTGGTACATGTTCATTATGTGTGTCTTCACCATCAGTGTATACTGAAGAATCTGAAGAGCTGTCACTGTGATCCTCTACTTCTGGATCACAAGGTACGTCCTCTGAATCGCTGATCTCTGGTGTTTCTTCACTACGCTGTGCTGTCTCATCAACTGGTATCCATATAGCCTCTTCGCTGGTTGCAATGTCATCTATCTCGCCTTCCATCACAATGACATCCCTGCTGGTGATAATGGTGTTTTTGGTAGGGTTATACAACCTGTATCCTTCCACATCCTCTCCATATCCAACTAAGATGTGCTGTGCGTGCCTAGTTTGACAACAAACTTGTTATCGGTTAGCGAGCTCATCAGGAATGGCAACAATGTTGTATTTGAAGAAAATCATTGTTATATTTATGACAGAAATGATGCTTTAGTTGCGATAGCTTATTTAACAGATGGTGTTTACAAATTGAGTTTGCAGTCGCCAAGTTACGTATTGGCAGCTCCAGCAGTTACCGGACGATTATGGCACAGAAGGCTAGCTCATATAAACAGTCAAGATATGAACAAAATGAGAAATGGCATAGTTGACGGCTTGTCATATGATAGTACATTTAACATAACAAAATCAGAATGTACCACCTGTTGTGAGGGGAAGCAAATGAGGTTGCCGTTCTCACATGTTGGTGAAAGAAGTACAGACACATGTCATCGGATTCACAATGATTTGTGTGGACCAATGGAAGTGAATTCTCTAAATGACAGCAGATATTTCATGTTATTTGTTGATTATTACAGTAGGATGACTTTCATTTATTTCCTCAAAAAGAAAGATGAAGCTTTAAGTAGATTTAAAGAGTTTAAATCAATCGTAGAAAACCAGCAAGGAAAGAAAATAAAAATCTTTCACACAGATAATGGACTCGAATACTGCAGTAAAGAATTTGAAAATTATTTAAAACAAAGTGGTATCATTCATCAGAAAACCAACACTTACACACCCGAACAAAATGGAATCTGTGAAAGGGCTAATCGCACAGTGGTATAAAAGGGCAAATGTCTTTTATATGATGCAAAGTTGGGCAAGAGATTTTAGGCAGAAGCGGCCAATACAGCTGTTTATTTGAAAAACAGGTCCATTGTGTCAGGAGTACCAAAGACCCCTTATGAACTGTGGCATGGGTCAAAACCCGACCTTAGTCACATCAGATTGTTCGGAAGTAAGGTGATGGTCCATGTCCCCAAGGAGAAGCGCTACAAGTGGGATAAGAAGGCCACACATACTTAAAATAACTGATAAATTCGGGATAAGCCCATAACCTATTAAAACTCGTTGGGTATACGCAACACACTTACAACAACTTTATTGAACAACCAACAATATCTTCATAGGTTAGTTACAGACTAACTAGATGGCGTTAGTAGTAACGTAAACAGAGGTGTAACCAAGACAGGTAAAAGAATTTATTTTGATACAGACGTACCTATATTAAGCCTACCTAGTATTAGTACCTAGTACCTATATTCGAGTCGCTCGGGCGCTTCCGTAAGAAGCGTACGCGTGCCTGTATTCGGAAACGGTGCTATCGGTATCGTAGATAAATATGTCGAACGTGATAAAATGTAACGAGTGTAACATCGTCATAGACGAAATGCTATCCTACATACAGAATAAAATATCTGTGATTGATGAAGAAACTCTGCTGCATGTATGCAAATCATCCTTCACCAGTGAAGAAATAAAAATATCGAAATCGTTGCTATTCGATTCTATCCCCAGTGATGTTCGGAAGATTAACAGAAAGAAGAAAGGAAAAGAGGAAAGAGATCTGGCCGATATCGTCAATATCTTCAGGTCAGTGGAGCCAGATAATATTCCTGTGTTCGTAGCTCGCCAACTGGAAAAGTTGCCTCCAATAACTTTTGACCATCTGGACTGCACCAAGTTGTTAAAAGATCTATTGATAGTTCAAACTGAAATCAAAGAAATAAAGGCAACATATGCTACGATCAATCAGCTGAACACTTTGAAAAAGGAGATGATTCAGTTAAGAACCGATTCATTGCCTCCTATACCTGTGTGCAATGTGAACATGAGACGTGGGGCATGGATATTGGAGAGTGGACCGATAGGGCTTTCGCACCATCACAACGCAACTATGAGCGAAGAAATTCCCCAAGTTGAAAAACAGTTAGGTCAGCAAAGGTGTGACAATAAATTGCAATACAGAGAGGTAGTTCGGGTAGACGAAGAAAAAACGCGCAAAATTAATTACGATGAGTCATTTACGCAAGAACAAATAACGGCAAGCAAGTTGGGAGGAGCGAACGTGAATTGCGCCATACGTCACACATCGAGCCCGTGCGAAACCGGTTTGGAGCGAACAGCTGATACGTTGTCTAACCTAACGAGTCAGTCTACACATAATGCACAGTTAACGATGACATGTAATAACAGTGGCGACGTCAAAGAAATTGATAACAATGTTGTCATGACCGCGGTAAGAGATATAAACTTACAGCAGAGGGAAAATGATTGGCAAGTAGTATCCAGACCAGCCAGATGGAGTAATACCGTGAAATATCGTTACCAAGGCAAGTCTGGTACGGCGAGAGATAGTGAGTGTAAATTTAAAGCAGCAGAAAGAAAAATTCCTATACTCATTACGAATGTCAATAAAGAAACTTCGAGGGATGACATCATCTCATACATACGGAGCAAAACTCATGAGACTGTATATCTGGAAAAGATTAATATAAAAAAGAAGAAAGATCACTGTGCTTATAAATTTTTTATATCAGAGGCAAAGCTATCGGTCTATCTGGATGAAAAACTATGGCCTGAGGGCATTGTATTCAGGCGTTTTGTGAATTTTAAACACAAAATAGTGAACGGAATAATTTCTGTAAATGGTGCAACTGAGCAAAATAATGAACGAGTTCACTTATAGTTTCGCTAGTTTTAATTGTAAAAGTGTGAAACGGTCTATGGAAGCAGTGAGGGAGTTATGTCGCTCCTGTGATATAATTGCCTTACAAGAGACGTGGATATTGCCGAATGAGATCCCTTATTTAGGTAATATTGACAGGAATTTTGGGTATACGGGTACGTCGGCAGTGGACACATCGGCGGGCGTACTGCGTGGGAGGCCGTTTGGGGGGGTGGCATTGCTATGGAAACACGACGTCTTTCAACAAGTGTCGGTGTTGCAATGTGATAACGCGCGTGTGTGTGCGATCAAAATCATAACTAGTGATCGTCCCATTGTTGTGATGAGTGTGTACATGCCTACGAACGGAAGTGTTAACCTACCGGAGTTTACGGATTGTCTTGGTGCGGTGAGTGCTATCATAACTGAATATGGGGTGGAATCGGTTTTTATATTGGGTGACTTTAATGCTGATCCATGTGAATTGTTTTTTAACGAACTTATGGATTTTTGTAATGAACAATCGTGGTCATGTGTGGACGTTGATGTATTAGGCATACATTCTAATAGCTATACATATATAAGCGATGTATATGGAACGTGTAGTTGGTTGGATCACTGCATCGTGACCCAGGCGGCGAGATGTACTGTATGTAATGTGTGCATAAAGTATGACACTGTTTGGTCTGATCACTTTCCTCTTATTGTTCAATGCGATCTAAACTTATTAACACCAAAATTATGTAATCATATAACTATGAACAAAGATATAATCTGGGGTGAAAGGGATGAGACACAAATAGGAGTCTATAGGAAGGAATGTCACAAGAGACTGAGCTATATTGACTTTCCTGTGGAATTTTCTGGATGTGCTGATAGGTATTGTAGGAACATTGACCATAGGCATATTCTTGACAGATTATATTCTGATATTGTATGCGCCCTTTGTGAGGCGGCAAGGTTCAGTGGGGGGAAAGCGCATGCTGGAAGGGGTGAGAAAGGCTCACGCATAGCAGGATGGAATAAACACGTCGGCGAGGCTCATCGGGTAGCCAGGTCTAGGTTTCTGGAATGGGTCTCATGTGGCAAACCTAGGACTGGGTGTGTTTATGATGAAATGAGGAACAGTCGAAAAGTATTTAAATCTCGGCTCAAATGGTGCCAAGACCATCAAGACCAGGTCAAAATGGATGCCCTTGCTGAAAAGCATGCGTCTGGACACTTCCGGAGTTTCTGGCAAAGTACTAACAGTGTCAATCCAAGACCTGGTCGCCCGGCGAGCGTCGGTGGAGTGAATGACCCTAAAGAGATTGCTAACATCTTTAGAAACCATTTTCGTGTGCGGTCTCCGCTGGGGAATGGACGGGAGGTGCCCACTGCTGAGTTATTGAGTGGTCTCGTGGGGACTAGTTTTAAGTCAAAAGACGTAACTAGAGTCATAAGGGCTATGACTAAAGGTAAGTCTCCCGGCCACGATGGGCTCTGCATTGAGCACCTTCAGCATGCGGGCCCGCATATATCGAGAGTGCTGGCACTGTTCTATTCGTTGTGCGTGAGTCATTCTTACTTACCACCTGACTTCATGAAAACTGTTGTAGTGCCTGTGGTTAAGAATAAGACTGGGGACGTTGCCGACGTAAGTAACTACAGGCCTATTTCACTCGCAACAATTTTAGCAAAAGTGTTTGACGGCCTGCTTAATACGCAGTTGGATAAATATCTGTCATTACATGATAATCAGTTTGGGTTTCGACCCAATCTATCTACTGAGACTGCTATACTGAGTCTTAAGCATGTAGTCAGATATTATACTGATCGGAAAACTCCAGTGTACGTGTGCTTCCTCGATCTCTCCAGGGCCTTCGATCTGGTGTCATACGATATCCTGTGGGAGAAGCTGGAGAACATCAAGCTACCCCCAGAATTATATAACATATTTAAATATTGGTACAGCCACCAGATCAATAGCGTCAGATGGGCGGGTATAATGTCGGAGCCGTATAGGTTGGAGTGCGGGGTGAGACAGGGGGGTTTGACCTCCCCTGCGCTCTTCAATCTGTATATGGATACACTGATCGATGGGCTCAGCTGCCAGCGTATAGGCTGCCATGTGGATGGTGTCTGTATGAACAATTTAAGTTATGCGGATGATATGGTGCTGCTGAGGGCATCGGTCTGTGGATTGAGGAAATTGCTGAACACATGTGAGGAGTATGCCTCAAGCCATGGGCTGAAGTATAATGCCAGTAAAAGTAAATACATTGTGTTTGGGGGGAGTCTTAAGATACCAAAGGATGTGCCACCTGTGTGTGTAAATGGGGTTCCTCTAGAGAGAGTGTATGATTTTAAATATCTAGGTCATATAGTCTCAGCAGACCTGAAAGATGGTGCGGACATTGAGCGGGAGCGGAGGGCGCTGTCGGTCAGGGGTAATATGCTGGCTCGCAGGTTTGCGCGCTGTTCGAGGGAGGTAAAAATCACACTGTTCAGAGCTTATTGTACATCCCTCTACACGTGCAGTCTGTGGGAAAAGTATACTCGTGCGGCATACAGCGCCATCCGCGTCCAGTACAATAACGCGTTCAGGGCGGTGATGGGGCTACCCCGTTACTGTAGTGCTTCGGGTATGTTTGCAGAGGCGCGCACTGACTGCTTTCACACAATTATGCGCAAGCGCGCAACATCCTTACTGAGTAGAGTGCGGGCTAGCTCCAACATCGTATTGGCGATGATTGCCACTAGACTGGATTGTCCTTTCATCCGGCATTGTTCGGCTAGACATGCTCCGGTGCCAATGCCGGAGAGGAAGTATTAATTTTAATTTATCCAATTTTAATTTGTTTATTTTGATTTTTTGACTTTGATTTTAATTTATTTCTTTTAATTTGATTTAATTTTAATTTATTTTGATTTTAATTTATTTTGATTGAAATTTATTTTGATTTAAATTTATTTTGATTTAAATTTATTTTGATTTTAATTTATTTTGATTTTAATTTATTTTGATTTTAATTTTGAATTATTTTAATTTATTTAATTTGATTAATTGATTGACTTTGTTTTTGATTGAATTTATATTGATGATTTGTTTATTTATTATTTTTGTATTATTAATGTAATTATTGTGTTATATTAATTAATTTAATACTTATTTGAGGCAATTTTATTGATTTATTATTCACTAGTCTTATTAGGTTAGTACTTAGTGTTGTGTTATAATGATATGGGTGTAACTTACCTGAATAAAGATGTTTATTATTATTATTATATACTAACATTATTAATAAATGGTTTCATAATAATTCACTGACTTTAAATGCTGACAAGACAAATTACGTCAAGTTTTCGATGCGCAAGCAAAAACTAACTGGCACTACCTCAACATTGTATGCTCATAACTGCACATCTAGCACAAATAACCAATGTGTTTGTCCCATTATTAAAATGTCAAATACTGTTAAGTACCTTGGAATTATAATCGATGAAACACTTTCGTTTAAACATCACATAGAAGCTGTAAATAATAGAATTCGTAAATTGATATTTGTTTTTAAAAAGTTACGCTACATTGCAGACCCAAAAATAGTTAGACAAGTGTACTTTGCTTTATGTCAATCGATAGTAACATACTGTATTACCATATGGGGTGGAGCGGGTAAAACATTGTTACTAACCATCGAGAGAGCCCAGAGGGCAATTCTCAAAGTGGCTACTTTTCACCCATTCCTTTTTCCCACTAACCTCCTATAAAAAGATTGTGAAGTACCTACTAACAGTCCGACAGCTATTTATAATGGGTATTGTATTATTAAACCTCACGCAGATCTAACATATAGCACGGAGTTTACTACAAAGATTGTGAAGTACCTACTAACAGTCCGACAGCTATTTATAATGGGTATTGTATTAAACCTCACGCAGATCTAACATATAGCACGGAGTTTACTAACAAAAGACGTAAAGATCTAGTCTGTCCTCAAAATCATACCAAACATGCTTTCACATCAAAATTTTACCTGTTTCTCGGTCCTGTCCTCTACAATAGATTGAACGCGAAAGCAAACATTTATAGCTTGAATCAAATTAACTGTAAGAGAATTCTTAAGGAGCTCTTCAAAGAATATCATACGATGATACAGAGAATTTACTGATTGTGCTAAAGTGTTTTTTTTTTTGGTTTTTATACAATTTTTGACCTAGGCCTAGGCCTTCTTGATTAGCGTAATTAGAGACACAATAGTAAGACAATGGCGCACGAACGCCGGCGTTCGTGCGGGGATCAACAGCTTACGTATCTTATTAGTTAAGAAACTAGAAGTTAAGATTTGGTAACATTATAATTATACTACTTGTCTACTTTACAGATTTTTACACGTTTGTATTGTACTATAAAATCCTTTTGATTATTTGTTAATTTTAAATTATTTTAGCTCCGCCACCAGCGGTGTCTAACGCGGATCACGATGGCGACGACGACGACAAGGCTCCTGCCTCGTCGCACACCTAGCACGAGTGGGGCCGAACCGTGCGGACGGCCAGTTCGGCTTTCGCAGGGGGCGCTCGACGGTGGACGCCATCATGCGCGTGCGAGTCCTCACGACGGGGGAGGCGGTGTCCCGGGGCAGGTGTGTCGTGGCGGTGTCTTTGGACATCGCCAATGCCTTCAACTCCCTGCCCTGGAGTAGCATTAGGAGGGCACTCCGGTATCACCGGGTGCCCGACTACCTCTGTCATGTAATCGAGGCCTACCTGTCGGACAGGTACATAATCTACCCTGGTCGCCAGGGAGAGTGGAAACGGCGACAGATGTCGTGCGGTGTTCCGCAGGGATCGGTACTAGGACCGCCCTTGTGGAACATCGGGTACGACTACGTGCTGCGCGGCGACCTCCCTGATGGGGTCAGTGTAGTCTGCTACGCAGACGACACGCTGGTCCTGGCGCAGGGAGAGTCGTACCAGGCGGCGGTTGAATTAGCGACACGCGGGGTTGCGATAGTCATTGATAGGATCCAGCAGTTAGGACTCGAGGTGGCGCTGCACAAGTCCGAAGCCATGTGTTTTCACGACTCTCGGAGCGCGCCGCCTCGGCGTACCCAACTAACGGTAGGAGGAGTTCACATCGGCGTCGGGTCGACGATGAAGTACCTGGGACTCGTCCTCGACAGCCGGTGGAATTTCGAGGAGCACTTCTGACGTCTGGCTCCCAAACTGAATCGGACTGGGGCTGCCCTCAAGCGGCTCCTGCCCAACCTTGGGGGTCCAGATGCCTCTACGCAGGCATCGTCCGGTCCATGGCCCTTTATCGGGCGCCGGTGTGGGCGCCGTCACTGCGAAAGCGACCGACGGCCCAGCTGAACACGTGCCAGAGGGTCATGGCCATACGGATGGTGCGGGGATACCGCACGGTTTCCCGCGAAGCGGCGAACCTCCTTGCTGGCCTGCCACCATGGGATCTGGAGGCAACAGGCCTTGCACGCATGCATGATCTGCGCGTGGATATGCAACGTTGGGGCGAAACTCCGCTATGGCGGAAAGAGTTCCGGCGGGATCTCATGGCGGAATGGCGACAGCGACTGTCGCAACCCAGTACTGAGCACACCATAATTATGGCGGTATAAGTCCCCTCTTTGAGGAGTGGCTGGATAGGCAACACGGCGTCCATACCTTCCGCATGACGCAGGTCCTCACCGGACATGGTAAGTTTGGGAGGTTCCTGCACCGGATTCATGCGGAAGAAACGCCCAGGTGTCACCATTGCTTGGACCGCCCGGAGGACACGGTGGAGCACACGGTGGAGGTGTGCCCCACTTGGGAAGAGCAACGCCGTGTCCTCGTGGAGGCGATCGGCGGCGGTGATCTCTCGCGCCAGGCCTTGGTACAGGCCATGGTCCGGAGCGAGGAGGAGTGGCAGGCGGTCGCCTCCTTCTGCGAAGCATTAATGCTAGCAAAGGAGGCGGCCGATCGCGTGAGACAACGGTCCTCACACCCCAACCACCGCCAGGATTCTGATCCCGATTTCCGGCCACCATAGGCGCGGGCTTGCGGACGGCGAGCAATGGGTGGGTCGCCGTCCGACCGTCTGGTAACCGTCCGGACCGAGCCCAAGTCGTCGATGGCGCGTACTGTTTCACGCGCGCGCCTCAAGGAGATGTCAGCAACTGTAGGGGCCATCAGGGCCAAGGGTCTGATTCTGAAAGGAAGACTCGGCCCTGGTACGAAAGGCAACGAAGGAACAGGAGTGGGTTTTTAGTCAGTAAAAGTCTGAAACTATCTCTCGCTCCGCCCAAGAGCGGGGGATGTCATAAGATGATTTTCCCACCGAAAAAAAAAAGAAAGATCGCCGTACAAAATAATAGGATAAATAAATACTTTCTTTTTAATTTTAAGTGAAATATTGATTAAGCTGTGTATTAAAAGTAAAAATATAATAATTTGTGGAGAATTTAACATAGATATTACAAAAAATTCAAGAATATCTACTGAGTTTGTGGAACTACTGTTAAGCTTTAATATAACCCTTCAGTTTAACCAGGTAACACGCAGCGCCAGTAATACATGTATTGACAACATAGCTCATAACATTAAGGGATGCAAAAGTTTTATCAGAGATTTTGCACTCTCCGATCACACTGCATATACACGGTGCAGTTTTGAAGCTGCAAAAATTTCAGGAGGTATTTATGTTAGTGATTCTCGACCCGAATCAATCATAAAATGTGTAGGTATTCTTTTTTTTATTTTTTAAAAATCGGTACGTGTGAACTACCTTTTTTAAAACGCGGGCCGTCTGATACTCGTCTTGTAACCGCGCTTTCACACACACAAACACGAAAACAATAATTACATAGATCCAAAGCACACTACTATCCCCCGCACGGCACCCCTCTCTCCCACTAGCCACACCCCCGCGGCCATAGATCAATCGATTTAGTGTGATTGATGTCGCCGGCGTGTGCATACGCTTGCAATATCCGCCCCTCAGGTGCGCTTTTGGTTTACGGTTGTGGTATCTAGTGCTAAAGATGATGGACCAATACTCCAATGTAGAGTTAGTAGAGATGATCCACTTGTATGCTATCAGTGGAGACAGCGTATCTCGAGCTATCGAGATGTTTTTTGAACTATTCCCCAATCGGCAACGTCTATCTCAAAGGGTAATGCTGGCTGCTACGCACAGACTCCGCGAGTTTCGGCAATTCGACGTTCCCCGGCATGCTGACGGTCGCGGCAACGAAAGCCTGCCTGTCGCCTTGCAGGAAGATATCCTGCAATAACAAATCTTCGACTTCTAATCCAAACATATAGAGCACTGTGTGAATGTTTAATTAGGTACTGCATATGTGCATGGGGTGGTGCTTGTAAAACCCTCCTTATCGCTGCAGAAAGAGCTCAACGGGCGGTACTTAAGGTGCTTTTGTACCTACCTCATAGGCATCACCTCAGTCTATGCCAAAGCCGAGGTGTTGTCAGTAAGGCAAATATTTGTCATGAAAACAGTTACCACAGGCACACCGTACCAACACTACCACTTGATGAGACCAAAAGAGTGATTACCTGTCCCGTTCCTCGTGTCAGAACTCACTTTGCCCAAAAACACTATTCGGCAATAGCACCGCGTTTATACAACGCATTGAACAAAAATATAAAAACCAGAAAGCTCAACAACTACCAGCTGAAAAGGGCTCTCCTTGCGTGGTTAAAAGATCTTGACTATGAAGGCACTGAAAACTTGTTGAACATTGCTAGGTAGAATAAAACAAACACATTTACACCACACACACAGATACACTGCAAACACTAAGAAGCGTTTTATTTTATTCTAATTTATTTAATTTATTTTACATTGTTTTTATTTTGATTTTTGCTACCGTTTCTGACGATAATTTGAATTTTAAATTTTATTTTATTTTTGACATATTACATATAATGTGCTTTCTGCTTTCTGCTTTCTGCTACAGTCTCATCACCGATGATCGTGGGTGATGCATCATCATCATCTATCCAGAGCGTCTAGCTCGGTCTGAGTCCATTTGAGTATGCCGAAGAGTACATTAAAACCGGCATGACCCAACCATTGAAGGCGCGTACCCTATTTCCACCTGACAGAAGGCTATTTAGAACCTTCTTCAGGCGGCCAAAGAAACGCTCCTTCAATGTTTGTTTCATGTCAGCAACGTTAATGCCCAACGCTTCCGACATACCCTAATACTTATAAGTTTCGGTCGAGGAGAGGGTTCTAAGGTGTATGGAATCCGAGAGTTGAATTCCCTCGGATTCCACAATCTCCCCTCGTTTTACATGCATGACTGCACATTTGTCCACACACAATTCCATCCTGATGGCACTACTGAAAGTTTCAGTTACCTTCAGTAGTTTCATCAGTTGCCAATTGTTATGGGCAAAAAGTTTCAAATCATCCATGTAAAGAAGGTGAGATAGGACCTGACCACCTCTTCTCAACCGATAACCTAGACCTGAATTCTCCAGCAACGTGCTTAGAGGATTCAGGGCTAAGCAAAACCAAAGTGGACTCAAACTGTCGCCCTGAAATATTCCCCGTTTAATCCATATTGGTTCATCATTCCCTTGGATCGGTCGACATCCTGGATAGCGAAGGACTGTTTTCCATTGCCTCATACATGACTCAAGGAAGGTGCGTAGAGTCGCATCTATTTTATACAACTCCAACACCCTCATGAGCCATGTATGGGGAACAGAGTCATAGGCCTTCTTATAATCTACCCAGCATGTCGTCAGATCCTTGCGGATCGACGAACCTGTTAGCTTAAGGCCATGTCAATGAGGAGTAGCTCCTTAGTACTACGAGACCCATTCCTACATCCGTTGAGAGGCAGACATTATCAAATTTTTCTCTATATGTACATTAATTTTTGCTCTTAGAATGGATGTAAGAAGTTTATAGACCGTCGACAAACATGTAATCGGCCTATAATTTTTGGGTTCCGTGGAACTACCTGTCTTATGGAGCAGGTGGGTGATACCAGTTGTTAGAAACTGAGGTAACGACCCATAATCTAAAGATGACTGGAATTGCGATGCCAGAGGCGCGTGAGAGCTGCTGTACCATTTTAACCAAAAGTTGTGCAGTCCGTCCGTACCTGGTGACTTCCAATTAGGTAACGGACGAACTGCTCTGACTACGTCTAGTGGAGTAATCATAACTTTTTCCATTTCTGGTACAGCTACGCACACGCGCTCGACATCACGCATCCAGCCACCCTCAGTGTGACAGACAGGCACCGACCATCCAGGCGGAGCACGTCAATCACACTATGTTCAGGTCGCTCCCAAGCTCTATACACTCACCTCTCATCGCTCTGAAACATGCGATTTTGCGAGTAACGATCAACCCGCCGCTTATACAAAAAAACAAAAAAAAAATACATCCATCGCATAAAAATGCATACATCGGCAGTTTTGAGTCGGCGAGCTGCAGTGCGTCACCCGCTGCTGATAATGCTTGCGTTGCATCTTGCTCCGCCGCTGCCGTCACTGTATCGTCACCGGTCGAAGTGGTGACGCATGTAGGTACGTCGACCACTAAACGTGCCTATTCCGCCATTGTAGCTGCAAACAAACCTGCTGTGTCGCAAACAACGCGACAAGCAGGTAAAACGGAAGGGGGCAAGCAGAGCGATGAGAATGGCTTCACTAAGGTAGAGAAGAAGAAGAGGAAGAAGCCTACTAGTCAGAACCAGTGCGGTACCGCGCTGGCAGGACCTAACATGCTGCTGCGTCCAGCAGTACCTACGACGCAGCTGTACGTTTCGAGGCTACATCACAACACGAAGGCTGAGGAGATCGTGGAGTATGTACGCGTAAAGACAAACTGGACTTTGAGAGTTGTGCAGTTGGAGCCGCACCATAACACTAATTTTAAGTCGTTTGTGGTGCGGGTGCCGACTCACCATTTGGACACTTTCCTCAAAGGAGAGTTTTGGCCGAAGGGTGTCGTGTATCGACGATTTCGTGGAAGTATACCGACCTCGCAGCGGAACACGACGCCGTCACTTCGTGTACAATAGTATAGATTAATAATTGTTATAGTTTATTTTATATATATGTATTAGTTTATTATTTTGTAAGATTATTTGTGTATTTTTTTCTATGGGCCTTAGTTGCCTGATAATAAAGAATTATTATTATTGCATTTATTTATTTTAATATACATATCATTTATATTTTTAAATATTTCTTTAGAAAAAACACATTAAAAAAAAAAAAAAAACATTTAAAAATATAAAAAATAGTAGCCAACCGGCATCGGGAACAAAGTCCAAGCTGCCGGCAGTCAGGGCTCCTGAGAGAGGAATCTCCTAACGATACGCGCCGTGTCTAGGAGTACTGCTTTCTGGATCTGGCCCTTAATCCAGCTGCCTAACGAGAGCCTCCTCAGATGTTGTTCGAGGCTCTTGGCTATTAAGCCATTGGCCGTTACGACTATCGGCACAATCATTGCTCTATCCACTTCCCACATGTCGACAACCTCGCGAGCTAAGTCAAGATACTTAGTTTGCTTATCTTTCTCAGCTTTCACGAGGTTCTCGTCATGAGGGACCGCTATATCAACAATCATTGTGCGACGCTCTAGTTGATCTATCACCACTATATCAGGTTTATTGGCAACAATAGTCCTGTCAGTGATGATAGATCGATCCCAATATAACGTGATATTGCCATTGTCGAGAACTGGGTCGGGCACATACCTATAGTACGGTACCTCTGATTCCACAAGATTGTATTTAAGAGCAAGTTGCTGGTGGATAATCCTGGCTACGAGGTTGTGTCTATGCAAATAGTCTCCGTTAGCTAGATGAGAACACCCACAAATAATGTGTCGGATTGTTTCTTCGGGTCGGTGGCATGCCCGACAGATGTCAACCGTACCGTCCTTCACAATGTATTTCCGGTAGTTGTTCGTCATCATAACTTCGTCCATAATCGCAAAGACAAAACCTTCAGTTTCCCCGAAGAGGTCACCGAAACGCAGCCAAGATACGGACGCTAACAGGTCTACATCGGGCCCGTGTAAGGCGCGGTAAAAGCGTCCGTGAAGCTCCTTGCTCTGCCATACTTCCCTGCGGTCATTAGTATCCAGTACTATAGGTTTGCGCCAGTTCTCGTTAGCCAAGGAGAGCGGAGTGAGGCCATTATCCACCGCTACCACATCTCGGTGCATACCCACGTCGGTTTTTAGGAAGTATTCCCTGAGACTGCATACCTCGCGGTTTTGCAGGGTCTTAGCATTTAAGAAGCCACGACCCCCGCACTTCCGAGGGATATACAGTCTCATCACCGATGATCGTGGGTGATGCATCCGATTTGCGGTAAGTAGTGTGCGGACCCTCCTATCCAGGGCGTCAAGTTCTGTCTGAGTCCATTTGAGTATGCCGAAAGAATACATCAATACCGGCATGACCCAACCGTTGAAAGCGCGCACCTTGTTTCCTCCTGATAAAAGACTATTGAGTACTTTATTCAGGTGTCCAAAGAAGCGCTCTTTCAACGATTGTTTCACGTCATCAGTATTGATGCCTAACGATTCCGACATACCCAAATATTTGTAAGTTTCGGTTGAGCAGAGGGATCTAAGGTGTATGGAATCCGAAAGTTGAATTCCCACGGATTCCATAATCTCACCTCTCTTTACATGTATGACTGCACATTTTTCCAAACCAAATTCCATCCTGATGGCACTACTTAAAGTTTCAGTTACCTTCAGTAGCTCCACCAGTTGCAAGTTGTTGGGGGCAAAGAGTTTCAGATCGTCCATGTAAAGAAGGTGAGATATGACCTGACCGCCTCTTTTCAACCGGTAACCTAAGCCAGAACCCTCCAGCAGTGTGCTGAGCGGGTTCAAGGCTAGGCAAAACCACAGTGGACTCAGACTATCACCCTGGAATATGCCACGCTCAATCCTTATCGGTTCGTTGTTCTCCTGAATCTGTCAACATCCCGGATAGTGAAGGACTGTTCTCCACTGCCCCATACATGACTTCAGGAAGGTGCGCAGAGTTGCATCAACTTTATACAGTTCTAGCACCTTCATGAGCCATGTATGAGGAACAGAGTCATATGCCTTCTTATAATCTATCCAACATGCCGACAGATTCTTCCCAGAACGTCGAACCTGTTGGCTAATGGCAATATCGATGAGGAGCAGCTCCTTAGTACCGCGGGACCCGTTCCTACATCCATTCTGAGAGGCAGACATGATAGAATTTGTCTCAATATGACTATTGATTTTAGCTCTCAGAATGGATGTAAGAACTTTATAGACCGTCGGCAAACACGTGATCGGTCTATAATTTTTGGGTTCCGCAGTACTACCTGATTTATGGAGCAGGTGGGTTATTCCTGTCGTTAGAAACTGGGGCAGCGACCCTGACTCTAAGGCAGACTGGAACTGAGATGCCAAGCGAGCGTGCGACCTTTGGAACCATTTAACCCAGAAATTGTGCAGCCCGTCCGGCCCAGGAGATTTCCAGTTAGGCAATGGACGGACTGCACGGGCTACATCTTGGGGGCTGATGGTAATTGCCCCCATTTCTGGTAAAAGATCGCATGCGCGCTCGACCTCTCGAATCCAATCACCCTCGGTGTGACTGACAGGCGCCGACCAAATGCTGCGCCAAAATGAACACATGGCGTCATCATCCGGCAGGCGCGTATCAGTCACACCTTGGTCCGGTCGCTCCCAATCCCTGTAAACCCACCTTTCGTTGCTTTGGAATGTACGATTCCGAGTGTACCGCTCCACTCGCCTCTTGTACCGACGAATACGGTTTGCCCATGCATAGATTTTCTGCTTCAGGAAGTCGATACGCTCTGTGACGCAGGGCAGATAATCTCGAGAACTAATATTAGTCCCCGAGAATGCCCTCCTCACAAAGCGCATCACCCTAGGGCGAGTGTTGCCCTCCCTTAAGCAGATAAGCTTACCGATGAGTGCTCTAGCCTCACCGATACGGTGCTCTATCCTGCACTGCCAAGCTGGCACAGCTGGTCGTGTAGCTCTGTCACAATTAGGAAATTTAACATGAGCTACACGACATGCCACTACAGCCGCACAGTACAAGATTGAGTGGGTATCAGTGAGGTCTTTGCTGCTATCAAAGCAATTTGATAGCTGCGAATCTAAAGCACACACCAGCGCCCTATTTCTCTTGTGCATGGGCAAACGAAGTAGACGAGGTCTAAGCCCCGGCGGTGTGGAACGGTATTCTCGAAATGCGTCCTCCAAAGCGCCCCTCAATCGATCATTACATTGGGTACTCACAGATATAGCCGCGTCATCATCGGCGTCACCAACCTGGTCGGGTCGCGGTGAAGCAGTGGGTAGACGTTGCACCGCGGCCGGTGTTGTGGCAGATGAAACACGGCTACTCTGTGATTCCAGGCGCAGTCTATCAAGTACGGCGTCATCCAACATACGATTACGCTGAATGACCCGCACCTGATCCGATTGTCGTTGGGCCGAAACGTTGACAGCTGGCTCAAGCACCTGAAACAGAGAGAGCATCCGACCACGATACGCAGTCAGGTTAATTCCCTCCCAGTAGCCCCAAAGTATGAGCGCATGACGTTTTCATTAATGGATGATGTCCATCGCATGCGCTGCACACCTCCACCGGCAGCGGGGACCCTATCAGAGGCCGGCGGGCCTCGAGGTCCCAAGCTGGCCGGAGGTCGGCCTCTTCCCCGTCGACGCGCAGGTGGTGGTGTCGTCGGCGGCGAGAAGTATTCGTCGCTCGAGCTCGACGCAACTGCAGCGACCGGAATCTCTGGACTCACGGTTGGCGCTGGTCCCGGCGGCTGCGAGGCGGAGCTGAGCGACGAACCCGAAGATGTTGGGTGTGTGTGTAGTTTTTGTGCTCGGTTTCTTGTCAACATTCTTCCTGTTCAGTTCATCGCCATGTCATTTAAGTTTGTTGTATGTATATTGCTTTTGTCGGAGTTATTATATACAGTTGCATGGTGATGTGATGTTTTTTTTTATTATTTTTTCTTGCGGGTTTTTCGATAATTGTACATTATTATTGTGTATTGTTGAATAAAATTAAATGAAAAATTTTAGCGAGAAAATATTTGCTGTCAGTCAGTTTGACAGCCGAGCCATTAGTATTATTATTATACCGGCGAATGCGGCTCGCCCATGCACAAACTTTCTGCTTCAGGAAGTCGATGCGCTCTGTGACACGAGACATGTATTCTTGAGGGCTGATACCAGTCCCCAAAAACGCCAGCCTCACAAAGCGCATCACTCGTGGTCGTGTATTACCCTCCCTGAAGCAGTCTAGTTTGCCGATGAGTACCTTGGCCCCATCGATACGCTTCTTGATCCTGCACTGCCAGACTGGTACAGCAGGCTTTGGTCAAATAGTTCCATCTGAGTTAGGAAGACATGCCGCATCAGCCCCACAATACAGGATTGAGTGCATATCAACGAGGTTCTCGCTACTCTCAAAGATGTTCTTAAGCAGCGAGTTCAAAGCACACACCAGCGCCCTATTTTTTTTATGCATGGGTAACCGTGGCAAACGGGGCCTAAGCTCAGTCGGAATTGATCTGTACTCGCGAAGCGCACCCTCTAGTGCGCTCCTCAGTCGATCGTTGCACTGGCTACTTACTGTGACAACCCTATCATCTGCATCATCGTTATTATGATTGGACCGCGGCGAGATTGCGTTAGTAGTCGGCGTTGCCGCGGTCTGTGTCTGTGTAGATGTCGAGACGATTTGGTTGCTCAGTACCTCTAAGCGCAGCCGATCAAGTGCAGCGTCGTCCAACCTGTGGTAGCATTGGATAACCCGCACCTGATCCGACAATCGTTGAGCCGAGACGTTCACGGTTGGTTCCAGGTCCTGAAAAAGAGACAGTTATTATTATTATTATATGTATTTTCAATATTTATCTCAGGACCCTGAGGTCCTGGACCTTTGGAAGGCGTACGAGGAGCCGAAGCCAACTCGCAGAGGCCCTTTAGATAATTATAATGGAACATGATACCAACCGACGATTATCCCTGTACGCGCTATGCTAGTGCACCCAAGGACAACCCCCGGTTGTTGAAAAACTATTGCGACATATGGAGAACAAAGATAATAGGGCTATGGTTTTTGGAGTCTTAAGTGGACTGGTAACATGGAACTATGTTAAGACTATGGCCCCTGCCTGAATAACGTTATTAATATCCATCGAAAAAAAATAAAAAAACCCGACTGTTTAAAAAATTACTTTATATAAAAACCAAAAAGAAAAAAAACAAGTTCAGTCCAGTAGCGTAAAAACCAATTTAAATAAAACAAATAATAAATTCTAATACGGAACATATTGACTGCAACAGTCGGGACCCATTAGATGGGATCGTTTTAGTCTGGATTATTTTAATGGGTCCCGACTGTTGCAGTCAATATGTCCCGTGTTAGAATTTATTATTTGTTTTATTTAAATTGGTTTTTACGCTTGTTACGCATGGTCAACCTTAATAGATCGCTGCATCGGCATACCTGCATATACACTGCACACGGCACCTACGGGCACGAAACGCAAGCTCAGCATGGCGTGACCAATTGACGTCAATCGAACCTTTCCATAGAAACATAAAAACGTGGAGCGGCACTTTTGGATCTGACATCGACCAATTGACACTTTAGTATAATTAGTCGTAATTTCAACACTTTGTAATACAGTAATAAATTAGTTTATTAAAATAAATTTGCATTTTTTTGGATCCTCCGGTTGCACCCATCGTAATTGGCGCAGTCGGTAGGATAGTCCAGTAAATTCAGTGAATCGATCACCGACAACGGGCTATTCGAACCTACGGGTGTGCGGCTACGGAGGAGTATCCGAATATCGATACCACAGAGAGATGCAGATTTGGTAAGTACCTAGATCTACTAGAGTTGCTCGCCTTCCTATATTTTAGTATCCTTTGTGTAAATTCCTTTTTTTTCTGTGTTTCCTTTGTGTTAATTTCCTCAAGTGTTTCTATTAAACTTTCAAAATTTTTCACCCACGTATATCACGGACTCCTAAGTCGAGTATTTCTAATAGGAACTCGCAAATCGATGCGAATAGGAATTTAGATACTATATTAGAAGATAGTGAAAGTGTAGAATCTTACTTAATTATAGAGAATAATTTAACTAACAAAATGAGTACCGATTTGGTAGATCAAGTTTACAAGGCCTTACGCCTCGTTCCCGAATTCGACGGGAACCCGAACGTGCTCACGCGGTTTGTACGTTTATGTGACCAACTCGTCGCGCAATTTGTTAAGGCAGAGCCAGGTTACGAACTAAGTAATTTATCCTTGTTGAACGGCATACTTAATAAAGTTACCGGAAATGCCGCCCGCACAATAAATTCAAACGGCATTCCCGAAACCTGGCAGGGTATTAGAAACGCCCTGATTAATAACTTCTCGGACCAGCGGGACGAGACCGCCTTATACAATGATTTGGCCCTGTTAACGCAAAAGAATTTATCACCACCGGAATTTTACGAAAAGTGCCAAACTTTATTTAGCACAATTATGACGTATGTGACCTTGCATGAGTCCATATCTACTACCATCGAGGCCAAACGGACACTATATAAAAAATTAACCCTACAGGCATTCGTTCGTGGCCTAAAAGAACCTTTAGGCTCGCGTATTAGGTGCATGCGACCCGACACCATCGAAAAGGCTCTCGAGTTTGTGCACGAGGAAATTAACACCATGTACTTACAGCAGCGTAATGACCATTTGCCGGAGCGGAGACCTGTGCAGTCTACGTCTTCATTTAATCCCAGTACGTATCAGATTAAGCCATTTAATTTGCATACTCCACAGCCAGTCACTTTTTCAGCGCCGTTTAATCAGCCCGGTCCCTCCAAAAGTTTTTATCAGCCACAACCGCCAAGGCCAATGCAAGCTTGGAGACCCCAAGTGCCTTTCAATCGCGGTCTCACGCGAACCCAACAAATGTTAAGCGCACCCCCGCCTAACCATAGGCCCCAGAGCAACGTGTTCCGATTGCCTCAACAAAGGCCTAGTTACACGCCCATTAATAATGGCCCTAAGCCCATGAGTGGTGTAAGCCACTTTGTTCCTCCTAAACCTATGCCGAGACCTTCGACAGGACATGACTGGACTCAACAAGGGAATCCACCTCCCAGTAACTACTTTAAGACTCGCGAGATGAATGTTAACGAAGTAGACTTTTACGACTATTATGAATACCCCGACTATGCCTATAATGACTATTACGACCAGTTCTACCCTGTACCTTACGATTACGAACCTGTGTATGAGCCACTAGCTCATAGTGATTATGTTCCTATGCACGTAGAGGAACATCAGAATGTGCCTGAAGGAACATCTGCCCAAGGAACGTCTGCTGAAGGCCAGGATTTTCATACAGCCCCGAAATCAGACAAACCAAAATAGAGATTAACTTACAAACCCAGAGACAACTTCCATTCATTCAGATTGCTAATCCACCCATTAAACTATTAGTAGATACCGGTGCGAACCTATCCTTTATTAGCCCGAACGTTGTAGAAAGATTTTATCATCATATCCACTGTAATTACGAGCCTTTCGAAGTCACTAACATCCACGCGACAACTCGTAATAATTATTCCATTACTATAC
Organism: Mythimna impura; assembly: GCA_905147345.3. Taxonomy (NCBI): domain Eukaryota; kingdom Metazoa; phylum Arthropoda; class Insecta; order Lepidoptera; family Noctuidae; genus Mythimna; species Mythimna impura. The sequence continues at coordinate 13,408,813 of LR990368.1, read as the reverse complement.
CGTGCTTCCCGGAATTTAAAGAAACCTGTGACATTACCCTATACATTTACAAGTTCCACAATTATTTTGACGGCTTAATAGGCTTAGACTTACTAGAAAAGTTAGAGTCTAATATAGATTTAAAGAATAAGGTTCTTGTTACACGTAATTCATCTAATCCCTTGCGAATGTATGATTCGCGTAATTGTAATTTTTACGAGGACATAGTACCCGCTAATTCATCCAAATTAGCTAGAGTCCCCATTAATCTCATGATGGTGACGTAATAATATCAGAGCAGACTATTTCCAATTGCACTATTCGCGACTGTGTTACTTCTGTTAAAAATAACCGTGGCATCATAGAAATAATTAATCCAACTAAACATGATGTAGTTTTCTCAATGGACAGGCCAGTTACCGCGGAACTTTTTAACGAGCAAAGCGCGACTATCTATCAGCCTAGCGATCGCGTATCCGAGGTATTATCAAAACTACGCACTGACCATCTGAATCCTGAAGAACGAGCCAACTTAGAATCTCTTTGTGCACAATATGCTGACGTTTTCTATATCGATGGTGAACCTCTAACTTTCACCAATAAGATAAAGCATAGTATTCATACCACCGACGAATTACCTGTCTATACTAAGACCTACCGATATCCCTTTGTTCACAGACAGGAAGTTCAGGATCAGATTAGCAAAATGTTAGACCAAGGGATAATCCGTCCCTCGCAGTCAGCCTGGAGCTCACCCATCTGGGTAGTTCCAAAAAAATCTGATGCGTCCAGAAAGACTAAATGGCGCATAGTCATTGATTTTCGTAAAGTCAACGAGAAAACCCTCGATGACAAGTACCCAATCCCCAATATTAATGACATCTTAGATAAACTTGGCAACTGTCATTACTTCACAACTCTAGACCTTGCAAGTGGATTTTACCAGGTAGAAATGGACCCAGCCGATATTCACAAAACGGCCTTCAATGTAGAACATGGGCACTTTGAATTTTTACGCATGCCCATGGGTCTCAAAAATTCTCCATCCACGTTTCAACGCGTGATGGATAATGTCCTCAGGGACCTCCAAAATGTCATATGTCTCGTATATCTCGATGACATAATCGTTTTTAGTGTTTCTTTACAGGAACACATGGTAAATTTAGAAAAAGTATTCAAGAGATTAAGGGAATCAAACTTTAAGATCCAGATGGATAAGTCGGAATTTTTAAAGCTTGAAACTTCATACTTAGGTCACGTAATAAGTAAGGACGGTATTAAGCCTAACCCCGATAAGATCATTGCCATCCAGAAATTCCCTATTCCTAAGACAGCTACCGAGATCAAACGCTTTTTAGGCCTGTTAGGATACTATAGGAAATTTATTCCTGACTTTGCGCGCATTACGAAACCCATGACGCAATGTCTCAAGAAAGGTTCTAAGATCACCTTCAATGACCCTAACTACATCGACTGTTTTGAAAAGTGCAAATCACTACTGACTAACGACCCTATACTGCAGTACCCTGACTTTTCTAAGGAATTTGTGCTTACGACTGACGCATCTAACTTTGCCATAGGAGCTGTCCTTTCTCAAGGACCTATAGGACAAGATAAGCCCTTAGCATACGCGTCTAGGACATTAAACTCCAGTGAGATTAACTATAGTGTAATCGAGAAGGAGTTATTAGCCATAGTCTGGGCTACTAAATACTTTCGTCCATACTTGTTTGGGAGAAAGTTTAAGATAGTTACAGACCATAAACCCTTACAATGGGTTATGAGCCTTAAAGAACCAGGCTCCAGACTCACACGTTGGAGACTTAAGTTGAGTGAATACAATTTTACTACAGTATACAAGCAAGGCAAAAAGAACACTAACGCCGACGCATTGTCCCGCATTGAAATCAACAACGAGGACGCTATGTCTATAGCGGTAAATGTATCTGAAAAGCCTCATTCAACAGTAGGTTCTGAAACACTGACAGCCCCTACAAACAACCCTGACATACTCGACAACTCTGACACAGCAACTGTTCACACTAGTAACGAGGCCCCTATTCTAGAAGTGCCAATATCAGACGAACCCTTAAATAAATTCAGTAGACAAATCTGTTTTGTACTTGTAGGCGATATTAAAAAACGACCGACAGTGAGTAAGCCATTTGAAACGCATACCCGAACTACCATTCAACTATCTGAGTCTAACCTGACTAACGACGTTATTAATGCAGTTAAAGAATACGTGAACCCTAAAGTCAAAACCAGTTTAATCATCCATCCTCCTCTTGCCATGTATAAAATAATCCCCATAATTCAAGACAACTTCAAAAGCTCTTCAATGAACATGGTTCTAACTAAAGTTGAATTAGAGAATGTTAAAGACTACCTGCGTCAACAAGACATCATAAAGAAATACCACGAAGGTAAAACAAATCATCGCGGTATCACTGAATGTCACTTAGCCTTATCTTCTAAATTCTACTGGCCTAAGATGAAAGAACACATCTCCAAGTACATAAATGAGTGTACTATCTGTGGTCAGGCTAAGTACGACCGTCACCCCATCAAGCAAAGATTTAACATTGTACCACCCCCTAGTAAACCTTTCGAAATTATCCATCTAGATCTGTTCACAGCTCAAACAGAGAAATTCCTTACCATTGTAGACGCTTTCTCTAAGTATGCACAAGCTTATCACCTTAGAGATAGCACCGCTTTAAGTGTAGTACAAGCTCTACTTGTATTTTGCACCCACCATGGGGTCCCATTGACTATAGTCACGGACGGAGTCCCTGAATTCACAAATCAGATTTTCTTAGAATTCAACCGAACTCATAAAATTATTCACCATAAAATATTAGCGCATTCCCCTAACGACAATGGCATAGTAGAAAGGTTCCATTCTACCATTTTAGAACATCTTAGGTTATTGAAATTAGAGGAACGAAATGAACCAGTCGTTAATCTTATGCCTTATGCCATCTTAGCGTACAATAGTTCGATCCATAGCTTCACAAAATGTAGACCCTTGGACCTGATAACTGGACACTTTGACCCTCGAGACCCAATAGATATTGACCTATCTGAACACTTACTGCAACAGTACTCACAAGACCATAGGAAACGAATGAGTCAAGTATACGACCTTATTAACCAGACATCCTTACATGACAGGACACAACTGACTGAAACCCGTAACAGGGACAGAGAACCCGAGAAGGACTATACCCCTGACCAGCAAATCTTTGTACGCAATCCCATGGCGTCTCGACAGAAGTTAGCCCCGCGTTATACGCAAGATACTGTACTCGCAGATCTTCCAATCCACATCTATACGAAGAAGAAACGCGGTCCGGTAGCAAAATCTCGCCTTAAGCGAAGTCCTAAAGATCCCACTTTGTTACAGGATAATACTATGGCTGATGACCCTACATCCGGCCCAAGGACAAGAGATAACAGTTGAATCACTTGACAATGGACCAGGACTACTTCCCTTCAAATTAGGAGCGGCAAAAATCGTTTCCCATTTCCATTCTTTCCTAAGTCATATAGATTTAGAGAATATCCATCTTCAAATTGAAGTGGTAAAAACACAGATGGCTGAATTAAGTCCCTTAGTTAACAATAAAACCTTATTCCTATTCGACCCTCATCTGAAACATCTCAATAGTAAAATCAATTTAATTACTAGTAAAATTAGTATGTTTGAATCAACTCGCAGTAAAAGAGGTCTTATCGACGGTTTGGGTTCTGTAATAAAATCAATTTCTGGTAATTTAGACTACACCGATGCACTTAAATACGAAAACGCCATAAACACCTTACGTAATAATGAGCATAAATTAGAATTAGAAATTAATAACCATGTTAGTTTAAATAGTAAATTTATTTCACGTAGCTCTCAAATAATAGATAGTATAATTTCAAATCAAGATAAGATGAGTAAAGCACTAAACTTAATTTTGGAAAGTAACGCTAATAGGGATACAGATTTAATTAAATACGCCCATCTGGCCCAACATCTGTTAATCTTAGGAGATAATGTAGAAGATCTTTATGAAGAATTACGAAGTTTAGAGAACACCCTAACATTTATTCGTGCGTCGAGTACCCCGTACTCTTTATTTAATTTAGATGAAATTAAGTATATGTTAGGTAAATTAAGGATTTTATATGCTAATGACGAAATCCTTGACGTAGAAATTAGGCATTTTTATGAAATAATTAAACTAGGTTACTTCTATTCTAATAAGCAGATAGTAGTAGTTATAAAAGTCCCGATAGTTGCTTCCTCCACATATAACTTGTATAAACTCTCCCTTGTTCCTAACAGAAACCACGAAACTCTTATACCACCCTCACCTTTCGTAGCACTCTCTAGCTCAGACTCTAGGTACATAGAGACAGAATGTCCGAAGGTAAACTCCATATATCTCTGTGAGTCAACAGCCAACCTACAAATCCAGAGCAAACCAGATTGTATCCAGCATCTCATAGTCCATCAAGAACTTCAACCCAGCTGCAAGCTGACACCCGTAGCTCTCACCACCGAAGCCCTGGAAACCCTGGACGACAAGCATTATACCTTAAGTTTTCCTGTACCAACAAAAGTGAAGATGTCTTGCGGTCAAGAACAGTACCGGACCCTACGAGGCAGCTATTTGGCAATCATTCCCCTCAACTGTAACCTGAGAACACCCGCCTTCACTATCTCCAACACTGACGACCACATCAAAGGACATGTCGTGAAGATCATTGAGATGCCCCTGTACAACGAGTCGAGGCCTGAAAATTATCCGAAACTCATCCTAAATTCGCCAAATCTACAAAAACTTCACACGCTTAGCAACGAGATAGCGACGCAACTGCCTGTACATCTAGATGACGTCACCGATCCCGTCATTTACCACACTACTATACCCATGTACCTCGCACTATCCGGTACAAGCGCACTCATCGCCACTCTAATCTATCGTCGGCTACGCATAAGAAAAGCATCCAGAGAAATCACAGAAAACTTCAACAGCAACCCTGAAGTCGTCTATGCAATCCCATCACCACGCACTATCAACCCAAGCCAAATAAGGATTGACCCTGGATGTCTACCAGCGACCATCTTGAACAAGTCCATCGATACTCGCTGTTCTACGGGGGGAGGTGTTACGCATGGTCAACCTTAATAGATCGCTGCATCGGCATACCTGCATATACACTGCACACGGCACCTACGGGCACGAAACGCAAGCTCAGCATGGCGTGACCAATTGACGTCAATCGAACCTTTCCATAGAAACATAAAAACGTGGAGCGGCACTTTTGGATCTGACATCGACCAATTGACACTTTAGTATAATTAGTCGTAATTTCAACACTTTGTAATACAGTAATAAATTAGTTTATTAAAATAAATTTGCATTTTTTTGGATCCTCCGGTTGCACCCATCGTAATTCGCTACTGGACTGAACTTGTTTTTTTCTTTTTGTTTTTTATGTAAAGTAATTTTTTAAACAGTCGGGTTTTTTTATTTTTAAAATTTATTTTTTTATTTCACACTTTTTAGTTATGATAATCTAATAACACTATTTATTCACTCTATTTTAGGCGTACATTTGTCACTTTAAAGTTGACAAATCTATCGAGTCTAAAACTCTATATCTTGTATAAAATTGAAGTGTCCGTTTATCAGAAAAACATTGGTTTACTAAATGTACGAGTATATTAAAGTGTATTCGAAACTTATAACAAAAATGTGAATTTTTAAATTTTTGGTGATGTCGGTTTGTTCCATCCGTAATTTTCTCGCGGGAATGGCATTTCAAAATGGCATATCAGTCAGGGCCACTAATCACTAGACCAACAGGCCAGTCATATAGGTAGGTAATCATCTAATGACTTTTCCCGCTCTAGGGCGGAGAGGGAGAGCGTTTAAGACACGTAGGTTCCTTCAATTACTCTTTGCGTTTTAGGACCACGAGTTATCTTTTCAGAAGTCCTCCCAAGGCCCTAGTAGGCATCGGCCCTGCTGGGCCACTACGGTTTTGTTGACATCTCTTTAAGAAACACGTGGTACAGGACGCGTTATTGAAAATCTGTTCGGTTCGGACAATAGCAATAGAGGTCAGCGCACACTTCCACCGTAAGCTACTCCGTGTCCTTCGTAACCTAACCCAACATGTTAGCAAAAAAATAAATGACATATTTCCTATTGTATTTTTTTTTTTAATATGATCATGATATACCATTTTGGAATCCTCATGATTAGCTCTTGAATTTGATACCCATATTGCACTAAACAAAAAACAAAAAAAAATTTTTACTCGAATGTATAGCGTCCCACAGTCGTTATGTTGATTTTTTTTCAACCTCACCTATCTAAGAACACTTGGGTTAACAAGACGAATCTAACGATATGCTAATTATGTAAATCCATTCAGCGGTTTGGAAGTTATGAGGTAATAAAGAATATTACATACATACAAGATACGCGCGAAAAACATAACCCTTCTTACAGTCGGGTAAAAAGGCAGGGGGTGACTTGCACACTCAATAAATGGGCCCCCAAAAAACGTCCGCTAGCACGAAGTGACGTAGGAACAAGAGGGCAACATATTCTGAGGTGCTTGAGGAGTGGAGAGGTATACCACGGCTATCAGGACAATCTCGGAAGTACGGTCAAGATCCCTACCAGCACCTTACTGGATTATACATCCTTCTCCCGAGCACGTTTGCTCTTGCGAATCTCCACTCAAGCCAGCCAATAAAGGCAAGAGAGAGGTGGGAGCTCAGTTCCTCGTCAGTGTTCACTACGGCCGGCCAATAAAGGCAAGCCGGAGATGAAGAACAAGAATTCTCCCGGGAGATCGGGTCCGTGGGGTCACTAATGCCCAACAGTTCGCCACAAAACTGCACTGCACACTTTATTATTATTATTATTAATTCTTCCAGCGAGAACCACGGGCCAGCACGCGGGATGCTGGTCGACGGTTTGGAGTGCACCACACCACAGTGTGGTGACTACTGAATAAAGAACTGCAGCATCCGTTTCATTACCGCAAAGTACAGAACCTCCACGAAGCTGATAACGCCGCGCGAGTTACATTTTGTCCCTGGTTGCTGGAACACCAAGACGTTAACATCCTGTGCACGGACGAGTGTTTATTTACTCGAGTTGGTGTCTACAATGTTCATAACGAACACTAGTGGGCTCACCGCGAACATAACCCGCGCGTGACTAAGCGGCACTCGTTCCAAGTCAGGTTCAGCCTAAATGTGTGGGCTGGCATATAGACCAACTGCTTGGACACTATTTTACCGACGGTCACCTCACTAGAGCCACATACCTGGAGCTGTTGCAACACGTCATCGAGGAGATGTTGGACTAGGTTCCCCTGTCACTTCATCATAACTTGTTTTACCAGCAGGACTTCGGTCGGCTTCGGTCGGCAAGTACGTGAGTACTTAAGTAAAAGGTTTGGCACACACTGGATTGGCCGCGGTGGTCCAGTGGCTTGGCCTCCGCGTTCTCCGGATCTCACACCCCTTGACTTTTAATTGTGGGGAGATTTGAAAAGACTAGTGTACACAGAGGAAATCACCAGTATTACACAATTACGTGAAAAGGTGATCAGTGCTTTCAACACTTTAAAAACGAATGTGTTTGTGCTACGTAAATTAAAAGAAAAACAGCAACGTCGTGCTAGACTGAGCCTGGAGTGTGAAGGTGGAAACTTTGAACAATACCTCCAGATAACATAAGTAGGTAATTTATTTATTTTATTTGTACATAGACAATAATTTGTAAAAAAGTTGTTAGCCGAATCAATTTGATTAGTGTAAATAAGTTGATTTAAAAATTTTAACTACGTCAAAAATACCTGCCTAGCACAAATTATCTTGAAGTATTTTTGTCGGTCCTCAGCCCGTTAAAAAGTAGGAATGATAATTTTATATCAACCAACTTAATCCCCTAAAAACGAAATTATTAGGTACGAAAAACTGACCTTGGGAATGAATTTACCTACAGCGCGCCAACTGTGCCGAGTACCTACATGCCGCTCGTACCTAAATCCCGGGCGCGCGCGCACGCTGCATCAATGGAGGACATAGTCAACAACCTACATACAACATACCAACATTAGTGCGTCTCAGTTACGGTCTCAGTAATAAAGCAAAACTAAGGCCAAGATAAATAAACATTACTTTGGGTTAGCTATGTTCCGTCTCATAGTATCAAAGTTGTGCAGCAGGGACGCGAATATTGCTTACGTGATGTAAGGTTTATTGATCTCGGCCTAACATTTTATTCATCAGCTGATAGGTAACTACTTAAGACGTCAACGTGAGCTTTTCTTTTAAAAGATTTTCGCATTGTAATGATTGCCTATAAATGAGTTATTAATTAGTAAAATTTAAGACAATAATGTACATTATTAAATGATTATCGAATTCGAACTATAACTCTAAGGCTAAATTATTTATTTCGTAGAATAAGTGGGCGGAGCCTCGTACAGGTTGATGCACTTACGCACACAGTGACATGACGTGCGATAAATCGCAACGGGTGATTGTGTGTTTTTTAAAAAGTTTATTTAGAGAATTATTCTGAAAAACACTTAAAATTAGAAAAATAAAATAACAAGTATTATTGATTATTGACCAGGTATCGTATTTTTATATATGATTATTTATGAGTTTTATTACAACCTCTTGAAATTTTATTCAGTTTCAAAACTGCACCTTGTATAGCAATGTATAACTTTTTACATAAAGTCCTTTTAAATATGGACACTAGGTCACCAGCCGTAGCACTATACATAGATATGTCCCAAGCATTTGACCGAGTTAATCATATAATACTCTTAAATAAATTATATGCACTTGGTGTAAGAGGTAACGTATACAAATTGATTGAATCATATCTCAGTGACCGAAAACAGATAGTAGAATTGAAAAGAGTCTCCGTAACTACTAGAACTGAAGAAACGATTGTATCTGAGGTTAGAGGTATCCTTTCCGGTGTCTCTCAGGGCAGCATACTAGGCCCCCCATTTTTTAAAATTTATATCAATGACAGGTCAACAATTACACTACTTCATATGACCTTGTTTGCTGATGTTAGTACTATATTGTTTACCAATACTGACGGAACTGATTCAAAACTGGACATAAATAACACTCTAACAATAATTATAAAATGGCTTGATGAAAATGACTAGAAAATAAATTTAGAAAAAACAAAAATAATGAATTTTAAACAACGAGTAAATCCCAACTCTTCTTTGAATATATGCCACTCTCATATAGAAGAAGTGGTAGTAACCAAATTCCTGGGAATTCATATTGATAGCAAAGCAAACTGGAAGTCACATATAGACCAAGTTTTTAAAAGACTTAGCCAGAGCTCGTATGCTCTTTACAAATTAAGAAACACTGTCAGTCAGTCCGTCTTACTAACTGCCTATCATGGATATGTTGCTTCAATAATACGCTACGGCATCATTTTCTGGGGCAACTCAGTAGAAAAAGAACGTGCTTTTAGAGCTCAAAAGCGTTGTATTAGATGCAATATACACCAAACGGATTCATGTAGACCACATTTTATAAGATTTAAAACATTAACTCTCCCTAGTATGTATATTTATGAAATTTTAATATTTATAAAATTAAATCCAAACCTAATTGGAATTTTGCACTAGGGCTAGACACAAAGACAAGCTGCGCACGGTAGCCAGCAAAACAAAGCTTTTGCACCAAAGCATCTTATGGGCCCACGTATCTTCAATAATCTTTCGCCTTCATTCAGAAATACGAGCGACATGAATATCTTTAAAAAAAAACTAGTCGAATTATCGATAAGTAAATATTATTACTCGATAAAAGAATTTTTAAATGACAAGACACTGAATCGGCCGGTTTATTAATACAAACCAAAAGCTATAAGAAGCACTATGTTGTTGTTTTATAAACTATTATATTGTAATATGACTAATTTATAATTTGACCTAAATATTTTGCTAATTTAATTTGAATGTATTCTATGACAATTTAATTTAATTATTTTATTTATTAACTATCATCATCATCATTTCAGCCGAAAGACGTCCACTGCTGGACCTAGGCCTCCCCCAAGTGTCGCCACGATGAACGGTCCTGTGCGTTGAATCCATCGGACTCCCGCAACCGTTACCAAGTCATCGGTCCATCTTGTAGGAGGCCTTCCAACGCTACGTCTTCCGGTACGTGGTCGCCATTCCAGAACCTTTCGGCCCCAACGGCCATCTGTTCTGCGAGCAATGTGCCCTGCCCATTGCCACTTTAGTTTGGCGATTCTTCGTGCTATGTCGGTAACCTTGCTTCTCCTGCGGATATCCTCATTCCTGATTCGATCACGCAAGGAAACTCCGAGCATAGCCCTCTCCATTGCCCTTTGGGTGACTTTAAGTCTTCTGATGAGGCCCATTGTAAGCGACCACGTTTCGGAGCCATATGTCATCACTGGTAACACGTACTGGTCATAGACTTTCGTCTTGAGACACTGTGGTATATTGGACGAGAAGATACCGCGCAGCTTTCCGAACGCTGCCCAGCCGAGTCGGATTCGACGATTGATCTCTTTCTCGAAGTTAGACCTTCCCAACTGGACCGTCTGTCCCAGGTAAACGTAGTCGTCTACAACTTTGAGTGTAGAGTCCCCGATCTTGATAGGAGTGGGTGCTACATGGCTGTTTACCATGACTTTGGTTTTGTCCATGTTCATTTTAAGTCCCACTCTTTCGGAAGCTCTACTGAGGTCACCAAGCATTGTACTGAGCTCCTCCGTAGTCTCAGCCATGACTACTATGTCGTCGGCAAACCGAAGGTGAGTGATGTACTCGCCATTGACATTAATGCCTAGAGGGCCATTCCAAAACCTTGAAGACATCCTCCATTGCTGCCGTGAACAATTTCGGAGAAATAACGTCTCCCTGCCTCACGCCCCGCTGCAAGAGGATAGGTTTCGAGGTCTGGTCTTGTAGTCGGACTGACATTGTGGCGTTCTCGTACAAACACTTCAGCACCTCGATGTACCGATAGTCAATCTGGCACCGTTGGAGAGATTGCAGTACAGCCCAAGTCTCGATCGAATCAAAGGCTTTCTCGTAGTCCACAAACGCTAAGCAGAGAGGCTGATTATACTCCTCAGTCTTTTGTATAACCTGCCACAGCGTATGTATGTGGTCCACGGTGCTAAAGCCTTTTCGAAATCCGGCTTGTTCGGGAGGCTGGAAGTCGTCGAACCTGCGCGCGAGACAATTCGTGATGACTCTGGAAAACAGCTTGTAGACATGGCTCAGAAGCGAGATTGACCTGTAATTCTTAAGCAGGGCCTTATCGCCCTTCTTAAAGAAGAGTACCACCACGCCTCTGCTCCACGCCTGTGGCGTTTTTCCCTCGAGTATGACGGAATCAAATAGCTTCTGAAGGGCCTTAAGGACCGGTTTACCACCCGCCTTCAGGAGTTCGGCCGTAATTCCGTCTTCACCCGACGCCTTGTTGTTTTTCAGCTGCTTCAGAGCCATCCTAATCTCGTACAGGCTAACGTCCGGGATATCTTCGGTATAGTGTCGAGTCAATCTAGCTCTTGGGTCGTTTACTAGATTTGCAGCGGGTTTAGCGATAGACGTGTATAACTGTCCATAAAAAGCCTCGATCTCTCCCAGAAACTCCGATTATCCGGATATGACTCTGCCATCGTCGATCTTCAGTTTCGTGAGCTGGCTTTGTCCACAGATCTCGTGCGAATACTTTAGAGCCCTTGTTCCACTCAATCGCATCCTTAATCCTTGCGGTATTAAAGCGGCGAAGGTCGCGTTTCAGGGACTTCGAGATTTGTCATTTGTTAAAAGTTGCCAGGTCCAGTCGTTTTATAGATGGGTAGCCAGGTCTCATCCGGAGATTCTTCGCACCCCTTGCCTCGTCGTGGCCTTGACCGCTACCGGAGTCAAGGGTAGACGGGCTACCGGACACTAGGGGCCATATTTTCATTCTGCTTTTCATTTAGGGGGGGGGGGGGGGTTGCCATAATCGCCACGCTTGGCAGACGGGTCGGCGATCGCAGTTTGGTTGTTGTAATGCACAGAGGATGCTGCTGCCCATTCTCTGGTATGTCCCTTAGTCGCCTCTTACGACACCCTCAGGAGAGATGGTGTTGAGACCACTGCTCTCAACATCGCCGCGCGCCGCCCGCGCGCCGGCGGGAGTGAACGAGGGGAGCGGGTGCAACGGAGAGTCAGCTAGCCGGCGACGGCCGCCCGGCTCGTCGCGCGCCCCGCACTACACGTGGACCCCAGTCAGCTGTCGCACGCCTCCACGCACAGCTACGCTTGCGCATTTCTTCCAATTTCATATTTTCATATTCACGTAACTTTAACCGACCGTTGTAATTTCTTTTCATTTTATCATTATACTTGTTACAGTCCACTCATCTCTTTCATTTGCTGTACCACGATCTATCGTCGCGCACAGATGGGATGGTGTTATTCTTGACGTCCGGACACCATACGGAACTAATTAACTATGTACCAAAGTAAGTACCAAATTAATAATTCTTATTATTAATTTGGTACTTTTTAACTATGTACCAAATTAATAATAAGAATTTTGTATGCCTCTTTGCGGTTTATAGCAGAAACTGTAACTAAAACAACATCTTATGAACCTATGATCCACAATAAATGATTTGAATTTGAATTTGAATTTAATGATTGTTGATATAGCAACTCCTCATGACGAGAACCTCATGAAAGCTGAGAAAGATAAACAAACTAAATATCTTGATTTGGCTCGCGAGGTTGTCGACATGTGGGAAGTGGATAGAGCAATCATTGTGCTGATAGTCGTAACCGCCAATGGTTTAATAAATAAAAAATAAATAAAATAAAATAAATTTATTTCAGACTAATTCCAATGTCCATATTATGTTAGTAACTGAAACTTAAAACTACGTTAGTATAATATTCAAATGCATTAAAATATTAGTCAATTAGTCATAAATTAAATTAAATTAAAATAAGTCATTTCAAACACACAATAATCATAATAATTGTCAAAACATAACACACAACAAACAAATAGTTTATAAAACATGCAGTTTTATAAACCTATCCCGCACTGGTGACTCTGGGCTTTCAGCGATTATCTTTAGGATTCTGTTACCACTGCCCCTAATTCGACGCATAAGTGAGGCTGACTTTTTTTCGCATTATCGCATAAAAGTCATCCACACCCGCGTCCGCAAACATGCCTGAGGCACTGCAGAATCGAGGAAGTCGCACCAGAACCCTAAAGGCGTTGTTGAACTGGACTCTAAGAGCATATAGGCCCGCTGCGTGTAATTGGTCCACAGGGCACTGGTGTAAAAACTTTGACAGTAGGCTCTGAATAAAGGTATCTTTACTTGTACTGTACACTTAGCATACGGGCCGTATTACGACCTCTTAATTCCAGTCAGTATACGCCTTAAACTGAACTGCCTTGCTTATCCGTATTATGACATCTTATTGCCAGCCAGTCAGTGGTCACGTGACACTTGGCCGACTTCTGCGGGCTTATTACGACCTTACTAAAATCCAGTCAGTTTCCAGGCAAGTCAGTTTACGGCCGTAAACTGACTTGTTCTTTTTCGTATTACGACGTACGTTATTCTGACTGGATTCATCCTGGATTGTTGTCTGTGGCTGGTTTGCACTGCCTTGAAAGATGGCGTTCGAAAACATCAAAATAAAGGTTACCGGTATTTACGGTTTTTAAATTTTGAATAAAATATTGTTTATTAATGAACTTAATGTAATTTTGTAACAGAAATCGAGATTAACAACGAGTTTAAAAACGAATTATTTATTATTTCCGTAAATACAATGTCATAAAGTTGAAAATACAGCATGGTCTCACAAACTTCATTTCTGAACGTACTGCGATAAATGCTGACCCGCCAAAAACAAAATTAAGTGTGTGTACGTACTCGAATAAAACCTTTTTAACAATATTTTTTCAAATAATGGCGTAAGTAGTACCTACTTTATTTATAATTATCAAATTCATTGTTGCTCTTTATTTTAAACTCTAAATAAACCATTGTTTTTTAAAGAAGTGCAAGGAATGAGGTTTCACGTCGTCGCCGGGTAACCTATGAGCAATTAGTGTTTGTGGGAATTTTTTAACTCTCATAGGGACTTGGCCATAGGATAGGTACAATAAATCAGCGCAACCACGCGATTTTTCAAAACGGATTTGGGTTTCTATGTCAGAGACACTGAATTCTTTGGAGGAAGGTGCGAGCAAGGACTGGAAAGGGTGGTCTAACGTATGTTACTTATTTACTAAACACGGTGTTGTACACCTTTTATTAAAATCTTTATCATTCTAACATTTATCCTGGTTGCATACATGACAGAGCCCGTGGGATGATACAACCTTTATCCTTGATTTGGCGAGTATGGTTACTTTTATTTAGTTATGGGGTTTTTTATAGGTACTTAATAAGAAGAAGTGTAATATATTTGATAATTGTTTTTAATTGATCGGGTCATACATTTATTAACTTAAACTTAACTACATATCTAAAATAACTTTTCAAGTAACAGCAAAAACCGATGGTCCTCTCAACAATATTTCTTGTCCGGACATGCACACTAGTGTAGTAAGCTTCAGGAGTATCCGGGGTGGCATCAGTTACTGGTGTCATCATGCAACGTCTTAATGGGTACCCAGAGTCACCTAGAAATAATTAAAATATCACCATACTTATAATTTCACAAATAAATTGAAATTTTTATATCATTTGTATAAACAAACACAGAATATAATGGAGTAATTTTGAAATAATTACATAACAACACACCCCAAGGAGTTAGAAATAATAATACTCCTAAAATATATTTACATACCAAGTAATATATATATACCTTTAATTCTGCTAATAAATTCCATGTGCTCCTTTAGGGGATGGTTTGCCCAGATAAAAGAGTTGTGGGAAGCTCCACTAAAACTAGCATCCACACTGACTATTTGTATGTCTGCATTACTAATCTAAAATTAAAATTGTTTCAGATTAATTCCAAAGAAATGAAGACTGAAGAAGAATATTAGTTTTATTAAAAATTACATACATTTATAAAATTGGATGTTTTAATTTTGAAAAATCTTACCAGTTGGACATTTAGCGAGTGATACTGTTTTCTGCAGTAATATCTTTCTTCATTTTCGACTGGACGTACAATTGCAACATGTGTGCAATCAATACACCCTAATACTCCCAGCATTTTAAACTTATTGAAGAATCTAAAATGGAAATATGTATTTATATAGATAAGTTACCTATGTATCTCATTTACAAAAAAATTGCTAGTTTTCTTTAACAGTACTTGAGGATCATTAACACCTTCATAAAAAGCAAAGAAACTGCAGCAAGGCATCATAGAGTACTTCATGTGAGCTGTGGGAACCTTACAATCACTAACCTTTCTTTCTATTGATAAATCCGCCGCTCTTGTACACCCAGTAGCTACATTAGGTCTCAGTTCGTCACGTAAATTGTAAACTAATTGTTTACTAAGCCCGTATCGCTTCATAAACAGAACCTTATCATTAGCAAAAGGGTCACTAAGATCTCGAAGACCCGTCCTTTGAATTTTTGCTTCGTGGTTCTCTTGTGACGCATCACTTTCAAGAAATTCGAAGATTACCAACTCATCACACATACTTAATGTTTTATTTAACAGTCCAAATAGATAAAAATATAATAAAAGGTCAAAACAATTCACTAAAAGTTACTAGAAACTGGCGTAAACTGAATGGTTTGTTTGACACAATTTTTGACATTTCAGCAAGCTATGAAATGTCATTTGGTCGCTCATAATACGGAATTTCCAGTCAATGGGCCGTATTACGACCTCTTAATTCCAGTCAGTATACGCCTTAAACTGAACTGCCTTGCCGATCGAGCGGAGCTTTAGCCGCTGCACCAAACTTGACTTGCGTATTACGTTTGAATTTGGTAGCTAGTTGGTTCTCGATCTTTGATTACTGATAAATATCGTCATTCAAATGTTCAGTGGGTTCAAAGTTCAATTCTTTGTTAGAGAAACGTAAGTTATGACTGTTATGATTTGAATTAACCATGAATCATAATCTTTTTTGTGGTGTTTTTACTCATGGTTTTTGCTTGAGTTCGGTCAACAAACATGCACAATATCACTAGTAAACGTTTTTATTTACAAACATGCACATTTTAAGTCATAAAAAGCCTAATGTTTTTTCAACTTTTAGCTTTTTTACTCGGTTTTTTATAATGTTTATCACTTCACTGAAGATGAATATTTTCCCACAATAAGATTGTAATATACTTATTTGTGTGTCCTTTCACTGATTCACTTATTTCTATTACTTAAATACTGTTTTATTATTTAAAAAAGATTTTAAAACACAGAGCTGACGTTTTCGTGTTGACGTTACGTGACGTACCTCTCAACGTGACGTCTCTCTCTCCTGTCTTATTAGCGATAACAAACTAGTTGCAGAAGAATTTGTAAATTTCTTTGCCAGTATACCAATTAAAACTACTGAAGCCCTAAATTCGTCGCCATCGCATGCTTTTAGTTTATTACAGGCGAACGTTGCAGCCTGTTCGACTGAATTTAACTTTAAGCATAATAAACCCTATAACTGTAATAAAAGCTTTTAAACAAATCAAGGTTAAATTGACAGAAGATTTGTGGGGTATGTCTATCAAAGTTTGTACCTCAATTATTGAGACTATAGCGCCGTACTTAGCTATAATATTTAATTTGTGTATAGATCAAGGAGTTTTTCCGGATCTGATGAAATATAGTAAAGTGATACCACTTTTTAAATCTGGGGACAGTAAAGACACTAATAATTATAGGCCGGTGTCCGTGTTGCCGGTTTTTAGCAAGATATTCGAAAAGGTGATGTTAAATCAAATGCTTAATCATTTTAACACAAATAACATCTTACACGATAAACAGTATGGTTTCACCAAAGGACGTTGTACAACTGACGCTGGTGTCTCCTTACTAAAACACATTTTTAATGCGTGGGAAGAGGCACAGGATGCTATAGGTATCTTCTGTGACCTGTCTAAGGCGTTTGATTGTGTGGTTCATGAAACATTACTCCTGAAACTTGAGCATTACGGATTAGGCAAAACAGATTTAAGCTTATTAAAATCTTATTTGATTGACCGACAGCAACAAGTTCAAATAAACGGTGTCAATTCGTCGGGATTAAATGTGAAAATGGGGGTACCCCAAGGTTCAATTTTAGGTCCTTTTTTATTTTTAGTTTATATTAATGATTTACCCTATTTGTTGCAAAATAAACTTAATATGGTGTTGTTTGCCGACGACACTTCTTTGATTTTTAAGATAAATAGAAGGACTAATAATCTTGACGACGAAAATAACGCACTATTGCAGGTCCAAAACTGGTTCACTGCTAATAATCTAGTTTTAAACGGGAAAAAAACTAAATGCATAAGATTTTCCTTACCGAATGTCAAAAGTAGTGATTGTGACGTAATACTAAACGATGAAAAACTAGAATTTGTCGACAAAACTGTTTTCCTGGGGATAACGCTTGACTCTAGGCTACAATGGGGTCCTTATTTAACATCTCTTGCAGGACGGCTTAGCTCAGCTGCATATGCTGTTAGAAAAATCCGCCAATTTACGGATGTTGATACCGCTAGACTAGTCTATTTTAGTTATTTTCATAGTATCATGTCATACGGTATCTTACTATGGGGACGGGCTGCAGACATCGACTCAATCTTTATACTACAGAAAAGAGCCATCAGAGCTATTTACAATCTTCGCCGGTGCGATTCTCTAAGGGAACTGTTTAAGGATATTAATATCATGACGGTGCCTTGTCAATATATTTATGAAAACATCATGTACGTTAGAAAAAATCTTAATCTTTTTAGCAAAAGATGCGATAGACATAATTATGTTACAAGAAATAGGGACCAATTAGTTCAACCAGGTTTCAGACTGGCTAAAGTGGCCTCTTCTTTCATGGGGTACTGTTTGAAATGTTATAATAAAATACCTCCACAAATATTAGAACTCAATGAAACAAAATTTAAATCTTGTATTAAACGCACACTATGCAGGCAGGCATATTATAAGTTGGAGGATTATATTCAAGATAAAAATGCTTGGCTCAATGCTGGTCCAGCTCCACTACCACCGTGGTGAACAAATTGATTAGTTTGGAAATTATTGTTATTATTTTTAAATGTTTTTTTTTTTGAATTTTTAAATAATAAAAGTATTGTATAATGTAGAAGCATTTTTTTCAAAGTTTGTAAATGTGAGTACCATGGAGCTATTTTATGGTTTTTTATGTTACTATTGGACTTGTTTGACATAAATCAGCATGGCAGTTGAGAGTTTATCATGCTCACTCAAATGTCTCACTGATGGTGGCGCATGTGTTGGATCATTCGGTTCCCTTCAAAATGGTTGAGCTGAGTGGTGCTAATATTGGCGTCATGTTCGTGAACGGGCGCTGTCAGTTGAGACTGGTCATCTCTTAGCTGCCAGTTGCTATTTTAATATCTATATTTAGTTTGTTTTTTACTTTATTTACATTGTTCTCACATGATAGCGACAAGAAACATGTAACAGAGATATTTGTAATTACAAAACATGATTGAAAAGAGTGTCCATGGAGTTTCTTGCACATTCTTCTCCATAGAGATCTACGCTTTGGAATGTGCAATTAGCATCATTTTTTTTTTTCTGACTGACTGACTTCATAACATTTCAAAAGTGCCTGTAAATGGTTTATTTGAAATAAAATGCTTTGAATCTTTGAATCTTTGAATCTTAGCATGGGATAGGATAGGATAGGATAGGATAGGATAGGATAGGACAGGATAGGATAGAGTGGGATAGAGGGGGATAGAGTGGGATAGAGTGGGATAGAATGGAATAGAATGGGATGGAATGGGATAGGATAGGATAGGATAGGATAGGATAGGATAGAGTGGGATAGAGGGGGATAGAGTGGGATAGAGTGGGATAGAATGGGATAGAATGGGATAGGATAGGATAGGATAGGATAGGATAGAATGGGATAGAGTGGGATAGAATGGGATAGAATGGGATAGAATGGGATAGAATGGGATAGAATGGTATAGAATGGGATAGAAAGGGATAGAATGGAATAGAGTGGGATAGAATGGGATAGAGTGGGATAGAGAGGGATAGAATGGGATAGAATGGGATAGGATAGAATGGGATAGAGTGGGATAGAATGGGACAGAATGGGATAGAGTGGGATGGAATGGGATAGAAAGGGATAGAATGGGATAGAATGGGATAGAATGGGATAGAGTGGGATAGAATGGGATAGCATGGGATAGAGTGGGATAGAGTGGGATAGAGTGGGATAGAGAGGGATAGAATGGGATAGAATGGGATAGAGTGGGATAGAATGGGACAGAATGGGATAGAATGGGATAGCATGCGATAGGATAGGATAGGATAGGATAGGATAGGATAGGATAGGATAAGATAGGATAGGATAGGACAGGATAGGATAGAGTGGGATAGAGTGGGATAGGATAGGATAGCGTGGGATAGAGTGGGATAGAATGGGATAGAGAGGGATAGAGTGGGATAGAATGGGATAGAGTGGGATAGAGGGATAGAGGGATAGAGGGGATAGAGTGGGATAGAGTGGGATAGAGTGGGATAGGATAGAATGGGATAGAGTGGGACAGAATGGGATAGAATGGGATAGAATGGGATAGCATAGGATAGGATAGGATAGGATAGGATAGGATAGGATAGGATAGGATAGGATAGGATAGGATAGGATAGGATAGGATAGGATAGGATAGGATAGGATAGGATAGGATAGGATAGGATAGGATAGCATAGGATAGAGTGGGATGGAGTGGGATAGAGGGGGATAGAGTGGGATAGAGAGGGATAGAGTGGGATAGAATGGGATAGAGTGGGATAGAAGGGATGGAGTGGGATAGAGTGGGATAGAGTGGGATAGGATAGAATGGGATAGAGTGGGACAGAATGGGATAGAATGGGATAGAATGGGATAGCATGGGATAGGAGAGGATAGGATAGGATAGGATAGGATAGCATAGGATAGGATAGGATAGGATAGGATAGGATAGGATAGGATAGGATAGGATAGGATAGGATAGGATAGGATACGATAGAGTGGGATAGAGTGGGATAGAGTGGGATAGGATAGAATGGGATAGAGTGGGACAGAATGAAATAGAATGGGATAGAATGGGATAGCATGGGATAGGATAGGATAGGATAGGATAGGATAGGATAGGATAGGATAGGATAGGATAGCATAGGATAGGATAGGATAGGATAGGATAGGATAGGATAGGATAGGATAGGATAGGAAAGGATAGGATAGGATAGGATAGGATAGCATAGGATAGGATAGGATAGGATAGGATAGGATAGGATAGGATAGGATAGGATAGGATAGGATAGGATAGGATAGCATAGGATATGATAGCATAGGATAGGATAGGATAGGATAGGATAGGATAGGATAGGATAGGATAGGATAGGATAGCATTGGATAGGATTGGATAGGATAGGATAGGATAGCATTAGATAGGATTGGATAGGATAGGATAGGATAGGATAGGATAGGATAGGATAGGATAGGATAGGATAGGATAGCATAGGATAGGATAGCATAGGATAGGATAGGATAGGATAGGATAGGATAGGATAGGATAGGATAGGATAGGATAGCATTGGATAGGATTGGATAGGATAGGATAGGAAAGCATTACATAGGATTGGATAGGATAGGATAGGATAAGAGTGGGATAGAGTGGGATAGAGTGGGATAGAGAGGGATAGAGTGGGATAGAGTGGGACAGAATGGGATAGAATGGGATAGCATGGGATAGGATAGGATAGGATAGGATAGGATAGGATAGGATAGGATAGGATAGCATAGGATAGGATAGGATAGGATAGGATAGGATAGGATAGGATAGGATTGGATTGGATAAGATTGGATAGGATAGGATAGGATAGGATAGGATAGGATTGGATAAGATTGGATTGGATTAGATTGGAATGGATTGGATTGGATTGGATTGGATTGGATTGGATTGGATTGGATTGGATTGGATTGGATTGGATTGGATTGGATTGGATTGGATTGGATTGGATTGGATTGGATTGGATTGGATTGGATTGGATCGGATCGGATCGGATCGGATTGGATTGGATTGGATTGGATTGGATTGGATTGGATTGGATTGGATTGGATTGGATTAAATTGGATTGGATTGGATTGGATTGGATTGGATTGGATTCGATCGGATTGGACCACTACCACCGGGGTGAACAAATTGATTAGTTTGGAAATTATTGTTATTATTTTTAAATGTTTTTTTTTTTTAATTTTTAAATAATAAAAGTATTGTATAATGTAGAAGCATTTTTTTCAAAGTTTGTAAATGTGAGTACCATGGAGCTATTTTATGGTTTTTTATGTTACTATTGGACTTGTTTGACATAAATCAGCATGGCAGTTGAGAGTTTATCATGCTCACTCAAATGTCTCACTGATGGTGGCGCATGTGTTGGATCATTCGGTTCCCTTCAAAAAATGGTTGAGCTGAGTGGTGCTAATATTGGCGTCATGTTCGTGAACGGGCGCTGTCAGTTGAGACTGGTCATCTCTTAGCTGCCAGTTGCTATTTTAATATCTATATTTAGTTTGTTTTTTACTTTATTTACATTGTTCTCACATGATAGCGACAAGAAACATGTAACAGAGATATTTGTAATTACAAAACATGATTGAAAAGAGTGTCCATGGAGTTTCTTGCACATTCTTCTCCATAGAGATCTACGCTTTGGAATGTGCAATTAGCATCATTTTTTTTTTTCTGACTGACTGACTTCATGACATTTCAAAAGTGCCTGTAAATGGTTTATTTGAAATAAAATGCTTTGAATCTTTGAATCTTTGAATCTTAGCATGGGATAGGATAGGATAGGATAGGATAGGATAGGATAGGACAGGATAGGATAGAGTGGGATAGAGGGGGATAGAGTGGGATAGAGTGGGATAGAATGGAATAGAATGGGATGGAATGGGATAGGATAGGATAGGATAGGATAGGATAGGATAGAGTGGGATAGAGGGGGATAGAGTGGGATAGAGTGGGATAGAGTGGGATAGAATGGGATAGAATGGGATAGAATGGGATAGAATGGGATAGAATGGTATAGAATGGGATAGAAAGGGATAGAATGGAATAGAGTGGGATAGAATGGGATAGAGTGGGATAGAGAGGGATAGAATGGGATAGAATGGGATAGGATAGAATGGGATAGAGTGGGATAGAATGGGACAGAATGGGATAGAGTGGGATGGAATGGGATAGAAAGGGATAGAATGGGATAGAATGGGATAGAATGGGATAGAGTGGGATAGAGTGGGATAGAGTGGGATAGAGTGGGATAGAGAGGGATAGAATGGGATAGAATGGGATAGAGTGGGATAGAATGGGACAGAATGGGATAGAATGGGATAGCATGCGATAGGATAGGATAGGATAGGATAGGATAGGATAGGATAGGATAAGATAGGATAGGATAGGACAGGATAGGATAGAGTGGGATAGAGTAGGATAGGATAGGATAGCGTGGGATAGAGTGGGATAGAATGGGATAGAGAGGGATAGAGTGGGATAGAATGGGATAGAGTGGGATAGAGGGATAGAGGGATAGAGGGGATAGAGTGGGATAGAGTGGGATAGAGTGGGATAGGATAGAATGGGATAGAGTGGGACAGAATGGGATAGAATGGGATAGAATGGGATAGCATAGGATAGGATAGGATAGGATAGGATAGGATAGGATAGGATAGGATAGGATAGGATAGGATAGGATAGGATAGGATAGGATAGGATAGGATAGGATAGGATAGGATAGCATAGGATAGAGTGGGATGGAGTGGGATAGAGGGGGATAGAGTGGGATAGAGAGGGATATAGTGGGATAGAATGGGATAGAGTGGGATAGAAGGGATGGAGTGGGATAGAGTGGGATAGAGTGGGATAGGATAGAATGGGATAGAGTGGGACAGAATGGGATAGAATGGGATAGAATGGGATAGCATGGGATAGGAGAGGATAGGATAGGATAGGATAGGATTGGATAAGATTGGATTGGATTAGATTGGAATGGATTGGATTGGATTGGATTGGATTGGATTGGATTGGATTGGATTGGATTGGATTGGATTGGATTGGATTGGATTGGATTGGATTGGATTGGATTGGATTGGATTGGATTGGATTGGATTGGATTGGATCGGATCGGATCGGATTGGATTGGATTGGATTGGATTGGATTGGATTGGATTGGATTGGATTGGATTGGATTAAATTGGATTGGATTGGATTGGATTGGATTGGATTGGATTCGATCGGATTGGACCACTACCACCGGGGTGAACAAATTGATTAGTTTGGAAATTATTGTTATTATTTTTAAATGTTTTTTTTTTTTAATTTTTAAATAATAAAAGTATTGTATAATGTAGAAGCATTTTTTTCAAAGTTTGTAAATGTGAGTACCATGGAGCTATTTTATGGTTTTTTATGTTACTATTGGACTTGTTTGACATAAATCAGCATGGCAGTTGAGAGTTTATCATGCTCACTCAAATGTCTCACTGATGGTGGCGCATGTGTTGGATCATTCGGTTCCCTTCAAAAAATGGTTGAGCTGAGTGGTGCTAATATTGGCGTCATGTTCGTGAACGGGCGCTGTCAGTTGAGACTGGTCATCTCTTAGCTGCCAGTTGCTATTTTAATATCTATATTTAGTTTGTTTTTTACTTTATTTACATTGTTCTCACATGATAGCGACAAGAAACATGTAACAGAGATATTTGTAATTACAAAACATGATTGAAAAGAGTGTCCATGGAGTTTCTTGCACATTCTTCTCCATAGAGATCTACGCTTTGGAATGTGCAATTAGCATCATTTTTTTTTTTCTGACTGACTGACTTCATGACATTTCAAAAGTGCCTGTAAATGGTTTATTTGAAATAAAATGCTTTGAATCTTTGAATCTTTGAATCTTAGCATGGGATAGGATAGGATAGGATAGGATAGGATAGGATAGGACAGGATAGGATAGAGTGGGATAGAGGGGGATAGAGTGGGATAGAGTGGGATAGAGAGGGATAGAATGGGATAGAATGGGATAGAGTGGGATAGAATGGGACAGAATGGGATAGAATGGGATAGCATGCGATAGGATAGGATAGGATAGGATAGGATAGGATAGGATAGGATAAGATAGGATAGGATAGGACAGGATAGGATAGAGTGGGATAGAGTGGGATAGGATAGGATAGCGTGGGATAGAGTGGGATAGAATGGGATAGAGAGGGATAGAGTGGGATAGAATGGGATAGAGTGGGATAGAGGGATAGAGGGATAGAGGGGATAGAGTGGGATAGAGTGGGATAGAGTGGGATAGGATAGAATGGGATAGAGTGGGACAGAATGGGATAGAATGGGATAGAATGGGATAGCATAGGATAGGATAGGATAGGATAGGATAGCATAGGATATGATAGCATAGGATAGGATAGGATAGGATAGGATAGGATAGGATAGGATAGGATAGGATAGGATAGGATAGGATAGGATAGGATAGGATAGGATAGGATAGGATAGCATAGGATAGGATAGCATAGGATAGGATAGGATAGGATAGGATAGGATAGGATAGGATAGGATAGGATAGGATAGGATAGGATAGCATTGGATAGGATTGGATAGGATAGGATAGGATAGCATTAGATAGGATTGGATAGGATAGGATAGGATAAGAGTGGGATAGAGTGGGATAGAATGGAATAGAATGGGATGGAATGGGATAGGATAGGATAGGATAGGATAGGATAGGATAGAGTGGGATAGAGGGGGATAGAGTGGGATAGAGTGGGATAGAATGGGATAGAATGGGATAGGATAGGATAGGATAGGATAGGATAGAATGGGATAGAGTGGGATAGAATGGGATAGAATGGGATAGAATGGGATAGAATGGGATAGAATGGTAATGAAGTCAGTCAGTCAGAAAAAAAAAATGATGCTAATTGCACATTCCAAAGCGTAGATCTCTATAGAGAAGAATGTGCAAGAAACTCCATGGACACTCTTTTCAATCATGTTTTGTAATTACAAATATCTCTGTTATATGTTTCTTGTCGCTATCATGTGAGAACAATGTAAATAAAGTAAAAAACAAACTAAATATAGATATTAAAATATCAACTGGCAGCTAAGAGATGACCAGTCTCAACTGACAGCGCCCGTTCACGAACATGACGCCAATATTAGCACCACTCAGCTCAACCATTTTTTGAAGGGAACCGAATGATCCAACACATGCGCCACCATCAGTGAGACATTTGAGTGAGCATGATAAACTCTCAACTGCCATGCTGATTTATGTCAAACAAGTCCAATAGTAACATAAAAAACCATAAAATAGCTCCATGGTACTCACATTTACAAACTTTGAAAAAAATGCTTCTACATTATACAATACTTTTATTATTTAAAAATTAAAAAAAAAAAACATTTAAAAATAATAACAATAATTTCCAAACTAATCAATTTGTTCACCCCGGTGGTAGTGGTCCAATCCGATCGAATCCAATCCAATCAAATCCAATCCAATCCAATCCAATCCAATTTAATCCAATCCAATCCAATCCAATCCAATCCAATCCAATTTAATCCAATCCAATCCAATCCAATCCAATCCAATCCAATCCAATCCAATCCAATCCAATCCAATCCAATCCAATCCAATCCAATCCAATCCAATCCAATCCAATCCAATCCAATCCAATCCAATCCAATCCAATCCAATCCAATCCAATCCAATCTTATCCAATCCTATCCTTTCCTATCCTATCCTATCCAATCTTATCCTATCCTATCCTATCCTATCCTATCCTATCCTATCCTATCCTATCCTATCCTATCCTATCCTATCCTATCCTATCCTATCCTATCCTATCCTATCCTATCCTATCCTATCCTATCCTATCCTATCCTATCCTATCCCACTCTATCCCATTCTATCCCACTCTATCCCTCTCTATCCCACTCTATCCCACTCTATCCAACTATATCCTATCCAACTATATCCTATCCTATCCTATCCTATCCTATCCTATCCTATCCTATCCTATCCTATCCTATCCTATCCTATCCTATCCTATCCTATCCTATCCTATCCTATCCTATCCTATCCTATCCTATCCTATCCTATCCTATGCTATCCTATGCTATCCTATGCTATCCTATCCTATGCTATCCTATCCTATCCTATCCTATCCTATCCTATCCTATCCTATGCTATCCTATGCTATCCTATCCTATCCTATCCTATCCTATCCTATCCTATCCTATCCTATCCTATCCTATCCTATCCTATCCTATCCTATCCTATCCCATGCTATCCCATTCTATCCCATTCTATCCCATTCTGTCCCACTCTATCCCATTCTATTCTATCCCACTCTATCCCACTCTATCCCACTCTATCCCCTCTATCCCACTCTATCCCACTCTATCCCTCTCTATCCCACTCTATCCCACTCTGTCCCACTCTATCCTATCCTATCCTATCCTATCCTATCCTATCCTATCCTATGCTATCCCATTCTATCCCATTCTATCCCATTCTGTCCCACTCTATCCCATTCTATCCTATCCCACTCTATCCCACTCTATCCCACTCTATCCCCTCTATCCCTCTATCCCTCTATCCCACTCTATCCCATTCTATCCCACTCTATCCCTCTCTATCCCATTCTATCCCACTCTATCCCACTCTATCCTATCCTATCCTATCCTATCCTATCCTATCCTATCCTATCCTATCCTATCCTATCCTATCCCATGCTATCCCATTCTATCCCACTCTATCCCATTCTATCCTATCCCACTCTATCCCACTCTATCCCACTCTATCCCCTCTATCCCATTCTATCCCACTCTATCCCACTCTATCCTATCCTGTCCTATCCTAACCTATCTTATCCTATCCTATCCTATCCTATCCTATCCTATCCTATCCTATCACATGCTATACCATTCTATCCCATTCTGTACCATTCTATCCCACTCTATCCCATTCCATCCTATCCCATTCTATCCCACTCTATCCCTTTCTATCCTATCCCACTCTATCCCACTCTATCCCCTCTATCCCACTCAATCCCATTCTATCCCACTCTATCCCTCTCTATCCCACTCTATCCCACTCTATCCCATTCTATCCCACTCTATCCCATTCTATCCTATCCTATCCTATCCTATCCTATCCTGTCCTATCCCATGCTAAGATTCAAAGATTCAAAGCATTTTATTTCAAATAAACCCAGGCACTTTTGAAATGTCATGAAGTCAGTCAGTCAGAAAAAAAAAAATGATGCTAATTGCACATTCCAAAGCGTAGATCTCTATGGAGAAGAATGTGCAAGAAACTCCATGGACACTCTTTTCAATCATGTTTTGTAATTACAAATATCTCTGTTATATGTTTCTTGTCGCTATCATGTGAGAACAATGTAAATAAAGTAAAAAACAAACTAAATATAGATATTAAAATATCAACTGGCAGCTAAGAGATGACCAGTCTCAACTGACAGCGCCCGTTCACGAACATGACGCCAATATTAGCACCACTCAGCTCAACCATTTTTTGAAGGGAACCGAATGATCCAACACATGCGCCACCATCAGTGAGACATTTGAGTGAGCATGATAAACTCTCAACTGCCATGCTGATTTATGTCAAACAAGTCCAATAGTAACATAAAAAACCATAAAATAGCTCCATGGTACTCACATTTACAAACTTTGAAAAAAATGCTTCTACATTATACAATACTTTTATTATTTAAAAATTAAAAAAAAAAAACATTTAAAAATAATAACAATAATTTCCAAACTAATCAATTTGTTCACCCCGGTGGTAGTGGTCCAATCCGATCGAATCCAATCCAATCCAATCCAGTCCAATCCAATCCAATTTAATCCAATCCAATCCAATCCAATCCAATCCAATCCAATCCAATCCAATCCAATCCAATCCAATCCTATCCTATCCTATCCTATCCTATCCTATCCTATCCTATCCTATCCTATCCTATCCTATCCTATCCTATCCTATCCTATCCTATCCTATCCTATCCTATCCTATCCTATCCTATCCTATCCTATCCCATGCTATCCCATTCTATCCCATTCTATCCCATTCTGTCCCACTCTATCCCATTCTATCCTATCCCACTCTATCCCACTCTATCCCACTCTATCCCACTCTATCCCCTCTATCCCACTCTATCCCACTCTATCCCTCTCTATCCCACTCTATCCCACTCTGTCCCACTCTATCCTATCCTATCCTATCCTATCCTATCCTATCCTATCCTATCCTATCCTATCCTATCCTATCCTATGCTATCCCATTCTATCCCATTCTATCCCATTCTGTCCCACTCTATCCCATTCTATCCTATCCCACTCTATCCCACTCTATCCCACTCTATCCCCTCTATCCCTCTATCCCTCTATCCCACTCTATCCCATTCTATCCCACTCTATCCCTCTCTATCCCATTCTATCCCACTCTATCTCACTCTATCCTATCCTGTCCTATACTATCCTATCCTATCCTATCCTATCCTATCCTATCCTATCCTATCCTATCCTATCCTATCCTATCCCATGCTATCCCATTCTATCCCACTCTATCCCAATCTATCCTATCCCACTCTATCCCACTATATTTAGTTTGTTTTTTACTTTATTTACATTGTTCTCACATGATAGCGACAAGAAACATTTAACAAAGATATTTGTAATTACAAAACATGATTGAAAAGAGTGTCCATGGAGTTTCTTGCACATTCTTCTCCATAGAGATCTACGCTTTGGAATGTGCAATTAGCATCATTTTTTTTTTCTGACTGACTGACTTCATGACATTTCAAAAGTGCCTGTAAATGGTTTATTTGAAATAAAATGCTTTGAATCTTTGAATCTTTGAATCTTAGCATAGGATAGGATAGGATAGGATAGGATAGTATAGGACAGGATAGGATAGAGTGGGATAGAGGGGGATAGAATGGGATAGAATGGTATAGGATAGGATAGGATAGGATAGGATAGGATAGGATAGAATGGGATAGAATGGGATAGAGTGGGATAGAGAGGGATAGAGTGGGATAGAGGGGGATAGAGTGGGATAGAGGGGGATGGAGTGGGATAGAATGGGATAGAATGGGATAGAATGGGATAGAGTGGGATAGAGTGGGATAGGATAGAATGGGATAGAGTAGGATAGAATGGGATAGCAAGGGATAGGATAGGATAGAGTGGGATAGAGGGGGATGGAGTGGGATAGAATGGGATAGAGTGGGATAGAATGGGATAGAGTGGGATAGAATGGGATAGAATGGGATAGAGTGGGATACAGAGGGATAGAGTGGGATAGAGGGGGATAGAATGGGATAGAATGGTATAGGATACGATAGGATAGGATAGGATAGGATAGAATGGGATAGAATGGGATAGAATGGGACTGAATGGGATAGAATGGGATAGAATGGGATAGAATGGGATAGAATGGGATAGAGTGGGATAGAATGGGATAGAATGGGATAGCAAGGTATAGGATAGGATAGAGAGGGATAGAATGGGATAGAGTGGGATAGAGAGGGATAGAATGGGATAGAATGGGATAGAGTGGGACAGAATGGGATAGAATGGGATAGAATGGGATAGAATGGGATAGCATGGGATAGGATAGGATAGGATAGGAAAGGATAGGACAGGATAGGATTGGATATGATAGAATGGGATAGAGAGGGATAGAATGGGATAGAGGGGGATAGAATGGGATAGAGTGAGATAGAATGGGATAGAATGGGATAGAGTGGGATAGAGAGGGATAGAGTAGGATAGAATGGGATAGAATGGGATAGAATGGGATAGCATGGGATAGGATAAGATAGGATAGGATAGGATAGGATAGGATAGGATAGGATAGGATAGGATAGGATAGGATAGGATAGGATAGGATAGGATAGGATAGGATAGGATAGGATAGGATAGGATAGGATAGGATAGCATTGGATAGGATTGGATAGGATAGGATAGGATAGCATTAGATAGGATTGGATAGGATAGGATAGGATAGGATAGGATAGGATAGGATAGGATAGGATAGGATAGGATAGGATAGCATAGGATAGGATAGCATAGGATAGGATAGGATAGGATAGGATAGGATAGGATAGGATAGGATAGGATAGGATAGGATAGCATTGGATAGGATTGGATAGGATAGGATAGGATAGCATTAGATAGGATTGGATAGGATAGGATAGGATAAGAGTGGGATAGAGTGGGATAGAGTGGGATAGAGAGGGATAGAGTGGGATAGAGTGGGATAGAATGGGATAGAATGGGATAGCATGGGATAGGATAGGATAGGATAGGATAGGATAGGATAGGATAGGATAGGATAGCATAGGATAGGATAGGATAGGATAGGATAGGATAGGATAGGATAGGATTGGATTGGATAAGATTGGATAGGATAGGATAGGATAGGATAGGATAGGATTGGATAAGATTGGATTGGATTAGATTGGAATGGATTGGATTGGATTGGATTGGATTGGATTGGATTGGATTGGATTGGATTGGATTGGATTGGATTGGATTGGATTGGATTGGATTGGATTGGATTGGATTGGATTGGATTGGATTGGATTGGATTGGATTGGATTGGATTGGATTGGATTGGATTGGATCGGATCGGATCGGATCGGATTGGATTGGATTGGATTGGATTGGATTGGATTGGATTGGATTGGATTGGATTAAATTGGATTGGATTGGATTGGATTGGATTGGATTGGATTAAATTGGATTGGATTGGATTGGATTGGATTGGATTGGATTCGATCGGATTGGACCACTACCACCGGGGTGAACAAATTGATTAGTTTGGAAATTATTGTTATTATTTTTAAATGTTTTTTTTTTTTAATTTTTAAATAATAAAAGTATTGTATAATGTAGAAGCATTTTTTTCAAAGTTTGTAAATGTGAGTACCATGGAGCTATTTTATGGTTTTTTATGTTACTATTGGACTTGTTTGACATAAATCAGCATGGCAGTTGAGAGTTTATCATGCTCACTCAAATGTCTCACTGATGGTGGCGCATGTGTTGGATCATTCGGTTCCCTTCAAAAAATGGTTGAGCTGAGTGGTGCTAATATTGGCGTCATGTTCGTGAACGGGCGCTGTCACTTGAGACTGGTCATCTCTTAGCTGCCAGTAGATATTTTAATATCTATATTTAGTTTGTTTTTTACTTTATTTACATTGTTCTCACATGATAGCGACAAGAAACATATAACAGAGATATTTGTAATTACAAAACATGATTGAAAAGAGTTTCCATGGAGTTTCTTGCACATTCTTCTCCATAGAAATCTACGCTTTGGAATGTGCAATTAGCATCATTTTTTTTTTTCTGACTGACTGACTTCATGACATTTCAAAAGTGCCTGGGTTTATTTGAAATAAAATGCTTTGAATCTTTGAATCTTTGAATCTTAGCATGGGATAGGATAGGATAGGATAGGATAGGATAGGATAGAATGGGATAGAGTGGGATAGAATGGGATAGAGTGGGATAGAATGGGATAGAGTGGGATAGAATGGGATAGAGCGGGATAGAGTGGGATAGAGAGGGATAGAGAAGGATAGAGTGGGATAGAATGGGATTGAGTGGGATAGAGGGGATAGAGTGGGATAGAGTGGGATAGAGTGGGATAGGATAGAATGGGATAGAGTAGGATAGAATGGGATAGGATAGAATGGGATAGAGTGGGATAGAATGGGATAGAATGGGATAGAGGGGATAGAGTGGGATAGAGTGGGATAGGATAGAATGGGATAGAGTGGGATAGAATGGGATAGAATGGGATAGCATGGGATAGGATAGGATAGGATAGGATAGGATAGGATAGGATAGGATAGGATAGAGTGGGGTAGAGTGGGATAGAATGGGATAGAGAGGGATAGAGTGGGATAGAATGGGATAGAGTGGGATAGAGGGATAGAGGGATAGAGGGGATAGAGTGGGATAGAGTGGGATAGAGTGGGATAGGATAGAATGGGATAGAGTGGGACAGAATGGGATAGAATGGGATAGAATGGGATAGCATAGGATAGGATAGGATAGGATAGGATAGGATAGGATAGGATAGGTTAGGATTGGATTGGATTGGATTGGATTGGATTGGATAGGATAGGATAGGATAGGATAGGATAGGAGAGGATAGGATAGGATAGGACAGGATAGGATAGGATAGGATAGGATAGGATAGGATAGGGTAGGATAGGATAGGATAGGATAGGATAGGATAGGATAGGATAGGATAGGATAGGATTGGATTGGATTGGATTGGATTGGATAAGATTGGATAGGATAGGATAGGATAGGATAGGATAGGATTGGATAAGATTGGATTGGATTAGATTGGAATGGATTGGATTGGATTGGATTGGATTGGATTGGATTGGATTGGATTGGATTGGATTGGATTGGATTGGATTGGATTGGATTGGATTGGATTGGATTGGATCGGATCGGATTGGATTGGATTGGATTGGATTGGATTGGATTGGATTGGATTGGATTGGATTGGATTGGATTGGATTGGATTGGATTGGATTAAATTGGATTGAATTGGATTGGATTGGATTGGATTGGATTCGATCGGATTGGACCACTACCACCGGGGTGAACAAATTGATTAGTTTGGAAATTATTGTTATTATTTTTAAATGTTTTTTTTTTTAATTTTTAAATAATAAAAGTATTGTATAATGTAGAAGCATTTTTTTCAAAGTTTGTAAATGTGAGTACCATGGAGCTATTTTATGGTTTTTTATGTTACTATTGGACTTGTTTGACATAAATCAGCATGGCAGTTGAGAGTTTATCATGCTCACTCAAATGTCTCACTGATGGTGGCGCATGTGTTGGATCATTCGGTTCCCTTCAAAAAATGGTTGAGCTGAGTGGTGCTAATATTGGCGTCATGTTCGTGAACGGGCGCTGTCACTTGAGACTGGTCATCTCTTAGCTGCCAGTAGATATTTTAATATCTATATTTAGTTTGTTTTTTACTTTATTTACATTGTTCTCACATGATAGCGACAAGAAACATATAACAGAGATATTTGTAATTACAAAACATGATTGAAAAAAGTGTCCATGGAGTTTCTTGCACATTCTTCTCCATAGAAATCTACGCTTTGGAATGTGCAATTAGCATCATTTTTTTTTTTCTGACTGACTGACTTCATGACATTTCAAAAGTGCCTGGGTTTATTTGAAATAAAATGCTTTGAATCTTTGAATCTTTGAATCTTAGCATGGGATAGGATAGGATAGGATAGGATAGGATAGGATAGAATGGGATAGAGTGGGATAGAATGGGATAGAGTGGGATAGAATGGGATAGAGTGGGATAGAATGGGATAGAATGGGATAGCATGGGATAGGATAGGATAGGATAGGAAAGGATAGGACAGGATAGGATTGGATATGATAGAATGGGATAGAGAGGGATAGAATGGGATAGAGGGGGATAGAATGGGATAGAGTGAGATAGAATGGGATAGAATGGGATAGAGTGGGATAGAGAGGGATAGAGTAGGATAGAATGGGATAGAATGGGATAGAATGGGATAGCATGGGATAGGATAAGATAGGATAGGATAGGATAGGATAGGATAGGATAGGATAGGATAGGATAGGATAGGATAGGATAGGATAGGATAGGATAGGATAGAATGGGATAGAGAGGGATAGAATGGGATAGAATGGGATAGCATGGGATAGCATGGGAAAGGATGGGATAGAATGGGATAGAGTGGGATAGAGTGGGATAGAATGGGATAGAATGGGATAGAATGAGATAGAATGGGATAGCATGGGATAGGATAGGATAGAATAGGATAGGATAGGATAGGATAGAATGGGATAGAGAGGGATAGAGTGGGATAGAATGGGATAGAGAGGGATAGAATGGGATAGAATAGGATAGAATGGGATAGAATGGGATAGAATGGGATAGGATAGGATAGAATGGGATAGGATTGGATTGGATAGGATTGGATTGGATTGGATTGGATTGGATTGGATTGGATTGGATTGGATTGGATTGGATTGGATTGGATTGGATTGGATTGGATTGGATTGGATTGGATTGGATTGGATTGGATTGGATTGGATTGGATTGGATTGGATTAAATTGGATTGGATTGGATTGGATTGGATTGGATTGGATTAAATTGGATTGGATTGGATTGGATTGGATTGGATTGGATTCGATCGGATTGGACCACTACCACCGGGGTGAACAAATTGATTAGTTTGGAAATTATTGTTATTATTTTTAAATGTTTTTTTTTTTTAATTTTTAAATAATAAAAGTATTGTATAATGTAGAAGCATTTTTTTCAAAGTTTGTAAATGTGAGTACCATGGAGCTATTTTATGGTTTTTTATGTTACTATTGGACTTGTTTGACATAAATCAGCATGGCAGTTGAGAGTTTATCATGCTCACTCAAATGTCTCACTGATGGTGGCGCATGTGTTGGATCATTCGGTTCCCTTCAAAATGGTTGAGCTGAGTGGTGCTAATATTGGCGTCATGTTCGTGAACGGGCGCTGTCAGTTGAGACTGGTCATCTCTTAGCTGCCAGTTGCTATTTTAATATCTATATTTAGTTTGTTTTTTACTTTATTTACATTGTTCTCACATGATAGCGACAAGAAACATGTAACAGAGATATTTGTAATTACAAAACATGATTGAAAAGAGTGTCCATGGAGTTTCTTGCACATTCTTCTCCATAGAGATCTACGCTTTGGAATGTGCAATTAGCATCATTTTTTTTTTCTGACTGACTGACTTCATGACATTTCAAAAGTGCCTGTAAATGGTTTATTTGAATCTTTGAATCTTAGCATAGGATAGGATAGGATAGGATAGGATAGGATAGGATAGGATAGGATAGGATAGTATAGGACAGGATAGGATAGAATGGGATAGAGTGGGATAGAATGGGATAGAATGGGATAGCATGGGATAGGATAGGATAGAATAGGATAGGATAGGATAGAATGGGATAGAGAGGGATAGAGTGGGATAGAATGGGATAGAGAGGGATAGGTTGGGATAGAATGGGATAGAATGGGATAGAATGGGATAGAATGGGATAGAATGGGATAGGATAGGATAGAATGGGATAGGATTGGATTGGATAGGATTGAATTGAATTGAATTTCATTCATATTGGACTTGTTTGACATAAATCAGCATGGCAGTTGAGAGTTTATCATGCTCACTCAAATGTCTCAATGATGGTGGCGCATGTGTTGGATCATTCGGTTCCCTTCAAAATGGTTGAGCTGAGTGGTGCTAATATTGGCGTCATGTTCGTGAACGGGCGCTGTCAGTTGAGACTGGTCATCTCTTAGCTGCCAGTTGCTATTTTAATATCTATATTTAGTTTGTTTTTTACTTTATTTACATTGTTCTCACATGATAGCGACAAGAAACATGTAACAGAGATATTTGTAATTACAAAACATGATTGAAAAGAGTGTCCATGGAGTTTCTTGCACATTCTTCTCCATAGAGATCTACGCTTTGGAATGTGCAATTAGCATCATTTTGTTTTTCTGACTGACTGACTTCATGACATTTCAAAAGTGCCTGTAAATGGTTTATTTGAAATAAAATGCTTTGAATCTTTGAATCTTTGAATCTTAGCATAGGATAGGATAGGATAGGATAGGATAGGATAGGATAGGATAGGATAGGATAGGATAGTATAGGACAGGATAGGATAAGATAGGATAGGATAGGACAGGATAGGATAGAGTGGGATAGAGTGGGATAGGATAGGATAGCGTGGGATAGAGTGGGATAGAATGGGATAGAGAGGGATAGAGTGGGATAGAATGGGATAGAGTGGGATAGAGGGATAGAGGGATAGAGGGGATAGAGTGGGATAGAGTGGGATAGAGTGGGATAGGATAGAATGGGATAGAGTGGGACAGAATGGGATAGAATGGGATAGAATGGGATAGCATAGGATAGGATAGGATAGGATAGGATAGGATAGGATAGGATAGGATAGGATAGGATAGGATAGGATAGGATAGGATAGGATAGGATAGGATAGGATAGGATAGGATAGGATAGCATAGGATAGAGTGGGATGGAGTGGGATAGAGGGGGATAGAGTGGGATAGAGAGGGATAGAGTGGGATAGAATGGGATAGAGTGGGATAGAAGGGATGGAGTGGGATAGAGTGGGATAGAGTGGGATAGGATAGAATGGGATAGAGTGGGACAGAATGGGATAGAATGGGATAGAATGGGATAGCATGGGATAGGAGAGGATAGGATAGGATAGGATAGGATAGGATAGGATAGGATAGGATAGGATAGGATAGCATAGGATATGATAGCATAGGATAGGATAGGATAGGATAGGATAGGATAGGATAGGATAGGATAGGATAGGATAGGATAGGATAGGATAGCATTGGATAGGATTGGATAGGATAGGATAGGATAGCATTAGATAGGATTGGATAGGATAGGATAGGATAGGATAGGATAGGATAGGATAGGATAGGATAGGATAGGATAGGATAGGATAGCATAGGATAGGATAGCATAGGATAGGATAGGATAGGATAGGATAGGATAGGATAGGATAGGATAGGATAGGATAGGATAGCATTGGATAGGATTGGATAGGATAGGATAGGATAGCATTAGATAGGATTGGATAGGATAGGATAGGATAAGAGTGGGATAGAGTGGGATAGAATGGAATAGAATGGGATGGAATGGGATAGGATAGGATAGGATAGGATAGGATAGGATAGAGTGGGATAGAGGGGGATAGAGTGGGATAGAGTGGGATAGAATGGGATAGAATGGGATAGGATAGGATAGGATAGGATAGGATAGAATGGGATAGAGTGGGATAGAATGGGATAGAATGGGATAGAATGGGATAGAATGGGATAGAATGGTATAGAATGGGATAGAAAGGGATAGAATGGAATAGAGTGGGATAGAATGGGATAGAGTGGGATAGAGAGGGATAGAATGGGATAGAATGGGATAGGATAGAATGGGATAGAGTGGGATAGAATGGGACAGAATGGGATAGAGTGGGATGGAATGGGATAGAAAGGGATAGAATGGGATAGAATGGGATAGAATGGGATAGAGTGGGATAGAGTGGGATAGAGTGGGATAGAGTGGGATAGAGAGGGATAGAATGGGATAGAATGGGATAGAGTGGGATAGAATGGGACAGAATGGGATAGAATGGGATAGCATGCGATAGGATAGGATAGGATAGGATAGGATAGGATAGGATAGGATAAGATAGGATAGGATAGGACAGGATAGGATAGAGTGGGATAGAGTGGGATAGGATAGGATAGCGTGGGATAGAGTGGGATAGAATGGGATAGAGAGGGATAGAGTGGGATAGAATGGGATAGAGGGATAGAGGGATAGAGGGGATAGAGTGGGATAGAGTGGGATAGAGTGGGATAGGATAGAATGGGATAGAGTGGGACAGAATGGGATAGAATGGGATAGAATGGGATAGCATAGGATAGGATAGGATAGGATAGGATAGGATAGGATAGGATAGGATAGGATAGGATAGGATAGGATAGGATAGGATAGGATAGGATAGGATAGGATAGGATAGGATAGGATAGGATAGGATAGGATAGGATAGGATAGGATAGGATAGGATAGGATAGAGGGGGATAGAGTGGGATAGAGAGGGATAGAGTGGGATAGAATGGGATAGAGTGGGATAGAAGGGATGGAGTGGGATAGAGTGGGATAGAGTGGGATAGGATAGAATGGGATAGAGTGGGACAGAATGGGATAGAATGGGATAGAATGGGATAGCATGGGATAGGAGAGGATAGGATAGGATAGGATAGGATAGCATAGGATAGGATAGGATAGGATAGGATAGGATAGGATAGGATAGGATAGGATAGGATAGGATACGATAGAGTGGGATAGAGTGGGATAGAGTGGGATAGAGTGGGATAGGATAGAATGGGATAGAGTGGGACAGAATGAAATAGAATGGGATAGAATGGGATAGCATGGGATAGGATAGGATAGGATAGGATAGGATAGGATAGGATAGGATAGGATAGGATAGCATAGGATAGGATAGGATAGGATAGGATAGGATAGGATAGGATAGGATAGGATAGGATAGGAAAGGATAGGATAGGATAGGATAGGATAGGATAGCATAGGATAGGATAGGATAGGATAGCATAGGATAGGATAGGATAGGATAGGATAGGATAGGATAGGATAGGATAGGATAGGATAGGATAGGATAGCATAGGATATGATAGCATAGGATAGGATAGGATAGGATAGGATAGGATAGGATAGGATAGGATAGGATAGGATAGGATAGGATAGGATAGCATTGGATAGGATTGGATAGGATAGGATAGGATAGCATTAGATAGGATTGGATAGGATAGGATAGGATAGGATAGGATAGGATAGGATAGGATAGGATAGGATAGGATAGGATAGCATAGGATAGGATAGCATAGGATAGGATAGGATAGGATAGGATAGGATAGGATAGGATAGGATAGGATAGGATAGGATAGGATAGCATTGGATAGGATTGGATAGGATAGGATAGGATAGCATTAGATAGGATTGGATAGGATAGGATAGGATAAGAGTGGGATAGAGTGGGATAGAGTGGGATAGAGAGGGATAGAGTGGGATAGAGTGGGATAGAATGGGATAGAATGGGATAGCATGGGATAGGATAGGATAGGATAGGATAGGATAGGATAGGATAGGATAGGATAGCATAGGATAGGATAGGATAGGATAGGATAGGATAGGATAGGATAGGATTGGATTGGATAAGATTGGATAGGATAGGATAGGATAGGATAGGATAGGATTGGATAAGATTGGATTGGATTAGATTGGAATGGATTGGATTGGATTGGATTGGATTGGATTGGATTGGATTGGATTGGATTGGATTGGATTGGATTGGATTGGATTGGATTGGATTGGATTGGATTGGATTGGATTGGATTGGATTGGATTGGATTGGATTGGATTGGATTGGATTGGATTGGATTGGATCGGATCGGATCGGATCGGATTGGATTGGATTGGATTGGATTGGATTGGATTGGATTGGATTGGATTGGATTAAATTGGATTGGATTGGATTGGATTGGATTGGATTCGATCGGATTGGACCACTACCACCGGGGTGAACAAATTGATTAGTTTGGAAATTATTGTTATTATTTTTAAATGTTTTTTTTTTTTAATTTTTAAATAATAAAAGTATTGTATAATGTAGAAGCATTTTTTTCAAAGTTTGTAAATGTGAGTACCATGGAGCTATTTTATGGTTTTTTATGTTACTATTGGACTTGTTTGACATAAATCAGCATGGCAGTTGAGAGTTTATCATGCTCACTCAAATGTCTCACTGATGGTGGCGCATGTGTTGGATCATTCGGTTCCCTTCAAAAAATGGTTGAGCTGAGTGGTGCTAATATTGGCGTCATGTTCGTGAACGGGCGCTGTCACTTGAGACTGGTCATCTCTTAGCTGCCAGTAGATATTTTAATATCTATATTTAGTTTGTTTTTTACTTTATTTACATTGTTCTCACATGATAGCGACAAGAAACATATAACAGAGATATTTGTAATTACAAAACATGATTGAAAAGAGTTTCCATGGAGTTTCTTGCACATTCTTCTCCATAGAAATCTACGCTTTGGAATGTGCAATTAGCATCATTTTTTTTTTTCTGACTGACTGACTTCATGACATTTCAAAAGTGCCTGGGTTTATTTGAAATAAAATGCTTTGAATCTTTGAATCTTTGAATCTTAGCATGGGATAGGATAGGATAGGATAGGATAGGATAGGATAGAATGGGATAGAGTGGGATAGAATGGGATAGAGTGGGATAGAATGGGATAGAGTGGGATAGAATGGGATAGAGTGGGATAGAGTGGGATAGAGAGGGATAGAGTGGGATAGAGTGGGATAGAATGGGATTGAGTGGGATAGAGGGGATAGAGTGGGATAGAGTGGGATAGAGTGGGATAGGATAGAATGGGATAGAGTAGGATAGAATGGGATAGGATAGAATGGGATAGAGTGGGATAGAATGGGATAGAATGGGATAGAGGGGATAGAGTGGGATAGAGTGGGATAGGATAGAATGGGATAGAGTGGGATAGAATGGGATAGAATGGGATAGCATGGGATAGGATAGGATAGGATAGGATAGGATAGGATAGGATAGGATAGGATAGAGTGGGATAGAGTGGGATAGAATGGGATAGAGAGGGATAGAGTGGGATAGAATGGGATAGAGTGGGATAGAGGGATAGAGGGATAGAGGGGATAGAGTGGGATAGAGTGGGATAGAGTGGGATAGGATAGAATGGGATAGAGTGGGACAGAATGGGATAGAATGGGATAGAATGGGATAGCATAGGATAGGATAGGATAGGATAGGATAGGATAGGATAGGATAGGTTAGGATTGGATTGGATTGGATTGGATTGGATTGGATAGGATAGGATAGGATAGGATAGGATAGGAGAGGATAGGATAGGATAGGACAGGATAGGATAGGATAGGATAGGATAGGATAGGGTAGGATAGGATAGGATAGGATAGGATAGGATAGGATAGGATAGGATAGGATAGGATTGGATTGGATTGGATTGGATTGGATAAGATTGGATAGGATAGGATAGGATAGGATAGGATAGGATTGGATAAGATTGGATTGGATTAGATTGGAATGGATTGGATTGGATTGGATTGGATTGGATTGGATTGGATTGGATTGGATTGGATTGGATTGGATTGGATTGGATTGGATTGGATTGGATCGGATCGGATTGGATTGGATTGGATTGGATTGGATTGGATTGGATTGGATTGGATTGGATTGGATTGGATTGGATTGGATTGGATTAAATTGGATTGAATTGGATTGGATTGGATTGGATTGGATTCGATCGGATTGGACCACTACCACCGGGGTGAACAAATTGATTAGTTTGGAAATTATTGTTATTATTTTTAAATGTTTTTTTTTTTAATTTTTAAATAATAAAAGTATTGTATAATGTAGAAGCATTTTTTTCAAAGTTTGTAAATGTGAGTACCATGGAGCTATTTTATGGTTTTTTATGTTACTATTGGACTTGTTTGACATAAATCAGCATGGCAGTTGAGAGTTTATCATGCTCACTCAAATGTCTCACTGATGGTGGCGCATGTGTTGGATCATTCGGTTCCCTTCAAAAAATGGTTGAGCTGAGTGGTGCTAATATTGGCGTCATGTTCGTGAACGGGCGCTGTCACTTGAGACTGGTCATCTCTTAGCTGCCAGTAGATATTTTAATATCTATATTTAGTTTGTTTTTTACTTTATTTACATTGTTCTCACATGATAGCGACAAGAAACATATAACAGAGATATTTGTAATTACAAAACATGATTGAAAAAAGTGTCCATGGAGTTTCTTGCACATTCTTCTCCATAGAAATCTACGCTTTGGAATGTGCAATTAGCATCATTTTTTTTTTTCTGACTGACTGACTTCATGACATTTCAAAAGTGCCTGGGTTTATTTGAAATAAAATGCTTTGAATCTTTGAATCTTTGAATCTTAGCATGGGATAGGATAGGATAGGATAGGATAGGATAGGATAGAATGGGATAGAGTGGGATAGAATGGGATAGAGTGGGATAGAATGGGATAGAGTGGGATAGAATGGGATAGAGTGGGATAGAGTGGGATAGAGAGGGATAGAGTGGGATAGAGTGGGATAGAATGGGATTGAGTGGGATAGAGGGGATAGAGTGGGATAGAGTGGGATAGAGTGGGATAGGATAGAATGGGATAGAGTGGGATAGAATGGGATAGGATAGAATGGGATTGAGTGGGATGGAATGGGACAGAATGGGATAGAATGGGATAGCATGCGATAGGATAGGATAGGATAGGATAGGATAGGATAGGATAGGATAAGAAAGGATAGGATAGGACAGGATAGGATAGAGTGGGATAGAGTGGGATAGAATGGGATAGAGGGGATAGAGTGGGATAGAGTGGGATAGGATAGAATAGGATAGAGTGGGATAGAATGGGATAGAATGGGATAGCATGGGATAGAGTGGGATAGAGTGGGATAGGATAGGATAGGATAGTGTGGGGTAGAGTGGGATAGAATGGGATAGAGAGGGATAGAGTGGGATAGAATGGGATAGAGTGGGATAGAGGGATAGAGGGATAGAGGGGATAGAGTGGGATAGAGTGGGATAGAGTGGGATAGGATATAATGGGATAGAGTGGGACAGAATGGGATAGAATGGGATAGAATGGGATAGCATAGGATAGGATAGGATAGGATAGGATAGGATAGGATAGGATAGGATAGGATAGGATAGTATAGGATAGGATAGGATAGGATAGGATAGAGTGGGACAGAGTGGGATAGAGTGGGATAGAGAGGGATAGAGTGGGATAGAGTGGGACAGAGTGGGGATGAGATCCTATCCTATGCTATCCTATCCTATCCTATCCTATCCTATCCTATCCTATCCTACCCTATCCTATCCTATCCTATCCTATCCTATGCTATCCTATCCTATCCTATCCTATCCGATCCTATCCTATCCCATGCTATCCCATTCTATCCCATTCTATCCCATTCTATCCTATCCCACTCTATCCTATCCTATCCTATCCTATCCTATCCTATCCCATGCTATCCCATTCTATCCCATTCTATCCCATTCTATCCTATCCCACTCTATCCTATCCTATCCTATCCTATCCTATCCTATCCTATCCTATGCTATCCTATCCTATCCTATCCTATCCTATCCTATCCTATCCTACCCTATCCTATCCTATCCTATCCTATCCTATCCTATCCTATGCTATCCTATCCTATCCTATCCTATCCTATCCTATCCTATCCTATCCTATCCTATCCTATCCCATGCTATCCCATTCTATCCTATCCCACTCTATCCCACTCTATCCCACTCTATCCCACTCTATCCCCTCTATCCCACTCTATCCCACTCTATCCTATCCTATCCTATCCTATCCTATCCTATCCTATGCTATCCTATCCTATGCTATCCTATCCTATCCTATCCTATCCTATCCTATCCTATCCTATCCCACTCTATCCTATCCTATCCTATCCTATGCTATCCTATCCTATCCTATCCTATCCTATCCTATCCTATCCTA
Organism: Mythimna impura; assembly: GCA_905147345.3. Classification (NCBI taxonomy): domain Eukaryota; kingdom Metazoa; phylum Arthropoda; class Insecta; order Lepidoptera; family Noctuidae; genus Mythimna; species Mythimna impura. The sequence continues at coordinate 13,365,231 of LR990368.1, read as the reverse complement.
TCCTATCCTATCCTATCCTATCCTATCCTATCCTATCCC